>VBSM01002616.1:42325141-42381565 GCA_008086735.1 Cheirogaleus medius
TATATCTTTGCCTCTCCCTAGCAAGGGTTAGAGTTATGCCCTTCCCCTCCACAAAGTTCACCATCTCCCTCAGATATGGGATTTTTTTATAGAAGCCAATCTCACTGGGGTTAGGTGATATCTCATTTTGGTTTTGATTTGCATTTCTCTAATAATTAGAGAAGTTGAGCATTTTTTATATTTTTGCAGGCCATTATTCTGTCTTCTTTGGAAAAGTTTCTGTTCATTTCCATTGCCCATTTCTTGATGGGGTTGTTTGATTTTTTCTTGTTCATTCTTTTGAGCTCTAGATTCTTATTATCAGACCTTTATCAGAAGTGTAGACAGCAAATATTTTCTCCCATTCTGTAGGTTGTCTATTCGCTCTAATGATAGTTTCCTTGGCTGTGCAGAAGCTTTTTAAGTTGATCAGATCCATTTGTTTATTTTTGTTGCTACAGTGATTGCTTTTGGGGTCTTCTTCAAGAATTCTTTGCCTAGGCCAATGTCTGAAAGGGTTTTCCCAACATCTTCTTCTAGAGTTCTTGAAGTTTCATGCCTTAGGTTTAAGTCTGTTATCCATCTTGAGTAGATTTTTGTGAGAGATGAGAGGTAGGGATCCTGATTCATTCTTCTGCATGTAGCTATCCAGTTTTCCCAGCACCATTTATTGAAAAGAGATTCTTTTCCCCAATGTATATTTTTGTCTGCTTTATCAAAGATTAGTTTACCATATTCAGATGGTTTCATCTCTGGAATCTCAGTCCTATTCCAAAGATGGATGCCTCTGTTTTTGTGCCAGTTCCAGGCTGATTTAATTATTATTGCTTTATAATACAACTTGAAGTCAGGAAGACTGATGCCTCCCAGTTGAAATTTAAGCCTTTAAATTATTATAGTAGAAAAGAAGAGTAGTCTGAAATATATATGAATTTTCACATTAAGAAGTTAGAATAAGAAGAACAAATTAAACTCATAGTTAGTAAAAAGGAAGGAAAATAAACAAAATGTTGGAAATAGATGAAAGAGAAAATAAACAGTCAGGAGGGAGGGGTATGATAGGGGTGTGCAAACTCACAACTAATGGATTCAGAACACACTGTATGGGGGAAGGGCACACTTGCCCTGGCTTGGGCAAGGCAAAGGAATTATATGTAACAAAAATATTTGTACCCCTATAATATTTGAAATTAAAAAAAAAGAAAGAGAAAACAGCAAATACAGAGAAATATCAATAAAATGAAAATCATTTTCTTTGAAAGGGTGACTAAAACTGATAAAACTTTATCTACCCTTATGAAAAAAGTAGGAAAAACTATAAATTACTAATAACAAGATTGAAAATACAATATCATTAAAGGGCCTATAGATATTGAAATGATAATATGGGATTATCGTGAAAAAATATGTCTATTACTTTAATAACAGATAAAATGGACAAATTTTTTAAAGAAACAAACTAATAAAATTGACATAAGAAGAAATAGAAAACTCGCAATTACCCCATATGGATTAAATGATATGTAATTACAATTTAAAACATTCTCTCTCTCTCTTTCTCTCTCTTTTACACACACACACACACACTCACACACATATAAATATATTTAAAAAAAAGAACATAGAATCTCCAGGATTAAATTTTCTTTACTAGTGATTTCTATTGATTATTTAATAAAGACCTATGACAAGTCTTATATAAATCTTTCAGAACATGGGAATATTTCCAAACTTAGACAAATATAGTATAGGAAAAAATACTAACACCAGTTATTAACACTGCTAACCCTTAACAAAACATTAATAAATTGAACTAGTGTTGTATACAAGGAAGCTACATGATGACCACATCATTTTTATCCTTGGAATGTAAGGTTATTTAGAAATTTGAAAATCCATGAATATAATGCAGCACAGAATGAATGAACTTATATTTATCATTACACTGGACTTCCTAGTCAGTATAATTAATGAGAATAAAAGAGATACAGGTGTATAAAAATTAAAATTATCTTTATTTTTACATAATATGATTGTGTACATGGAAAATTTTAAAATATACCAAAAAATTAAAATAAGGAATAAGTGAAATTAACAATTTCAAATAAAATAAGGCCAGTATATAAAAATAAATTTTATTTCCAAGGAAAAACTTTTTGAAAATGAAAGAAATTTTAAAACCATTATAAGAGTATCAATAAACATAAAGTACTTAGGTATAAATTTAACAAAATAAGTGCAAGAATTATACAAAGATTATTGCTGAAAGATATGAGAGCCTTAATAATTGAAGTTATTGAATAATTGAAGTGATGTTTATGCATAGAAAGAATCAAAATTTTAAGGTATCTATTCTTGTAAGTTGATCTATAGATATAAATAAATTCCCATCTGACTTTTATATAGAAATTGAAAAACTGATTTTTAAGTTATATATGACAATGTTCACAATGCAGTCTAGTCAAACTAGTCTTGAAAAAGAACAACATATGTAGAGAACTTACACTTTCCGATTTCAAAATTTATTATAAAGCTATAGTAATTAAGAAAATGTGGTTTTGGCATAGGTTATATAGAGATCAATGAAATGAAATGAAGTGTCCAGGCACAATCATGCACAGATATGGCCTTTGTATTTCAACAAAAAACCCAAGGAAATTCAGCAGGGGAAAAATAATATTTTCAACAAATGGAGCTGGAGCATTCTGGATATATCTGGTTGAAAAAATTAGTAAAACTTTAACATTAATAAAAATTAACTCAAATATGAATTATAGTTCAAAATATAAGAGCTAAAACTGTAACAATCCTAGACAAAAACATAGTAGAAAATCTATACGACTTTGAAGTAGAGAAGGATTCCTAGATAGGACACAGAAATTATTAACCACAAAAGAAATAATGCTTAATTGGACTTCTTCAAAATTAAAATTCTATGTGTATCAAAAACACCATTATGAAAAAAGTAATCCATACAGTAGGAAAAAATATTCTCAGTGTATATATTTGTCAAAATGTAATGTTATATCCATAATACCTATAAAAACTATTATACCTCAATAATAAGAAATCAAACAACATCATAAAAAATAATGGACAAAACATTTGGATAAATAATGTATAAAAAGAAGACATGAATAGTCAATAAACATGTGAAAAGGTGGTTAATGTCATAGATTGTTAGGGAAATATAAATTAAAACCACAATGTGGTACCAATACCTATATACTAGAATGACTAAGCTTTAAAAGACTAACTATACAAATTGTTTGTTTGGCTGTAGAGCATGTGACATTCTCATACTTAGCTGGTGGTATTAAAAAAAGGAACAACCACTGTTGAAAGTTTGTGGTTTCTAATAATGTTACATATGCTGTTACCATATAATTCCAAGCAATCCCTCTAGTAAGTATTTGTCTCAGAAATGATAGCATATCTTCACAAAAAGACCCTGTAAACAAATTGCTCATAGTTGATTTATTCATAAAAACCCCAAATTGGACTCAGCCTAAATCTTCTTCCATTAATAGGTAGCATAATCATAGAGTGGAATAAAGAAGAATAAAACATAAAAAGGAATAAACAACTGATAAATGCAAGAACATGGAAAATCTCAAAACTATTTAGCTCAGTGCACAAATTCAGGCATCAAAGACTACACATTTATTATATAAATTTATTATATAAATTTCTCACAAGCAAAACTAATCTATAGTGAGAGAAGTAGTATGGTAGACTGGGATGCCAAGTGGCAGGGACTGATTCCAATTCATGAAGGAGTACTTAGGGGTTATGAAAATGTTCTACATCTTAATTGGGATGGTAGTTACATGGGTTCATACATTGGTCAAAACTCGACCCAACTATTCACTTAAAAAATGGCTGCATTTTATGGTACGTAAATTGCATCCAGGAAAGTTGAATAACAATACACAGCAAAATGATGATTACACTCATTTTTTAATCCAAAACTAGAATGAAACAGATTGTAGTTACCTTTACATCATTGATATTTTCACAAAGGCTCAGAGAGATATTGGTATCTCTGCCTCTCAAATCTAATGTATTTAATATGCTTTGCCATTTGGATTCTCTATCTTGATTTGATACCACCCTCAGAGCAATTTGTTATCTGAATATTTTACATGATATATTGAATCAAAGGGCTAGAACCAGATGACTAATAAACTCTCAATGCTGGCAAAAGTATTATTGCATTGAACATGAGGCTTTACCAAGCCAATTCTGTGTCTCCAATAATAATAATAATTGCCATCTTTCTAGATAATCACTAGAAATCCGTGTTCTGTGTTACCTATGGGATTTCTTCTGAGCCCTCTAGGATTCTGTGCAGCATCAGGGGGAAAACAGACTTGTTTCTCTTCTTCAGATCAATAGGTTGCAATGGGTTGATCCAACCCTACCCCCAGCTGGCTTCTCTTACTACAGATTTTCTTCTGAGAAAGTGGAATGTCTGGTGTTCTAGTTTTTCTATTGGTGATGGAACAAACTGCCACCAATTTAGCTTCTTAAAACAACACAAATTTATCATCTGTCAGTTCTATAGGTCAGGAGTCCCGGTACAGCAAAGCTCAAATAGTTTCTCTGCTTAGAATCCCATAGGGAAGAAATCAAGGTATCTGCAGTGCTGCATTCCTTTTTGGGGGCTCTAGGGAAGAATCCTTTTCTAGGTTCATTCAAGATGATGGCAAACTTTAGTTCTATGAGGTCAGGGGACTAATAATTCCATTTCTGCTGGCTATCAGCTGGAGTTGTTCTCAGGGTTATTCTCCAGTTTGTAGATCCCCTCAAAGTCAGCAGCGGCAAGTTGTGTTCTTGCCATGCTTCAATTTGCTCTGACCTCACCTCTGCTTTATCTCTTCTGCCACAGCCTCTGACAGATTCTTCTGACGTGTTCTGTTTTTAAGGGCTCATGTGAATACATCAGGCACACCCAGATAATCCAGGATAATCTCACTATTTTAAAGTTAGGTGACTAGTAACCTAGCTTTCATGGCAGTACCTAGATTAGTGCTAGATTGAATAATCAGAGGACAGGAATCTTATGGAGGTGTCAACTTTAGAATTCTACCTATCACATCTAGGTTCACAATTCTTCAAATCAGTTTCTTCAAGTATTCTCTGATCAATACTCATCAATTTTTTCAAAGTTATTTTTTTCTCAATCTTTCTATTTTGACTTCATTTTTTTTCCTTAAGTGTCTTTAGTAGACAGTAAATTGCTGACACAATATATAGATTTACTGCATGTGAATTCACAGTGTAATATCTTAGGGCCATATATATGGAACAGAAATGGACTATATATTCTTTCAATCTTGATCATTCTTCCCTTCTACAGGTTCATGCCTTTACTCACTTTCTTTTTTCTTTTTAAATTTCAAAATATTAAGGGGATACAAAAGTCCTGTTACATGATAGCTTTTATAATTCATGAGTCAAAGGTATTAGTGTGCCCATTACCTGAACAGTGTTCATTGTACCCATTAGGTCATTTTTTATCCTTCCCTTGCTCCCCTGTCCCACCTTCTTGATTTCCAGTGACTTCCTTCTCTCTGTGGCAATGTGCACCCATCAATTAGTTCCAACTTACTAGAGAGTACATGTGGTGTTTGTTTTTCCATTCTTCACATACTTCACTTAGGATAATGGTCTCCAGTTCCATCCAAATTGCTGCAAAAGACATTAATACATTTCTTTTTGTGGCTGAGTAAGTACTCAATGGTATACATATACCACATTTTGTTATTTCTCTCATGAATTGATGGGCACTTAGGTTGATTCCACATCTTTGTGATTATGAATTGTGCTGTGATAAAGATTCGAGTGCTGGTGTCTTTTTAACTCCTTTTTCTTTGGGTAGATACCCAGTAGTGGAATTGCTGGATCAAAGGGTAGGTCTACTTTTAGATCTTAGAAATCTCCATACTGTTTTTCATAGAAGTTATACTAACTTGCAATTCCACCAACAGTGTATAAGCATTCTTTTCTCTCTGTATCCACACCAGCATGTATTGCTTTTGTTTACTTTTTAATAATAGTCATTCTGTCAGGGGTAAGGTGGTATCACATTGTGGTTTTGGTTTGCATTTCCCTGATGATTAGTGATGCTGAGCATTTTTTCATATGGTTATTGATGCCATCTGTCTATCTTCTTCTGAAAAACTTCTGTTCATGTCTTTTTCCCATTTTTAATGCTGTTGTTTTTTTTTCTTGCTGATTAGTTTTAGTTCTTTGTAGATTCTGGATATTAGCCCTTTATCAGATGTATAATTTGCAAATATTTTCTTCCATTCTATAGGTTGTCTGCTCTGTTGATTATTTCCTTTGCTGTACAGAATCTTTTTAACTTAATTAAGTCCCATTTCTTTCTCTTTGTTGTTGCTGTAATGGTTTTTGGGGCCTTAGTCATGATTGTATTGCCTAAGTTGACTAGAAGTCCTAGCCAGAGCAACCGGGCAAGAAAAAAAATAAAGGGAATCCAAATCAGGAAAGAAGAGATCACACTATCTCTTTTCACTGACAATATGTATCTAGAAAATCCCCTATACTCCACCAAAAGACTACTGGAAGTGATAAATAAATTCAACAAAGTCTCAGGTTACAAAATCAATGTACACAAATCAGTAGCATTTCTATATACCAATAACAGTCAAGCTGAGAGTCAAATCAAAGACAGTACCATTTATAGTAGCTACAAAGAAAATATAAGATTTAGAAATATAGTTAACCAAGAAGGTGAAATATCTCTACAAAGAGGACTATGAAACACTGAGGAAAAAAAATCACAGAAAATACAAACAAATGGAAAAACATTCCTTGCTCATGGATTGGTAGAATCAACATTGTTAAAATGTTTATACTGCCCAAAGTGATTTAAAGATTCAAAATACCAATGTCATATTTCACAAATCTAGAAAAAAAATTATATGTTTCATCTGGAACCAAAAAAGAGCTCAAATAGCCAAAGCAATCTTAAGCAAAAAGAATATATCTGAAAGCATCACATTACCATGCTTCAAACTATACTGCAAGGCTATAGCAACCAAAACAGCATGATATTAGCACAAAAATGGAGACATAGACCAATGGAACAGAACAGAGAACCCAGATATAAAACCAGCTATCTAAAACCAACCAATTTTCAACAAAGCAGAAAACTACTTACACTGGGGAAAAGAAGCCCTATTCAATAAACGATGCTGGGAAAATGGGATAGCCACATGCAGAAGAATAAAACAGGACCCTTATCTCTCACCACTTACAAAAATTAATTCAAGATGGTTATAAGACTGAAATGTAAGGCATGAAGCCATAAAAATTCTAGAAGAAAATGTAAGAAAATCTCTTCTAGACTTTTTTTTATTTATGTTGTAAAATTAACTCTGTGTATGAGAGAAAGAATTCAATAATTAAGTGCTTGTGTTTGAGTGAATTTTAATGCATGGGAGTTAGAGTAAGTTAAATTTGCTATTCTATCTTAAGATATTCTATGACATTTTGCCACATCTCCCCCAATCATTTTTTATTTATAGAAAAAAAATATGATTCCAGAGAACATAGAAAAAGTGTCAAATTTAAAGTTATTAAGACAAAAGTTTACCAACTGTTACCTGAACACCACACAGATCCAAGGGAGAGATTTCTGTCTGGAAATGGTGACCCAGCTGGACTGAGTCAGGGCAGAGCTATTATGACAGATCTTTCTCCAAATCACCCAGATGTCAAAATCACCTGACCAAATCCAACAGTGACAATCTCAAACTTCTTATTGTTTTATGTACCTGTCTCAAAGTCCTATCATATTAACATTATAAATATTAATACATGGACAAAGAAAGAGAAAAATTCAAGAAGCAGATGCACACAAGTAAGAAAGAAAAGCCACTTTTCCAGGGCATCTCAGAGCAAATTAGTCTTCAACATTCCTAATCCAATTGTAACAAAACCTAATGGTACAAATATTGCTTTTTGTGTTGCTTTATGTACTGTTTCTCCTTGAATACTCTGATGAGAATACTCAGCATGTAGCATGTTCAGTATCATATCAATTCTAACATACTCCATGGAGGTTTTCATGACTGATCTTGTTGGAAGAGCTTCAATGGTTTCCTTGAACTACTAGATACAAATATGAAATGCAAAGAAATCACTATTCATTTGCCATCTTTAAAATGAAGTCAAAATTTGCCTATGATAAAATCTTAATAAAATTATTTCTCAATGTTTTCTAGTTATTTGACTAGATTGCACCTATATACATGAGTCCAGTATATGCATTTCCTTATGTTAATATTATGAACTCTAAAAGGCTACAGACCCTCCTTGTGTCAGTGTCAAACATCCAATAGAGTTTCATGCCCAAAGATGTATTTCAGAAAGTTATACGTGATTCCTGATGAGCATGGCATTCAAAATCCTTAAACTAAGAAGAGTTAGGTATAATGAACTAAAGACTTAAAATTTAAAGTTATATAATCCTAATCCTAATTATTCAATTACTCTTTCACCTTAAGAATGTGTTCCTTTTTGTATGTGTAAAAATGGACATCATAGTAATTTTGCAAGGACTAGTTAACAAAACATTGGTTATTTTCACTTTAACATATAATGCACAGCAGATAAGTATGACCAATATGTATAAGAGTATCAGAATGGAGTGTCTTCTGAAATGATCCTTAAATATTATTGTTCATTCTAACATCAATTTTTCTAAAACTAACAGAAAAAAATCAGAATTGAGCAAAATATGTATACTGTGGAAAAGGAAAATTACCAGGTAGACAATACTTAGTATGGGGTGGGAGGTGGGAGGGGTGGTTTGACTGGAAACTTTGTTAAAAACAAAATGTTCCGCAAGAGAATGTAGCTAATCGGCAACTTACAAGAGGATGTAGCTAACCGCAAATCTCTGGCTTCTGTAACCTGCTTGCTTGCTTTGCAGTGCAGGGGTCAGCCCAAGGGGTATAAAACCCCCAGACTGAGAAAGTTCAGGGCTGCTCTCCCTCCTTACATGGAGTGGTGACAGCCCCTGTGCAGGAATAAATAAAATTTGGCTGATTGGATTTTTGGTGTCCGAGTCCCCTTGATCCGCTGATTTATAGCAATACGAAACAAAATTAGATGTCTGGAGTGAGGTTAGATGAGTGTAAACTATCTGTATAATTTGCAATTAGACTTGAAATACTATTGTGCGTGCTTTACCCTTTAAAAATAAAATGTAAATTAAACTTAATTCAGAAGTCCCATTTCCTTCCAATGTTATTTCAATTGTTCTGAAGCTTATCTCAGTCAGAAACTGCATGTAGCTGAGGAATTGTGCTGTTCTAAAAAGCCCTTTAGAATAAAACTGCTCCACAACTTGTAAAATATTATCATTCCTTTTTGCCATTTGGCTTGGGCTTTTCCCATCATTTTGAATTGTCTTTCTCGCTTCCCAAGATCTCTCTGCTTCTGACAATAAGAATGGATGATCCCTTGGGTAAAATTCATACAAACCACGTGGCTTGACAATTTGAACTTACTCTTTGCCTTTCAACTTCTCCTTCCACCTCTCTCTTTTTCCCAAACTCCCCAGGGATGCACAAATTTCACCTTCACTCTGTGAAGATGTGTTTGGGGAAAAGAGGAAAAAGTGCTTTTCACATATAGTTGAACATGACCAAATTATATCAGTGGAAACTGATGAGAAATGTAAAAAAAAAAAAAGTTAACAGATAAATCTTACTCTGCTTTATCTGGAAGAAAATTTATATGGCTACTATATAAAACTTCCCACTATTTATCTAAGATTATTTTAGCAGCCTTAGAAATTAGTGTAGTTGTTGCAGAGGCTGAAAAATCACTGTGGGAGAAAATATTTCTCATCATCACTTTACTAGTATTCATTCCGCTTTTCATTGGAAGCAAAACATAGTTGGAGTATCAGGTTGAATATTTCTTTCTAGCTCAAAAGAAGAGTTGGATATTATTTATCACATGAGGTAAATAATGGACTAATTCTCTAAGGTCTGGCTTTGGACTTGAACTTAATGCAGTGTCCATAAGGTAGAAAAGTATGATAAAAGTAGGTTAGCATTATCTATCATCATCATCATCGTCATCATCATTGGCTAACCATTATTTAGTACATTCTCTATACCACGTGCTGTTTCCAGTGTTCTGTATATATTAATTCATTTAAACTTTACAATAAAGGCTTCTATGTGCACCCTTATAGCACCACTCTTTGTCCTTTTATGTCTTTATTATACAATACCTTGTCTAGACATTTAGACGTAATGTATTTGTAAATTCTAGCTCCATGTTTCTGAACTGAACATTTTCTTACAACCTATCTAAAAAAACTTCTGTTACTAAATTTTCTAACAAACCTGTCCATTTTGATGGCACACTGACACTCCCAGCTCAAAATATTTCCTCCCCCTGTGTTTCTTTCCCCGATTACTTGACAACATGAATTCCTTCAGTCTTTCCACATGCCTCTCTTTCTTTTGCTCTTAACACTAATCATTCTTTAATCCAATTAATTCAAATGAATACCATTTCTTTTGCTTATCCTTGAGTTTCCATCACCACAGCAAATGTTTAAGCAAATATTATGCTTCTACACCCTAGGAACAATATTATTTAGCCATCAAGAGTGCAAACACTGGATTCAAAAATACACGGGTCCAAATCCCTTTTTCACTGCTTTCTGGCTGTGTGAACTTGGGCAAGTTTCTTAACCTCTGCTACAAGAGTATGGATATCTTTATCATTCTAATAAGATGAAGAAAAAGCAAAAAAAAAAAAAAGTTAAGAAAATAACTTCATAGTAAACAACATCAAATGAGATGCTAAAAATAAGTTCAAATAAGTCAGAAAACAAAAGAAACAAAGGATTAAATATTCTTACAAAAAGTCAGAGATTACAAGATTGAATTTTCAAATATTCATTTGTATGTTATGTATAAGGGTAACACCTAGAACAAAAAGCAACAGAAAGGGATATAAAAATTAAGATACATCATGATATCTCAACCATAAGAATGCCAATATGTCAAACATAAACGTCATTATAGAATCATAAACCATAAATGGAACTTTGAGCTTGTCCCTCCTTCATTTTTATATCACTAGGGAATTTCCGTGACAATTCATAGATACATAATTGAAAATATTCTATATAAAACAGAGGAATCATTGGCTTATATACTGGAAAGTTCAGTCATGGATTTGCCTGGCCATGGCTGTATTTAGGTGTTTAAATTTGGGGGTCATTTTTTCTATCTTTTGACTCTACTACCCTCTCTACGCTGCTCTAATGCAGCAGATAGAGTATCTACACATGGCAGCAAAGATTTCTACTGTGAGCCGGATTCACAACCTGCCAGTTTACGAATTCTAGCAGGTAAAAAGGGAAAGAGATTTCTCTCTTTCCATGCCCATATAGCTACCATGGGACAAACTCTGTTTGGACTTGCCAGAGGGATTATTTCTGACTAAGACACGTGCCCAACTGGTTGACCATAAGTGACATGAGGCGCTGTGATTGACAAAACTACTTGGATTATATTAATACACAAGTGTAGAATGGAGCAGCACTCCAAAAACAATGAGTACTGAACAAAAAACAAAACAAAACAAACAAACAAAAAAATACATTATACCTCTTTTTATTAACTATTGGTTATGGCAAACAATAAGTACCAAGAACATAGTGTGAGCCAGGGAAAAAGATTCAAGAAGGTCTATTTTAAAACATGCCATAGACCTGAGGGACAAAATAATGCCCCTGTGGCTTACATAGTTTCAATCCAATTCACTATGACTTATTGAGATGTAATATGCTGATTTATTTAGTTTATAATCTCTGTGAGAATTTTTTTAGGATCATGTAACAACAATAGGGAGGTGACCTCTCTAGTGTACGGCTATCTTCTCCTTAGATTAATGACTAAAACATATTTAGTTGAAAATATAGACAGAGTATAAATTAATACAATTTTAAATTATTCTTTCTGGCTGTAGGCATTCATCAGTATCACAGTGTAAATCTTAATACAGTGTAATAAAAAATTTAAAAGATTTGTAAGTGATTTGGTGTAGCTTTGTGCTTTGCTTTCTTTCTTTTAGGTGTTTCCCCTACACATCACAGAGTTTTAGGGACAAATGAAATTAGCTTTCAATGCCTTAGGTTTCCGTGATCAGATTACTGGGTATTTACTGATGCTGCATTTTTATAGACTTGGATAAAGCCTTTAGGCAAAGGTCACAAACCCCTGTAACTAAAGGATACTTATAAATTCCAGTGAAAGATAGCAGTGTTAAGGGAAAGAAAAGTCAACAAAAGGGGAAAATTGAAAACATATAGGATGGAGCATAAAGTTTATAATACTTACCTTCCCTAAATGAATCAAAGCTTCTCTTGACAAAAAAATATTGTAAATACTTTAAGATTCTAACAGCATATTAACATCCTTAGTAGAAGATGTTTTAATTCCTCTTAAATATCTTCATTCAATTGCCATGCTACTTTCTTCTATTTTTATTTTTAAGCAGTTTACTTAAGTACTAGAAACTTCAAATAAAGTGGAAATTAAATGGTACTAACTTCTAAATGATTTTTATTTGAGACTTTCCATTCATTGTAATTAGTCTTGAGGCATAGATACTGACCATAATGACCTTTGCCATTGAAGTAATGGTTAATGGTTTCCAATCTACATTCTAAAGAACTCTGAAGCCTAGTGAGAGGAACATAGGAGTTCTGTCACACAAGTTTCATGATAAAAACACCTTTGAGAAGTGGCACAATATAAAGAAATCATGATTTGTACAAACTAAGCAACAACCATAAAAATTCCCATAGTAAAGGAATTGGTAAGTTGATATCACATGGACAAAAAATAATAATACAGTAAGAGGAACTTCTGTCTAAGATTGAATAACTGATAGAGGATTAGCCCTCCTTCCATTATCATAAAACAAAACAAAAACCTGGGAATTAGACAAACAATACATAAAGAAAATCTTCTCAGATTTTGGACAACAGACAAAACAGAGCTGGTACCCCTGAGAGAAGGAAAGCAAATAAAGTACATCTTATAATTGCCAGTCTTTCTAGCTGGAGGCGCTTTTCAGACCAAAGTGCAGGGAAAGGGAATAGAAGCAGAACAAGAAAATCTTCCTGAGATAAGGAAGGCTGAGGTGATTTAAGTTTGTAGGGCAAATTACCATAGAGAAGGTGACTACAAAGAGGAAGATATATACAGAAATTTTAAAAGAGGCTTCAATAAAGCTCCAGATAAATATTAAGGTGAATATGCAAAGGGTGACACTCTATGAAGTCATGCAAAGAAACCTTGGAGTAAAGACCTACAAAGTAACTATAAACTGAGCTAATACCTGAGCTTGCAAGCTCACACACACTGAGACATGTTTGAGATCCCATAGTCTCAAAGACACATCACTTAATGTCCAAAAAATTCAGTGGATACTTCACAGATGCCATATCTTAGAATAAGGACTAAATGAAGAGAAGATACAAGACTACTCTAGATGGGTACTAACAAAGTGTAAAAACAAGCTTTAAAAAAATTAAGATGATTGGCAAGTAAATTAATGGTCTGCAGAACAAAACCAAATACTAAACAAAAAGTACAATTTATACATTCAATGATGTTCAAAATGTCCAGCAGCCAATCAACAATTACTACATAAGTAAAAATGCTAAAAAAAATGTGACAAATAATCAGGAGAAAAATGAGCCAATAGAAACAGAATCAGAAATTATAGGGATGATTGAATTAGCAGACAAAGACTTTAAATAGCTAAATAAATAAATATGTACAAGGATTTAAACAAAACCACAAAATGGTAATGAGAGAAATGGCAACTTAGAGAGTCAAATGGAACTCATATATCTGATGATATATCTGATACGGATAGATTTAATAAAAGATTAGTTTTTCTCCAAGAAGATATAATTAAACTTGAAAATATGGCAATAGAAATTATGCAAAGCAAAGCAAGAAGAAAACTTTAAAGACTGGAAAAAAATTAACAGAGTTTCAATGATTTTTGTACAACAATAAGTGGCCTAACATATATATTATTGGAGTATCCTAAAGATGAGGAAAAGCTGGTAAATATTTGAGAAAATAATAGATGAAAATTGTCCAGTTTTGATTTTTAAAGATCAATCCAGGAATCCAAGAAACTTAATGAACCTCAAACAGTATTACACCAAGGCACATCATAATCAAATTGTTGAAAACCATTGACAAAAGAAAAAAAAATCTTAAAAGTAGCCCCCCTCAAAAGACACATTTTATATAGAGGAAAAAATTTAAATGGCCAATGAATACTCATCAGACAAAATGCAGCCAGAGACAATAAAAGGAAATTTTTAATTTATTATAAAATACTCATACTAGAATTTTATACAAAGTGAATATATCTTTCAAAAATTATGGCAAAATTATGCCATTTAAAGACAGACAAATGTTAAAAGTATACAGCAATAGCCATCCAGTACTACATGAAGTTCTTTGGGATAAAAGAAAATTTTATGAGACGCAAACCAGTAAGAGTTATATTTATCCATGTTACATACAAATATAAAAGATTTTTATGTTTTTTAAATTTTCTAAAAAAATTGACTATTTTGATAAAAAGTAATGCCAATATTTTGAGTGCTATATTTTATATTTGAAAGTAAAATATGTGATGGTAATAACACAAAGGACAAGGAGAGTAAAAATACATTGGTGTATAAGCAAGAGATGTAATACTATTTGAAAGTAGATTATAGCAAGTTCAAATTTCATATTTTAAACAATGAAGCAACTAACATTATAAAACCATGTGATGGAACAAAAACATCAATAGACAAGATAAAATGGAATACTAAGGATATAAAGTAATCCTAAAGGTAAAAAGAAAGATAAAAAACAGGAATAAAATAGATGGTGCAAAGAGAAAAGAAATAGCAAAATGTAGACTGATATACAATATCAATAATTACATTAAATGTAGATGGATTAAATAGATAAAACAAAGGAAAAAATTTGCAGAATGCATAAAAAACAAGATCCAAATATATGTTATTCACAAAAAACATACTTTAAATATATAACACATTTATCAATAAAAAGGAGCAGCCCGACACATGCAACAACTTGGATGAGGCTCAGATATGTATTTTTAATGAAAATATCCAGGCCTCAATTGAGTTAATACTATATATTTTCATTGAAATTAAGTTCTAGAATAAGCAAACCAGATTATTAATTGGTTGTGTCAGATATGAAGAATGCAATTTACTCTAAAAGAGCAAGAGGGAACATTTAGCATGATGGAAATGTTCCTTAACTCCACTGCAGTGGTGATTATAGTGGGATACATAAACGCATCACAGTATACAGTTAAAATTGGTGTGTTTTATTTTATACAAGCTATACCTCAGTGCAGTTCATGAGTAAGAAAACAATCGAAAACCAGAAAAATTGGTGTGAAGCAGGAGATCAATTTAAATATTGAATTTTCTCTTCCAATGTATCAAGAAAATCAAGTTGGAAACCAAAGCATTTCCATAGTCAGTTGTGGCAATTGACTTAATATCCAATTTGTTATAGTCTGAGATAATGAGAGTTTGAAATTATTTTAATGATACTAGAACTAATAGTTTGCTCTATATTCCAGAGCCCAGGAAATGTCTACTAGTCACTTCTGTGTTCTGTTTAGTCTATGTTCTTGATAATATATAGTTTTGCTTCCAAATGATGGCTAGTATACATTTTGCTGCATGGTTTCTGATTTTTTTGAAGCACTCCCTTCCAGAACTCATGAAACATGTTGATTTATATGATGAATATTTGTTTACACCAAAGCAAAATGTTCAGTTGATTTCATGTTCATGGAGGTCAAAGGACTTTAAGTAAGAGAAGTGATTTAAATGTGTAAAAACTATGATTGCTAAACTTCTAACATCCTCTGTCATGAAAGGTGCTTTTTAAAACACCAAATAAAATGCCATTTTCTTTAGTCTCTCATTTCAAGTCATAAAATTTACCTAAGAATAAATTGTCATATTTACACTAGCACATATTTTACCTGATAGGGAGGAGAAGGGTTAAAACTTATAAACCTGATCTAAGACAGATGAAATTCCTCCACACAGAATCAATTTTAGGAGTTAGAAAGTAATATCACAAAATAGAAGAGATAATCAACTTTTTGTAGGATATTTTAAATCTTATTATAAAAATGAAAATTATTAACAAGTGGAAAAGAAATAATGTAACACCTATGAATTAGGAAAGGATCTTGGAGAAAATCCACAATGAAACCAAAGACTACTAAGGAGTACTAGTAAGTATAAATAGAAAAATGTACCAAAGAAGTTAGAATGTAATATTTTATTTTAAAGTTCAGATTGAATTAAGAGTAAAACCTGCACAGATTCTTAAAAGAAAACCTATGAGCATGGCAAACATGAAATACAATGACAGAATTGTCTGAGTATTAGGTATGAAGAAAAACAGATCCTTAGTTTTTAATGTCCTAATTCACATATTGGTAATTAAATATTTTACAATTAGACTCAGTGGAGACCTCACACAAAAAAAATCTTTGTATAACCTAGATCAAGGTTTGTAAACTATGCATACAAGGACTCCACATTTCTTTTTGTAAATAAAGTTTTCTGGGTAAACACCTATGCCTGTTCATTTATGTATGATCTATGGCTGTTTTGGCACTACAAGAACAGAATTGGTGTAGTTACAGCAGAGATATGGCCTGTGAAACCTAAAATATTTATTATCTGTTTCTTTAAAGAAAATCTTTGCTAACCCATGATACAGAAAACAAAAAATAATCTAAAAGGAGATTTTTTTTTCCCAACAGCGATAATATTAGGTAGTTGCATTAAGTAGTTGTGGCTGCTTTTTGTGGCAGAATCAACTGTTATTTTTAATTCCTTATGTTGGTGAAAGAAACAATGAGCAAGGCTACTAAGAGATATTCTTTATTGTAGGAGGGTGGAAGACAGAGAGACAGAGACAAGGAAAGAGAACCACAGAGAGAGAATCGTTATTACTGGCATGAAACATCAACAAAGTAGTTTTGCACACACTTACTTGTTATTAATCCATGAAATTTGGAGAGAGAGTTGTATATTTCTAGAATATTCTTTGTTGTTTTTACTTTTTTTTTTTTTTAATTGAAGACCCTTTGACCATCTAAAGAAATTTCTGGGCCCTTTCCCTAAGAAAATGCACATAATTATGTACTAAATTTGTTTCCTATTTGATTCAGTGTATGAACCCTGTAGTGCTCATTCATGAACCTTTGTGTTGATTCCATATCAAGAATTTTCACTCTAGATTAAGACATATTTTTAATCCAGTTCGTCATGGGCTGAAATATTTTATATTTTAGTCTTGATTCCTTTTTATCTTCTGTTTTGCACATTATAAAGATATAAGCAACATTTTTTAAAGCCATAAGAGAAATTGGATGCTACTAAATAAAATTAAAGGAAGAGGTAATAAATAGATTTTTAAAGTGATTAATATTAGTATATTTTAAATAGCCAAATACTAATTATCCTATGTAATTACTTTTAGATAATTAACTAAATATTTCTTTTAAAACTAAAATAAAACTCTTGGACTATGTTCATCTTTGAACTGGCAAAGAACCTTGGCCTTTAATGTAGATCTTTGATTTTTAACCCAAAATTTCCCCGAGGATGGTGTATTAGTCAATGTTCCCCAAGAGAAACAGAACAAATAGGGGTGTGTATGTGTGGGGGGGTTGAGATCTATATCTATACCTATATCATCTATATCTATACCTATATCATCTATATCTATATCTATGTCTATCTAGCCAGAGACAGAGATAGCAGTATTTATTTCATGAAATTGGTTCTCACAATTGTGCGGACTGGCAAGTGCATTATCTGCAGGGTAGGCTGACAGGGTAGAGACCCAGAGAAGAGCTGATGCTGCAGATGAGTTCAAAGGCAGTCTGATGGCAGAATTCCCTCTTCCTTGGGGGACATCAGTCTTTCTTTTATTAAGGCCTTCAACTGAGCAAATGAGTCCCTCCATTCTAACTTCCAAGATAAATACCATCCCCACCCGGGGGTGGGTGTGGTCGACAAGGTTAATAGTAACTCATTACATGGATTTAAAAAGTCATAATTAAATTTAACGTAACCCATATGTGACGAATATTTGTTGACTTCCTAAGGAGCTTCATCCTTTATGCTGTTGAAGCCAGCAGCATTATAGCTGTAGTTTCAAAGTCGACCTGTGCGTAGACAGATATTGATCTAAATCAGTTTGGTCTGATAATATTATCTCTCTTGTGATAGGGTTTAACTTTTTGCCATAACAGATTTACTCCAACCTGGAATGCATCCAGTGCTCAGATGGCTAAAGGGAAAAAATACTGCAGAAACTCCTTGTACCTACAGGCTACACCTACACATTAAACTCACTGCACAGTCAGCTTGGGTGAAATTAGAGAGAAAACTGCCCAAGCATGTCAAATGTTTAAGCTTTAAGATCCAGGGAGGAATGAAACAAAAGAGGAAGGAATCCAGGGGTGCTTTAGCATAATCAAGCTGGCTCATGCCGCTGAAGGCACAGCTGGGATTGAGAGCTAACTGCTGTGAGGAAACTTGTAATTGTATTCCCGTCCCACAGTCACCAGTGGACGGGTAGGACATCTGTGTATGTGTGTGTGTGTATGTGTGTGTGTGTGTTAAATTTCCCTGATAAGAAAGCAAAGAGAGAAAAAAAAAATCAATACCAGAGAAAGTAATATGTTTCCTTTTTAATAAATGTGCAGTATCTTAAACATCTCTCAGCTCCCCACCCCTTCAATTTCACTTTTGACAACTTGCTAAATAAGACTGAGTGGTGCCCAGCATTTTAACACCTTTTTAGTCAACGTGAAATTCTATTAGAGTATTCCTAAAGTGCACTGGAATGTAGTAATACTATACTTGAAATATATTGTTTTTCATGCAATAGACACACAGAGAATGAAATTTTTTTATTTACGTTTAGTGTCTTTAGTGCTAGGAAGAGATGCCATCTGGCAATACAAACACTGGATTTAAGCCCAGGTATTAAAAAGGCAACATCCTACTTTGTTTCCCTCGATTCCCATGCCCCCATTTTAATGGCTTTTCAATTCATCTCAATTTGGCGATTTAGCCATTTTGTAAAACTGATGGACAGCAAAGTCAGGCTCATGAGAGAAGACATTGATGGTACTTTTTGGAAATAAAACCCATCCATAGAATCTAACACCCAGTAAGTGACACATCACATATCTATTTACCAGACACATTTATGTCTATTGCAGAGATAGGAGTTAGAATTGGAGAGGAGGAGAGAGCATAAAGTAATACACTTCAATAGCAGGGAAATAAAAATTATCTGAACTTCTTTCCAAAATAAAAAGGCAAAAAATGTACAGATGCAAACAAGATGCACATGAAATATTCCTGCAGAATATCACCACATTATTTGGCCTATTCTAACGCAATTTATAACAAAGCAGTAAGTGCTTTCTAATATTTGTGGCAGATGGCTATCTAAACTACAAAAGTCAATTATGTTATATATTAATTATTATAAAAATTGTATGAATAAATGAGTGCTTTTCTATGATTTTCCAGTATGATTCACAGACATTCCTTACTTCCATAGACATATTCATACTTTGATCCTTAGCCCAAAGTCAGATCTGATTACTAAGAGATTTATATAATTTTTACTATACTAGGAGTTATTTTTCTCCCTTGCAATTTGCAGAGCTTCCCATGACATTCAGAATGAAAACCTTTGTTCTAGAGTGGTAGACATGACATAAGTAATTACATTTGTTTGTATAATAATGCTGCATCTCTAGAAGTGGATTTCATTCTAGAAGTTTTAGTATCACTAGGAAGATATGAGTTTAAAATCTGACTCTAGATTAAGTAGCTAGAAGGAGTTGGGCATTTTATTTAATTTTTCAACATTCCAGTTGGCACATTGATACCTACTACCTACTTCATAAAGTTGTGAATAATTGAAAACATACATGCGAACCATGAAAAGCATAGCTGCTGGCACACAATGAGAATTTACTTGATATAGCCATTTTTTATTTATTGCCATTATGACACTATTACAGTTATCTGAGATACCTATTCATTTAATAAATATTTAATTGATATATTGACCTCCTTTAGTATAATCTGTTTAATATCTATAAAATGCTTAGGACCTGGTAGACACACCAATATATAAAATATATTATGTACTAATGTTGAAATACATGTAAATTCTCAAATCTCTCTCCCTTTAAAGACTAGAATTTAAAAAAATTCTTCTTAGAAGTTGTACATTAGATTGAATGAACTAACACGGAATCATTTCAAACCCTTATGCATATTTAAAACCAATGAACCAGTTAATTATTGTATTGCAGCCAAATTTACTAAGATTTATTTTCAAATGATTGATTTAATGTTTAAATATTTTAATTAAAATAATTAGGGAAGGTTTTAGTTAAAATAGAAATCTCTCATATGCATTCAGATGCCCAACCCAAAGCAGTAGAGCCTATAGATTATGCACACTGATTTTGTTATAAGACAGACCTGCTTCGAATCACAACTCCATCAGTTACAAACTGGTGGTTTGGGAAAAAAATATTTTATCTACATCGTTTTCCTCTTTTGTAAAATAGGGATAATATGGTGTTTGTGTGTGTGAGGATTTCTTAATGTATCTCCACTTATATTAAGTGTTCCATAAATATTATTGATTGTTGTTGCTATTGTTATGTGTACCTGAAGTTATACGAAAACTGAGAAGTGACATACAAAAGTTTGATGTCCTGAATATGTCAAAGTTATATTTAAAATTACATTTAAATTAACTAAAATATTTCCTATCTGTATACAATCATCCCTTGGTATCTGCAGGGGATTGGTTCCAAGATGCCTACAGATACCAAAATTTGCAGATGCTCAAGTTCCGTATATAAAATGCTATAGTATTTACACATAACCTATGCATATCCTCCCTTATACTTTAAATCATCTCTAGATTACTTATAATTCCTAATACAATGTAAATGCTCTATAAATCATTGTTATACTGTATTTTTATTTGTATGTATTTTTATTGTATTGTTATTTTTTATTTTTTCCAAATATTTTTGATTTGTGGTTGGTTGAATCTGTGGATGTGGAACCTGCAGATACAAAGGCTCTTTACTCATAAATATGTTATAATTATGATTTCTTCCGATTTTCACAGTATACTTTAAATGTATCATTACCTCTACTTTTCGCTTTACAAAGTTAACTATGACTTTGGACAGTTATTTCCTTGATTTGACAAGTTCAGTGTTAACAGAATGTCTGATTAGGTTTAAAGCCATCTCTTTGGGTAGGTTTTCCCTGAGCATTATATTAAAAATAACAACTTATTTTCCATTTCTTTATATTTTCTTTAAAATCTTCTTTAGTATCTATTGGCTTATGATATACAACATTTTTTTCTAATTGTGTACTCCAACAAATTATAAATTGTGTAAAGAAAAGAACATGTTTTGTTTCTGATATGTTCACATAAATTAGAAGTTTACCTGGAACTTGATATATTAAATAATTATTTGTGGAATGAATAAATGAATGAAAGAGATAATCATATATAATAGACATATTATAGCTAATAGAAAAAGGACTAAAAAAGAAAATTTTTATCTATACAAATTGTTTTTGTGTTATGCTGAGACCTTGACTTATGAGAAGTAGATACATATTTTCTTTCAATGAAGGTTAAAAAATTTTTGTCAAAATTTTGTTATAAAATATTTCATATGTGTTTTAAAAAGAGAAAAATATTCATAATACTAAAGCACCACCTAGGGATAATGATATCTAATAACATTTATTGTTCTCTTGCTTAGTGCCTGGTCCTGTGCTAAGCATCTCATGTAGCTAATGTATTTTATACTCCATAAAACTAAAAGGTACAGACTGTTATTATCATTTTTAATATCATGTTTTAAATTTCCATTAATGATAAAACTGGGATACAAATAGAGTAAGTAACTTTTCAAAGATATATAAAGTGGTAAGGCTAGATTACAAGCCCAGAATGTTTGCAAACATTATTAACCCCTTAACTCTATTACAATGTTAAAATATGGGATTTTGTCTATTTTATACACATGCAGAGTTTTATGCAGCTTATTTCAGATACTATGTAGTTCCCTATACTTGTTTTATAACAATAATTCTGAGCATTCCCTTATGCATTACATATTCTTTAAAATTACTTTTTAAGTTGATAATTTATTTAACAATTCCCCTTTGTGTTGGACACTTAGATTATTTCCTCTTTTTCCATGTTGTAGTGAGACACTGGTTAGTTTATCAGGCTAGTATGATTGAGGCAAAACTTTAGTATAATAGAAGTTTGGAACATTTTTAAAATCTTGATTTTTGTTGCCAATTTTTTTTCAAATGTATAAATTTAACTCCTGGGACTATTGTTTAAAGTACCTATTTTATAGACCACTGACAATCATTTTGCATTAACATTTTCTTTAAATCCCAGCTTTGAAAGTGAAAAATAACGCCTCAATATTTTATCTCTTATGTTAAAAATGAGTTTTACATCTTCATTGTTTTAGTTACTCTTTTGTGAATTGCCTGTTTAAGTCCTTTCCCCACAATTTTCTCTTCAAAGTTATTGTTTTCAATTTTATTTATAGCCTTAATATTTTTCTATCATATGGAGTAAAAAATGTAACTCCCGCCTAATTGTGGTTTTTAACTTTATTATATTTGCTGATACATAGAAGATTTAGCTTTAATGCTGTTACATTTATCCTTTTTTCCTATCCTTCTTACATTATTTCAATACTTAAAAATGCTTCTCTAGAAAAATATCTATATTTTTATTATGTCTAATATATTTAATTATTCAAATAATATAATCTATTTTAGTATAACTGCAAAATTATTGTCACTAATTAGCCAATTGTTACATCATCATGTATTGACATATTTCTATTTTCCAATTATGATACTTTCTTTATTTGGATAATTTTATATGTGTGATTTTCTGCTTCTGGATTGCCTATTTTATTTTTTTTATCTTTATGTCAATGCTTTATAAATAGTACCTTCTTATTACTACAGTTTGGCATGATCTACTATCTAGTCGAGAATGTCTTTTATTCTGATTTTCTTTTTTCAAAATACTATTGGCTTGTCTGATTAAATTAATATTCCAGATGTGCTGTGGAATTATTTTGCTAAGGTCCAAATATCTCTACCAGAGTTTTAATTAGAATTGTATTCGATATATATTTTAAGGAAGAAGAATTGACACTTCGGAAATATTCAGAATTCTTTTGTGTATTTTTGTCAGATTGTATAGTTTTATTCATATTGCTTTTGATCATCTTTTGCAAGAGTTGTTCTATGTATGTTGTGCTGAAATATATTTTTAAGACATAAGCTGGAACCAAACATAAGCAGTTGTAAAACTTATATAGTTTCATAACCATGAAAGTGATGCCACCTAGAATTAAATTAAATGTCAATTTATCTATGTGATAAATCACACATAATCACCTTAGCCTCCCTTTAATCCCCGCCTATCCCCCCCTCCACCACATTCATTGGTTTGAACAGAAATTTATGAAACAGAAATCATTTTAGTTTCATTGCCATTTCAAATCCCCCTGGAAACAGAAAGATTATCAATTTTAAGCAATAATTCGTAGGTGTGAGTTTTGTCATGCCGAAGTTAGCATAGTCTTCAAAAAGTGATTTGAATCCTAGCCTTGCATTTACAAGGATGTCCTTGAGCAAATTATTTAATATTTGTAACTCAATTTTACTCATCAGTAAAAGTGACAAAATAATAAAACCTAACTCAGGATTGTGGCAAGAATTAAATGAGGCAATAGTTATTTTAAAAAGTCTGGAGTGTAGTAAATGTTTGATGGAGGTTGTATATCATTACATAATGTGGGTATTTACAGGAGCAGAAGGGGACACAAGAGTATGATACCTTTCTTTTAAGTCAAAATCGTAATGGTTGGGCTAAGTAAACATGCAGATAGCTGTCAAAGATACCCAATATGAAGCATCAATTTGCAAAGAGCATTCCAATTCTTAATGAGCTCTTTGAAGACCATAGCACATAGTTCTACCAACATGAAGAGAGAACATGGAGATTTTTGCACTGAGAGCATCTCCTCCTATTTGATCAACTGTTGGGTTTAAGGCAGTGAGAACATTTGATTATGAAAGAACCACAGGAATGGAAAAACTCATGGCCATGAGAAGGTTATAACTCAAAATTGGCATATAGTTTTTCTAGATCCTTGTCTAATTTTATGGATAAGGAGAAAAATCTTGGAATAGAATTCTTTGAACTTTTTGGATATGTATCATAATTAGGAAAAGAATTAAATTTAAATTTAAAAACCGAGCATATGCCCGTTATATATATTCATATGCTTGCAAGCTGTGTATATGCTAACTATACTAATAAAATATACACATTATAAAGCATAAACATAAATACAGTTTAAAAAGTGAATAAAATAAACAGTATTTTTAGTAGACTTTCAAATCATAATGCTTCCTGGTATTGTTAGTTAATAACTGATAGTAAAATATGTTCTTAGAGTGAGATTCGCTGTTACTGAGAGGGGATTCAAATGCATATTTCAAATAGATTCTCTGATATTTGTAAAATAATCCACTCAAGATTTTACAATTTTGATTAAATCACCATTTTATCTTCTAGAGGCATGTCAGTTCTGCTATTTTTGTTGTTGTTGTTGTTGTTCTTTTGTGCTGTCACATTTAGTATTATTTCTATGCTGTCTTGGTTAGGATTTTTCACACGAATGTTTTTTATTTTGAGATATGTTATTAGCTAAAACTAGGTACTATAACCCACAAATTTAAGCTAGCAGAAACAGGTTGTGGTCAGTTGAAATATGCCAATGATGAACTGAAGAATAAAGGCCCCTGATAACTTCTCCCCCCGAATGTGGGATATGCCCCCTCTTCCCTCACAAACTCTACAGTGTGTCTCATAGGCTAGCCGAGTGAGCCTGCCAGTGCCATTCTTCATGTTAAATATTAGAGACGTTGAATGTTTTTCTCATTTAATCAGTTAAAGATCAATTTTAGCTAATAAGAGAAGTTTTCCTGGAGAAATCCTAATAAATCGGTGCATAACCCACAATTCTAAAAAAAAAATTAAATTGTCTATTCATATTAGGCTATCCCAAATAATATTAAAGTTTTTTAACTCTTATCATTTGCATTAAGATTTAGAAATTAAGAAATTCTAGTTACTGCTGACATACCTCCACTTGAGGACTCTGCGTGTCTGACTAGCACAGGAAACATGTGGCAGGTGGGTGCAGAGATCCTACATTCTGCCCTTTTTCCAGAAGCTTTTCTCACCTCCAAATCTTTTTCTATATTAAAACATATTCAAACATAATTAGTGTAACATTAACAGGGAGGAAATTTTGTAATTGCCAGTTGTTCTGTAGCCATGGTTACGTCAAAGATTTATAGCAAGTAACTCCCGGCTGGGCACGAACAAGCAGTTAGCAGGAATAGCAGTAAGAAAATGTTTGTGTGCAAGTGCAGGTGTGCTGACGTGAATGTTTGCCAAAAAAAAAAAAAAAAGAGAGAGAGAGAGAGAGAGAAAGAATATTCGGTGACATTTAAGGTGCTAATATCTAGAAGTCAACCTTTAATTTGACAGCTTTTAGTGCTAGTTAATTTCATTCATCCAGGCGAGGTGTAGGAAATTTGCAGCACCTTTAAATTATCACGTTTTTCCACACTGCCTCAGGCCTATGTGGAATACCTGAACCATACTTTTTTTTTTACCTTTTTTTTTTTTTTTTCAGGTCAGTCGAAGTAAAACTTTCATTCCCTTTCTCAGACAATTAATCTTTAGCTAATTGAAGCAGGGATGCTGCAGGATGGGTTTCAGTGGGGCCTGTAAATCTCATTTAGCAAAGTGAATTCAAGGCACATGCTGCACCTAATGATGTGACAGGTGGACTGCACCGCAAGACAGCAGCCTCGGAAAAGTTGATTCTCATTAGACCCGCAGAGTCCTGCAGTCAGTTTTCTGATGGCTGAAGAACACTAATCGCATCTGTTTGCTACTGGGGTGGGGTGGAGGGGAGCAGGGAAGTTGGAGGGAGGATTGTGAAAGGAAGAAATGAAAAGGAAGGGGCAAAAATTATCTTCTATTCTTTCATGAGTTAATATCCTTGACTCCTGCCCAAACACCCAGCAGGTCTACCTCCCACCAAGCGATCAGCCTCCGTTCTGCTGACTCCAACAGGGTGCACCCTTTTTCTAATTAACTAAAATGGCTACGGAAAGCAAAGGAGGCCTTGTGTTGGGTGAACCAATTATTTTGAAGGGTATTAAGTCATCAGATTTACTTTTATCTTGATTGCATTGTGGAAATCGTGCATAATTAATGGTGGGAGCTTATTAGGAAAATGATTAGGCAAATTACACAGGTGTCGGATGCATTTTTTATGATAAATTTGCTAGAACAATCCTGCAATTCCATCTGTTCAGCTCACATCAGAATGTCACTCTAAAGAAATTAATGGTGCAGAGTTATACAAAGTTACTAGAGGCTTTGGTTGCAGATTTAGGTAAGCTATGTGTAAATATATAAAATATATATATAATTACATAGCAATTTACTAATAAGTATTTGATGTTACAGTTCAATAAATTTCTCTTTTAATCTTGAAAGTAAATGATAGTCAGCTGGAAACAAAGAAGTACAGCAAATGTAAACCTCATCTCATCAGTTTGATGTGTATGTAAATAAAAATAATCACAAGCTATAATAACTCTTTGCTTTGTATGATGTCTGCAGACGAGCTATCACCTTACTAGTATGAATACTCATGTTTTGTCCCAATATAACCAATCTTAGCTGCAGCCATTCTCATTTTTAGTTTCCTTTCAGTTCTAAATGTAATCACCTTAGCAGTCACACTTTATCAAAAGCCCTTGTATAAGTGCTATACCTAGTATATCCATATAAACTAATCATTTACTATCTAAAGAGCTGACTTCCTTCTTGAATGGTATAAGAAAGTTAAGGAGGAGACTCGACATTATAGAAGCTTCCATTCTACCTGATCATTTGTCCGCTGGGATCAAATCATGCCCATTCTCATCTATTTACATATGATCAAGTCATGTCATCTGTTAATATTCTCAGCCATACCACCCTGAATGCACCATCTCTCATCTCCTCCAAACTTTCTGATATCACAAACTGCTGTAAATCTCTCATCTGAAATATCAGAATGATATTGCTTCAGAGTATCTTTTTCAAAAATGTCAGACCTAGATCTGTCATCTTATTATAAAAATGCAGTTAAACATTCTTAAGTAGCATTCAATATATATATATATATATGCATCAAAGCCATCAGAAAATGCTTATAGTTTAAATAATTACTAATACTGCTCTAAAATTGCCAATCACTCTTACTGTTACATAACGCCATGAAAAGAATTATTATCACCTTATGGTCTTTGGGCTGTTCAAATTCCAAAGCAAAGTCAGAAGAACAATTATGAACGTTGACTTTGTGGATAGCCCAGCGGTGTCATTCACCAAAACAGTACTTTTGAACTACAAAGATAAGATACGATGGTGATCCAGGCTAATAGGAGGATCCAGTTTCCATATTCCGTATGTATTTTGTTTAAGCTACATATTCTCAACCAACTGATGCACAGTTGTCTGATTTTCCTACAAAACACTCAAACTCAACAAAATAAAAACTGAACCCATCATTACTACTTCCAAAATAATTCTGCACTTATATATACAGAGCGTTAGCAAATGCCATTTTATCCCCCACATTTAACCAGGCTTGAAATCTGAAAATCATTTTTTTCTTTAGCCTTAACTCTAAAGTCCATTTTCCCACAAAGTCCTGTCATTTCTGTCTCTAGAATATTTGTCCCTATCTTCACTGATACTACTTCAGTCCAAAATCCATTGTTGTTTTTTTCTTGTATTAATTTGAAACCCTCCAAACATGCCTTTTTATTATTAAGCTTTTGATACCGCTACTGAAATTATTTTCTAAAAGTCTACCACTCAATATTTCCACATTGCCTATGAGAAATCTATTTTTCTTGGAATAAAAGCCTTTCAAGATTTGATGGTTTGCCTTCTTTTCTTGTCTTATCTTTTGCTACTCCCCTGTAATCGTCCTGAACTACCTGTGGATTCTTGAGTATACCATGCATGTTAATGCCTCTTTGATTTTGCAAGTGCTACTGCCTCTGTAAGAAATGCCCTTCCATAATGCTCTGCTGCCTAAATAGTCTTTCTCACTCATCAAGTCTCAGAATAAGTCACATCCTCTGTGAACACTTCCTGGATCCCAGGAAGCAGTTTTTATCTTTTCCTCCGTGTTTAATATAGTACTTTGTATTTAACTCAACATTATCATTTTCCCTACCATGTTCATCTCTTCCATTTAAGTATGAAATTTTTGAATGGAAGGATCACATCTCAAGCACCAATCTATAGCTGCCGCTCAATACATTCTCTGGCATATAGTACCTAATAAATAGTTGTCAGTAAATAAATGAATGACATTAAATGTGTAGCATAACACAGCTGCATTCTATTAATATAAGTTTTGGTATGTTACGTTTCCATTTTTGTTTACTTCGTGATACTTTTTTATTTCCTTTCTGATATCTTCCTTGACTCATTGGTTGCTCAGGAGGATGCTTTTTAATTTGCAAGCATTTGTGGGTTTTCTGAAATTACTCCTGTTGTTGATTTCTGGTTTTACACCACTGTGGTCAGGGTTTGATAGGGTTTCAGTCTTTTTTAATTTCTTAAGAACTGCTTTGTGGCCTAACGTATCATATCCTGGAGAATGTCCTGTGCGCACTTGAGAAGAATGTTTATTCCACTGCTGTTGGGGGGAATGTTCTATATGTATCTGTTGGATATATTTGGTCTATAGTGCTATACAAGTCTGCTGTTGCTTTATTTTCTATCTGTATGATTTGTATGTTGTTAAAAGTAGAGTACTGAAGTCCACGTTATTCTTATGTTGCCGTCCATTTCCCCTTCATATCCATCAATGTTTTTTGCTTGACATATTTAGGTTCTCCAGTGTTGGGTGCATATATATTTATAGATGTCATATCCTCGATGAATTGTCACCTTTATCATCATATAGTGACCTTCTTTTTCTCTTGTGACAGATTTTGTCTAAAAGTTTGTTAAACATAGTTACTTCTACTCTCTTTTGGTTAACATTTGCATGGAATATCTTCTTTCATCCCTTCACTTTGAGCCTGTCTGTTCTTAGATCTAAAATGAGTCTCTTGTGGGAAGCATAAGGTTGGATATTGGTGATTTTTTTTATTATTTTTATCCATTCAGCTGTTCTATATCTTCTGAGTAGTGAATTCAATATATTTACATTTAAAGTACTTATCGTTAGGTAACAAATTATTGCAACTTTGTTCATTGTTTGTTTAATACTTCTTTTAGTCCTTTCAACCTCTCTTGCTATTCCCTTTCTGATTTGATTAATTTCATAATGATATACTTTTATTCTTTTCCCTTTTTGTTTTTTCTTTTTAGAGGTGGGATCTCACTCTGTCAATGAGAATGTCACCTAAGCTGGAGTGCAGTGGAACAGTTACAGTTATAGCTCACTGCAACCTCACACTCATGTGCACAAGTGATCCTCCAACCTCAGCCTCCTGAGTAGCTGGGACTACAGTGGTGTGTCACCATGCCTGGCTACTTTTTAATTTTTTTGTGGAGACTAGATTTTGCTATGTTGCCTATCTTGGTCTCAAACTCTCAGCCTCGAGTACTCTTACTGCCTTGGCCTCCCAAAATGCTGAGATTACAGGTGTGAACCCCTGGGGCCCAGACACCCCTTCATCTATTTTTATGTATTGCAGATTTTTTCTTTGAGATTACTGTGAGTTTTACATAAAATATCTTATAACAGTAAGTTTTAACCACTTCGGTACGGCGCTCACCGGCTGCGAAACCTTGCCCACAGCCGGCACTCATAGTCCACAGAATAGTTTGTGCTGTGCATTGACGACGAATCCGTTTTGCTCTTGTGTGATGAGGAAAGCTTTAAAGCACTGAAAGCTTGTTTTACTTTACAGGCAGCTTTAGGAAAATAACTATAATAACTCCTACTTAGGACTTGTTAAAAGGTCATAGATTCGTAGTAACTTATTAGCTGAACGTACACACTGCAACTGCAGAGATAAAGCTGTAAAAGTAAAAGCTTTTGGCTGTCGACTAAAGTAGACGCTCGGCTGTCGCCTTCATATCACGACTATCTGCTAAAGGCTATGCACGTTCATCTGTGGCTGTCGACTATAGTCAACGCTCATACTGAAGTGGTTAATCTGATACTAAGTTAATTTCAATCACATACAAAAACTCTACTCTTTTACTTCCTCCACTTATACTCTGTTTTGATGCCAGAATTTATATTGTGTATTTATTGACAAATTTTTGTGATTATTGTTATTCTTAACACTTTTGTCTTTTAAATTTTATACTAGTTAAAAATGATTTATATGCCACCATTACAGTATTAAAATAGTCTGTATTTGTTGATATATTCACCTATATCAGTGAGATCTATACCTTCATATGCTCTCACATTTCTGTTTAGAATCCATTCACTTTTATTTATTTATTATTTTTTTGCAAAAATGTTTTTATCCATATTGTATTCCATGTAGGCATAACACGCTGGAAGGATACACACCAAAATCATTGCACTAGTTGCCCCTTAAGTGTAGGATTTTCTACATCTTCTCCAGTGAGCATGCTTTACTTTTGAATACAGTTTGTTTTTTTTTAATTCAAGATATTATGGGGGTATAAACATTTTGGTTACATGAAATGTATTTGCTTCGCTCAATCCAGGGCCACAAGCATGTCCTTCCCCCATACAGTGTGCCCCGTCTCCATTAGCTGTGGGTTTACCCCACTCCACCCACTTTAACCCCCACTCACCGAACCCCGCTACCTGACTGGCACCCAGTGAGTATTACTACCATGTGAGCACCTTAGTGTTGATCAGTTAGTACCAGTTTGATGACGAGTACATGTGGTGCATGTTTTTCCATCCTTGTGATACCTCACTTCGAAGGATGGTCTCAATTCACTTTTATTTTAAATAACTGCCTTTAGCACTTCTTGTGAGGCAGATGAAGTAATGACAAACTCCCTAAGTTTTTGTTTGCCTGGAAAGTATTTTATGCCTCCATTTTTAAAAAATAGTGTTATTCTATATAGGATTCTTGGTTGGCAGTTTAACTATTTCAGCCCTTTGAATATAGCAATTCACTGTCTCCTGGCCTGCAAGATATCTGCTGAGAAATCCACCAATAGTTTTATGGAGGTTACTTTTTGTACAATGAGTCCCTTTTGCTATTTCAGAATTCTCTCTTTGTCTTGACTTTTGACAATTAATTATAATGTGTCTTGATGTACACCTTGGTAGATTAAATCTATTTGGGATCATTTGAACTTTATGAACCTAGATGTCCAATTCCCTCTCCAGATTTAAGAAGTTTACAGCCATTCTTTCTTTAAGTAACGTTTCTTCCTCTTTTTCTCTTCTTCTTCCAAGACTTCCATATGTGTTTATTATTTCACTTGATGGTATCTCATAAGTCTCATCAGTTTCCATAATATTTTGAATTCTTTTTTTTTCCTTTTTGTTTCTCTGACTGAATAATTTCAAATGACCTGACCAAATTCACTGATTCTTTCTTTTAGTTTGATCAGGTTTGCTGTCAACATCTCTTATTGATTTTTTTAGTTTAATCATTGTAATCTTCAACTCAAGAATATGTGTTTGGAACTTTTTTTCTATTTGTATAAATTTATGGGGTACAAATATACAGTGTAACAAATGTGCAAATTTGTTACAATGATATATTGTATAGTGGTGAAGTCAGAGCTTTTACTGTATCCATCACTGGAATAACATACATTGTATTATACCCATTTAATTTCTTATCATTATGGTTTCTAGTTTCTATCGCTTTGTTGAACTTCTCATTTTGTACATATGTTGCTACTCTAGTTTTATTTAGTTATTGATCTATGTTCTTTTGTAGCTCACTGAGCTTAGAACAATTATTTTGAATTCTTTGTCAAGTAGTTTGTAGATTTCCCTTTCTTTAAGGGTCACTTACTAGGGCTTTACTTTGTCCTTTGATGGTGTCATGTTTTTGATTCTTCATGACGATCTCTGCACTTGAAAAAGCAGTCATTGCTTCTAGTTTTTACAGACAGGCTTTGGCAGGAAAAACCTTTCAATAGCAGCCTGGCCAAAGATTATGAGCATATCATTTCACAGGGTCCATGGGATATCAGGCTGGTGGGGTCCATGGTCAAGCCTTCTGCTGTGTTATGCAAGTGTGTCTGCTACCAGGAGCCATGGGCTTGGCTGAGAAATGCACAATTGGTTTTTGAGAGCCACCTCCCCTTTTATTTGTTGTTAGATACCCTCAGGTAATCTACCCATGCCAATTCCCTGTGTTTTGGATGAGGTACAACAGAAGAAGACCTCTTGGGCTACATTCCTAAATGTTGAGGAAGGTGGACACACACTTTGTTCTCTTTGTTCTCCATGAGAGAAATTGTGGGCCAAGGGGATCCCTCTGGGCACTATGCTTTGTCAGTTTGGAGAAGAGGTAATGTAGTTAAAGTGAAACTGATGTTCTTACCCTTTTCTTGTTCCATATGGGTGTTATAACATAATCTACAGCAATATAAAATGCTGTAGATTTAAAAGTGGATTGATTCATTTTCAAATAATTTTCTGTTTTATTTTTAAAATTTCAAATAAATAATAAATATCTCCAATATTAGTAAGGTATATCTAAAACAGATAGAGCTAATCTCCTAAGGATAAATTTACTAGTTGAGAAGCACCTTTGACAAAATAGTACCTGAACAAGTTATGTGTTGGTTTGGAGGAGACCCAGTACCATAACCTGAAACCAGGTCTACCTATGAAAAAAAAAAAAAAGGAAAATTTGGAAAGCCTGTGAATAATTCTGGCAGCAGATGCAACTTATTCTCAGTTAACCAGATATCCAAGGCGATATTTGTTTTTATCCCCTCAGAGGAACAGAGCAATATGCCTGGATGGGTTTAGTCTAAATTTATACTTCACTTAATTTAATTAATAAGCATGAAGAGAATATGATCTCAGATTTCAAAGGCTATGGATATAAGATTATTCTTTAGATGTAATATGTTGATAACTTCTTTTGACATAATTCAGGTCTTTTTAAATATTAACTTATCTTTGTTTCCCCAAAACTATAATTTTAAGTAGAATATGAAAGATGGGTAAATTTTTATGGAAGGTAGACAAATTTTCATGGAAGTTCCTTTTTTTCTTCAGAGATCTGCAAGGAATTTTGGTTCTCTATATCACCCAGCATATTGTTATGATCAATATAGAGTGGAAAAGTAATTTTTATTACAATTTATCTAGCTTTTTGTAGTATAATTTTATGAATTTTGTTACTACTATATCTTTTTCTAGTCATATTTTCATGTTTTGAATCTAGTCAGTTTATGTTATTCAATACTGATTATGACTATAATAATCCTAGTAAATTTTTGTCTAAGTTTTTAAAGACATTTTACAAACCATGAAAATAAGTGGTAAATATTTATAAAGTGAATCATAAATACTTTATTGATTTTTTAAATGTCAAAATGCATAAAATACTAAACATATTCAAATGTGAACTTATTTCCAATGATTTTCTTTTCCTAACAACCACATAATTTTGAAAAATCAAACATTCTCCTTAGTATAACTGTGATAGCTCACCAAAAATTCTGGTCTTATCTCTAATTCAAACAGCTTATTAACTATGTAATTTCATCACTGAGGAGAGCTGCACATACAAATGTAAAAAAATAAACCATGAAAATTATTTGTCTTTTCTTGAGATTTCAGTGACTATGTAATAAAAAATAGTTATCTAATTTATTTAATTATAACAATGAAAATTAATCTCTAAGGTGATTGAGTTCTAAATAATAAATGTGTTCATTGCATCACAAAGATAAAAATATGGTCACCATAGCATACATATCCCTTGGATGCTGCATTGAAGATCACCAAACTCCAAAGGTAGACACCTAGTATTTCATTGAATGGTGGAATGTTCTAAGTCAGTCTCCATGTAAACCTCAAGGAGAGAACCTTATAGTAATTCATTAAATTGTTTCAAAGGTTTGAGAAATCACATAGTAGAAAAAAAGAGTTTTCTAAATATACATTGGTTGGAAGGAAAGATGTTTTTCCTGAAGAAGTTTTTTGTTTGTTTGTGTTGTCTGCTTTGAGAAAGGGTCTCACTATATCAACCAGACTAGTCTCAAACTCCTGGGATCAAGTGATACTCTCACTTCAGGCTCCTAGGTAGCCAGGACTATAAGTGTGCACCACTGCCCTCTTTCCTGAAGACTTTTTTCAGGGAAAATGGCCTTCTATATAACAAATGGAAACCATAGCCAGTTAAGTACAATAGATATTTAACCTTTTGAAGATGTCCAGTGCTATCACAATTCATCCCAGATTGTCAAGATTGAGTCCTGGTTATCCTTTTTAGTTTATTTATGACCTCCAGAAACCTCTCCTTTGCTCACCTCATAGCATATGATATCATCATTCTCTTAGACTCAGTTCCTAGTAACTGAAGCAGACATCAAATAATGTATCTTCTAAGGTGCATTTGAGACCTGAATACCCAACAAATAATAATATTCTGTTTTGGTCATCTGAAATACTCAAAGAGAACCCAAATAAAAGGGGTATTTTCATTTGAAATGGAAGTGTCTGCTCTATGGAATAAATAAGATACTCAATTATCTCTGAGGATAAACAGTTCTCTATATTCTGCTATGCATAAAACATTAGAGAAATTACCATTTGTAAGACTATAGATTAAGCATAATTTGTGCATGTGTTTCAAGTGTAATTTCCATAGGTCTATCTGTTGTTATTTTCCATAATCAATTCAATTCTTTATTGGCTGTGTGATCTTGGAGAAGTTCTTCTTCTTAGACATAGTTCCTCATCTGTAAAATGGGGAAATTACTTCTATGTATTTTCTTGTATTACCTTCAGAATTGAATAAGATCATGTATGTAAAACACGTAATGCAATGCTGCCACCATCACCATCAAAATGATTCACAGATTATATCATGATTGAAAAGAAGTGAGCACACTCATTTGGCAGTCGTACTTCATTATTTTAATTGCATCTTTATCATGACTATTCCACAATTTGATTTTCTGGAAAAAATAACATTAACTTTCTCTCATATTTTCCCTCTGTTTATTTCTCTCTTAGTCTTCAGCATCCACATAAACAGACAGCAAGTGCCAGAATTGAGTTGTGTACCCCATAGTTTTGAAAAGATAAATTTCTTGCTGTGGAATGATTTTATTATTTGGCACCCGTGTAATAAAGTTCTGCACCTTTTATCTTTATGGCAAGAAAGACCCATGGCTAGGTATGGAAACCAATGCTCATAGCTATTAAGAATTGGACTACCTTGGAAGCAATAATGGAATGTTAACAGCAACCAAAATTTTAAAAATAATAAATTTCGGAAAGAGAAAGCAACAATTTGGGAAAACTCCAGTAAGAAATTGCAGTTACCATTAGGATATGTTCCAAAAATAAGGGCCCCAGGGAACTTAGATTAATCCATCATTTATCTTACCCACGAGGTGGATCTGTAAATGACTTCATTGATCCACAGCTGTGTTCGGTATCTTACGCAACAGTGGATCAGGCAGAAATAAGATTGTGTGGGCAAAAGGGCATTAATAGAAAAGATTGAGCTAGAATTAGCTTCTCAGATTCTTTGCTAGTGTGTCCTGACAGCTTCCACCTGTTTGGTTTTAAACTCGAAGGAAATTTCTTCTTACATGATTATTAACATGGAATGCTGCTCAAGGCTGAAGCAATTCTTTCACTTTTTTCATTGATCACATAAAGAACATTTCTAAAGACATACTATTAAATCATTTTCTAGTCACTGATCTGCAAAGTGTATAGTTCAGTGGCTATTTATAGGGGATTTTAAAGCTAGTCTGTAAAATTAAAAAAAAAATCCTTAAAAAAAAAAAAAAAACTCAGCTCAGAGACAATTTAGAAGAACTAATGTTCTTTGTGAGTAAATCCCAGAGAGGTCCCAGTCAGCACAGATTCATGTTCTATGAATTAAAAGCATCTTCCAGATAACATCTTACTGTTCCTTCAAGATTAAAAAGGGAAACATATTGGCATTATGCACCACTCTGGGTGAAAGGAGTGGGTCTCATAGAAGTAGCTATGGCAGCCAAGGTTGCTACAAATCTCTGACAATACTGTCATCTGACCCATGTGAGTTTGTAATTCCAGAACGATGAAGCTGATACACATTTACTAAGATTACCTGAACACATTGCTGAAGCAACGTTATGTCTATATGTATCAAAATGAATTCAATTTTGGTTCTAAAATGGCAACACTGAAAATCAACCTATTGAGAAATTTGCTTAATTTCCCATGTTACTTATTCTGGCCAAATTTTTATTGGGAAGCAGTCTGGTTTTTCAACAAATAATAATAATTTGTTTTTCAACAAATAATCCAGAAAAATCAAAAAGATTTTTATTTAGTCACACAGGCAAACTTTCTCTCTCCCCAAACACGTTTCCCCTTTACATCTTAATCAATGCACTTTTAAGTTACTGTCTTTGCTTATGAAGGAATTGGTGCATGGCTCAAATACTGACTAGATATGTGCTCCTCTTACCACCAAGGTGTGATTTGCCTGGCTCAGGGGTAACTTCATGTGTGTGGCCACTCGTGGGGAACTTGCATTGGTATTGTATCTATTCTTTTTATTGGTTAGCAGAGGTTACCTTTTTCTTCTTAACTATTTTACTTAAAATACTTACTTTGGTATTAGAAATGAGAGTGGAGTATGTATAGAAGAGTTACATATTTATTATTTGAGCATCTTTAAAAATGCGACATATGCGGGAAAAAAGTTATTTCAAGTGTTGGAGTGTCAGTTATAAAGGTGACCAGTGATAATATTTTGGTTGCAATGCAAGCCACTCTCTGTCACCCCACGTGATTAAAGGCTTGAAATGCATATGTGCCTCATGGGAGAGGTTTGAGTGAAATTCCAATCAAAAAGCCTAAGTTACAAGTCCAAGTAGGCATAACACAAACAAAATATTCAAAATAAGTTATGATAAGGAGATTAAAAGATTAATAGAAAGAATAGAAACCTTGAGGCCATAAATTATAAAGAATTGTCAAAAATTTTGGAGAAGACATGGCACTTTCATAAGATATAAAACAGAAACCTCCAGCCAATTTAATTTAAATCTCAGAGTATCCAAGAGCATCTTATGATATTTGGTCATATAATTTGAACAATAAATAAACAATTTTTTCTAGAAGAATGACTGAGTTAAATATAGTTTGGTCAGCAAAATGAGATCAAAATGAGGCAGAAAGGTTTCTTTTTTCAGTATTTTATTATTCCATGTTAACTGAAGAGTTGAAATATGCAATAAATGTAATATGTGCAAAAGTCAAGACCACTTCAGTGCAATTGACAAAAAGCAAACATATACTATGAGACATATGAAAACAAATATATTAGCCTCTTTATCTAGTAAATTAAAGAGCTTTCAAATCCAGTGGTTCAAAGGATGTCATCAGGTTACTTATTCTTTCATCTGCCATCTTTTGTCATCTTTTGGAAGGCAAGCACTTAGGAAATACTGAATTCCTTGTCAGTGGAATTGTGCAGAAAAAAATATTGTTTGACATATCGTAGCAAGGATATTGGGAAGAGTAGGTATACTAGGTTAGATCAATGTCCTTCAAACGTTATGATTCCCTGATGCTATTGCTTTATCAAGAATCTGGAGATAGATACCTTTAAATTGTTAAAAAACCAGATGCGTACCCAAATCATTTAAAATAAATGAAAAATATTTATGCAATTGCAATAGGAAATCATGTTTTAAAATAAAATTCCAATTTATATGCAACTCCCAAGAAAAATATAGATACCTTAAATGTCAAGTAGATTTGTTGTTGTTGTTGTTTGTTTGGGGAAGAGTGGCAAGATTTTAATATATCCATCCAGTCAGACAGCTAGCTGGTCAGGAAGCCATTTGTTTATTCATTTGTAATTAGATATTGAACAGCAAATATGTGTCAGGCCTTTTGCTAAGAGGATGAGATACAGTGATGATCTTATTAAATGTGGCCCTTGCCCTCACACGACTCTCATTCTAGTAGGAAAGCCAGATCAAAAACAAGTTCGAAAACAAATAATTTAAAATAAAATGGGGAGGGGGTTATATAGCATGATCAGGAAAGGCCTCTCTGAAGAGCTGACATTTAACTTGAGACTTGAAGTTTGAGGCATCCACCTTATGGAAAGAATAACAAAGACTATTCCAGTGAAGCAAATATCAGCAAAAGTCTTGAAGGCAACAAAGAGTTGGCCAAATCGAAGATATAAAGAAAACCTTTGTGATTGAAGTCAGAAAGAAAAAAATGACATGAGGTATAAATAGGGAAGGAGGGAGATACCAGATCATGTATATTGACAGTTTGTATTTCATATTAAATTCAATTTTAAAAGCCCGTTAAATGCTTTTATATAGAGAAGAAACATGATTTTATTGTTTTTTAAAAAGATTTCAAAAGCAGATGAGTATGAAATGTATAGATAGTAAGAAAGAGCAAAAGGGGAAAAATAATGAATTTCAGGTATAATTTTAGGCAAAATTGATACTATATTTCTGATAAATTTAAGAGCTGTGTTGCAGGCAAGTTTAGGAAACCATAAACCAGTTTGGAAACTCTACTTAATATTAAAAGCAGCACCCTCCCTTCAGAGGTAGCAGCTCAACTATCAACTGTTTGTTAACAATAAATCCCCACCGAATAAGAGCCAAGAAGATTCGCAGCATTTTCCCTAAATAAAAAGTATTATGCTGTATTGAGTCAATACAGGTTTCAATAACTTCTTAAAATTTTTGTAACCATTGTAGGTAATAGCTACCAAATTGCGTGGCAAAATGTTTAACGATAAAACTTTTAAAAAGGAAAAGAATAACCTACGTCTGAATAGCAGTTTTCCACCTTATCTCTCATTCATTTTCTTTTGAGACATTACAAATTCGTGCAATAGGTATTATTATTATCATTTTACACATGAAGTAACCGAAAACTCCAAAGCCTGAGTGACTTGCCTAAGGTTACAAAACTAAAAAAGCAAATCCTGCTCACACCTAGGTCTTCTGACTCTTCCCCATGAACTCATTCCACCCTGTAACATTGTCCTCGCCATGCAAATTGGATCTGTCCTGCATTACCTCATGCTTAAATATGAATTTGTGAAAAGTGACTATATTAAAAATCTGCCTGTAACACCAGGCTAGCAGGAATAGTCACAGAAGGAAGCTGGGAATTTAGCCTCTTTAGTCAAACTTTGGCCTTTCTGTTTAGACTGCAAATTAGTGCTGATTGTGATAGAGGTTTCCATGGTGTAGGCACTAGTCTTTCATGAACTGAACTTACGCCATCAACATTTAAAGCTGAAAGCCATTAGATAACAGGAACTCAGGTCACTTGTTACCATTAAGAATTTATGCAGAACTTTATATTTGGAAAGAGGTCAATGAAATGTAGACAGATTTGAGTGCTGCCTAAATGGACAAATCTGTGCTGGCATCCCTGCGGCACAGTAGCTTCATAATATGGTTTTCATTCTTTTTGATTTATGATACAATGTAGTATTGATAACACAGTGCACAGTTTAAAACATAAAGAACCTTTACCCATACTGAATCAAAAAAAGATACCATATTTATTTCAAGTTAACAGCTTTATCATTAACTATTCCAGGGTATCAGTAAAGATCAGAGATCCAATTTATTCTTTGGTCCTCATGTTTTAAGGGAAAAAGTAAAACTTAGGCATATCAGGCTGACTTCATATTGAAACAATTTAGCAAATTTTTGATTCAAAGGTATTCTTTGAAGTCCAGTCACAAGCAGGTTTCAATCCTTGTGTCTGCCCCATAATAGTTCTGAGACTTTTAGGTAGGTCATTTAACCTTTCTGTACTTTTAACAGCATTTTTGGAGGGTTTAGATAAAATACCTGGGTACTACTTATTATTTTTGGCCACCTAGCCTCTGATCTAACTCCTGCTAATAGAAGTTGCTATTCCAGATACTATACTTAGTTTTTATCCTCTCCTGTGGCTATGAGACGGGCACTTGATCTATAATTTGCCAATCACCAAAGTCATCCTAGATATTAACTTAGAAGCTAGTGTTGCAAGGAATTTGGAGCCCCCAAAGAAGTGGCAACAACTATGTATATTTTTCTAAGGACAGAAGTTGGCAGTGTTGGCAGCAGCACCCACTGTCTGGTACCCATGGTGTCATTCAGAGTACCAGATGCCATATGGGCATCTAGCACACAGAGATGGAAGTGAGACTATCACTGAACCTGTTCTGCTGCATGATTTTGGGTTTTCCTACTGGCTCTTTGTCCCTTCCCATGATAATTTGCATTTTCTGATTTTTTTAAATATATTTTTTGTCTAGCTAAATCATCCCTAATCCTTATGTTGCTTACACCAGTGAATCCTGGCCTAAAAATTAAAATAGTGAATTGGATATCTGTAAGTTTTAGGAATCATCTTTGGAGATTCTGAAGAACCTTCTTATATATTATTTCCATTAGGCATTAGAGTAATACAATCAAAACATTAGCAATGCACTAAAGGAACTGGTGGTCAGAGATGTCACATGATTTTCCCAGTATTACATCTGGGAACTGACAAACTTAATCCTTTCATTTTTCTGACACTATATCTTGTATTTATTATTAAGCCCTAGCTGTTCAGACATGACATTAATGTGGGTTCTGGGGTACCCATCTTAATAAAGAACAATAATGCATATTTAAGTCATAAGATGTTGCATAAAAGTCAACGTCTTTTATGTAGAACATCCAGCCACTCTCAAATAGCATACTTATTATGGTTATTATAAAATAAAGTAGACATTTTGACTAGTGTCCTTCAGTCTCCAATGTCCGATCATGCCTGATAAAACAAATATCTATGATTTTCTGATTTTTAAAAAGCAGAGAAGCAATGTTAAAATATCAAAATCCTATATTTAATATAAAATATTCTAAATTAACTTGAAAATTCACTAATTCCTATGGCATACAAATATATGACTTTAAATAAAAATTTAGAAGTACTCCAATACATCATTTCCTAGAAATTCTCAATTTCATTCAAGATGAACTATACTACAAATATATTACTTAACTATTTCCTTGAGAATCTTATAAATGTTAATTGTAACTGCTAGAAAATACCTCACTTTTGGAAAATCATATTTTATGATGAGATTTTAAATTGGTACGCTTAATTTAGGTTATGGCACAAACTCATGAAGTTGAACATGTGCAAACTCTATAATTCAGAAATCCCCCTTTTATGTATGCATTTAGAGGAGCTATCACATTTGTCTAACCATGAGTCATATACAAGAATATTAATTATGACATTGCTTATAATAGCAAAATATTAGAAATAAACCAAATGTCAATCAAGCAGAGAATGTATCAGTTTTGACATGTGGATTGTAAAATGTTGAAAAGGATAAACGATAGCTGCAAACAACATGGATCATCTCAGATATATTAAATATTAAGCAGAAAATCAGCACGTCAGAAAATAAAATCATACTTTATGATTTCATTCATAATAGTTTAAAACCAGACAAATCTAAATGATATTTTTTTAAGGTGTCTTCAATTTTGGAGCAGTCTACATGACTTCAGTGTAGGCTCCTTTGTTCTCCCTCCACTGTTCAAGTTGCACAGAACACATTATTATGGCCAGGTCTCAAAATGTTCCCTCGTAGCTACTTCAATACCAGAAAGCCCAACTCTGCTTGTTGCAGTGGTCTCTTACAGTGAATTGGTCTGGTCATGTAGGCACATTCTAACTATGTTACCTTCTTTAACCATTGGAACCACATTTCCCTACCTCTCCCCTCTCCCCAACATGCCATCCCACCTAACACACCTTCCCCCGCTACCCGCTTCCCAGTCCAGGCTCTAGCACACCAGGTGCAAATCATAAATCCAATTATTATGACTGAGTAATGCTGATAAGCTAATGCAACTCATTGAACAACTAAGAAACCTGTGGTTATAAAACATCATTTTTCTTAATAGATTCTGTAACACTGGCTTACTATCAGTAGTTCTGAATATAAATATGGGGTCAATCCAGACCAAATGAGATTAACCCATGCTATGCAGTATATATCATGGCACATATGTACCATTGGTATGGGAGTATTGGCTACATGTCAAAATATATATTTATATTAATATGAATAATTATTCACTGGCCTGTCTGTCTCTATATTCATCATACCTCTAGTCTTGGTCCAGCTGCTGATTTTTGAATCATCTCTGTTCCTACATAGGAGAAATACAGGGAGTACCTACTTCAGTCAGCCTCATTTCTGCCTTGTCAATGGTTCCTTTTTAGCACCTTTATTTTTCACAATGACTAACAATAAGTGTTACTGCTTATTAAGCACATTTTATATTAAGCACTGAGCTCAATACAACACACACACAAAAATGTATTATCTCTTTCAATACATACAACTTAAAGAAATGAAGACATTGAGATTCAGAGCATTAAAATAACTTTCCCAAGTTTAGATAACATGCATATTAGTTAGGAGTGCTTTTAGCTGCAAGTATCAAACACTTGATCACAATATATTATTAATATTTATTAAATTGGGTCTCATTTTTCTGTCATAAGAAGTAAATAGCCCTGGCCTAAGTTGTACGATGACATCAGCACTGGAGTTTCTACGGCACTTTGGTCTTTTTTTTCTTTAATGGTTACAAGAATGCTCCTACAGTGACATGAATTTTGTTTGCATTTAAGGCAGGAAGAGGGGTAAAGGGGCAACCAAAAAATTTTAAAAGTCTATCTTATCAGACAAGTGAAATTTTCCACAGATACTCCTAATATATTCTACTTAGGTCTTCTGTGGCATAAGTGTCACATGTATGCACTCAGCCACAAGAGAGACTAGGAAAGGCAAGGAAGAAAGGATTTGTGGTTGGGTGTTGGTTAGACCAATGAAAGTATCTGCCTATTAGGCATCTACCCAAAAGAGCATAAGACATTCTATAATAAAGACATCTGCACTCGAATGTTTATGGCAGCACAATTCACTATTGCAAAGATGTGGAAATGACCCAAGTGCTCGTCAATTCATGAGTGGATTATTAAAATTTGGTATATGTATACAATGGAATATTACAATTATAAGAAACGACAGTGATCTAGCGCCTCTTATATTTTCCTGGTAGAGCTTGAACCCATTATCTGAAGTGAGGTATCACAAGATTGGAAGAATGGGCTCCACATGTACTCACCATCAAATTGGCACTGACGGATCAGCACTATGGTGTTCTCCAGGGATTAGGGGGTTGTGGGGGGTAAACTCACAACTAATGAATGTGGTAAGCATTGTACAGGGGAAGGCAGGCATGCCTCTAATCCTCACTTGGGTGAGGCAAAGACATAAAATGTAATCAAAATGTTTGTACCCTCATAATATCCTGAAATAAAAATAAATAAATAAATAAATACATTTAAAAAAAAAAAAGTATCTGCCTAGCAAGTAAGTGGCAGTCCCTGAATTCAGAAATACAATGTTAAACAGCCTCTCCTCTCATTCTCTTTGAACTAAACTGGTGTTCTCATGTCAGTAATCAGGTCTTATATGTTCTTTTTGTTTTTTTAAATCTTTCTCTTTCTTTCTTTCTCTCTCTTTCTTTCTTTCTTTCTTTCTTTCTGATTTAGGGGGTACAAGTATTATATAATGTAGTACATAATGCTGAAATCAGGGCTTTGGGTGTACTCATTTCCAGAATAGTGTACATTGTACCTAACAGGCAATTTTTTTATCTTTCATTTGAGTCCTTACCTTCCCTATCAAGAACACTGATTTCTCTGAGAACGCTGTCCTACCACCCTTCATTCCTTCACTGCCTATCTGTTCTTTGCTCACCAAAGCAGATTGTGCACCCTTATCAGTGTCTATAGTTTATTCTTTTGTGCTGCTGGTCTGATTCACTCTTCCACTTGATCTGGTTATGCTCATTGGTTTCTTTCATTAGTCCACTTTCTGTACACAGCATATGAACCTAGCTTTTTCTCTTTAGTAGACTGTTCCATTCAGAATACCGGGGTGGCCTCCTCCACCTGAAAATGTCCATCCATTGTTCCAACCACAGCACATTCTCATCATTGAAACTGTCCCAGAACAGCACACCTTATGAGGATCTCAATCTTTTATGTGTTAAAGTACAATTTGCTATCCACCATTCATTTGAAAAGTAAACTCTTACTTTATGAAATCTGTAGAGATATCTGTTATTTATTAAATATATTGTGATTTTACTTTTCTTATTTTGAAAATTTAGGAAAATACATAAAAGTACATGCCATAAAATAACAATTATCTGTATTGTCAACACCACAAATTAACTCTTTAATTTTTTGTCATATTTGCTTTTATGATGTTTCCAATGTAGCTCTACTTTTAGTTCTTTGAGGAACAGAACAGAGAACTCAGATAAAAACCATCCACATATTGCCATCTGATCTTTGACAAAGTAAACAACAATATACACTGAGGAAAAGAATCTCTATTCAATAAATGGTGCTGGGAAAATTGGATAGCCACATGAGGAAGATTGAAACAGGATCCATGTCTCACACCACTCACAAAAATTAACTCAAGATGGTTAACAGACTTATATCTAAGACACAAAACTATAAGATTTCTAGAAGAAAATGTTGGAAAAACTTCTAGATGCCAGTCTAGGCAAAGAATTTATGAAGAAGACCACCAGGGCAATCACAGGAACAATAAAAATAAATGAATGGGACTTGACTAAATTAAACAGCTTCTGCACAGCCAAGGAAACAATCAACAGGGCAAATAGACAACCTACAGAATGGGAGAAAATATTCACAAGCTATACATCCAATAAAGGACTAATAACCAGAATCTACAAAGAACTCAAGCAAATCAGCAAGCAAAAAGCAATCAACCTCATTAAAAAGTGGGGAAAAGACAGGAACAGAAGCTTTTCAAAAGAAAATAGACTATAAGCCAATAAACATACAAAGAAATGCTCAGTGTCACTAATCATCAAAGAAATGCAAATCAAAACCACAATGATATATCACCTAATCCCAGTGAGAAAGGTTTTTGTCAAAAATTGAAATTGTCAAAAAAAAAAGTCTCAAGATAATAAATGCTGGGCATTATACAATCTATACTTTGCAAATAAATGACAATAATTTATACTTATAAGTAGACCTAAAATGGTGTTTAGAATTAAATCTCTAGCCTTAAGTATTTAACAAAAAGATAAAATGAAAAATTTAGATTAAATCAGTTAAATATTCAACTTAAAATTAGGAAAAAGTTAATTATACTAGAATAAATAATAAAATAAGCATAGAAATTAATAAATGAAATAAAAATAATGGTTCAACACAAACAAATTTTTAAAATAAAATCTCCATAAAGACTATAAGAGAGAGAAACCGAGAAGGCATAAATGAATTACAATAAACTTTAAAAAATAGAAAAAATAATATCAGATCTATTCAAGATTTTAAAATACAAGACTATAGAATGTATAATTTATGCCAATGCAATTGGTAATGGGAATGATATGGCTAATTTATGTATATATTACATAAGAAATTAAGAATAGAAAACCTACTAAAAACATAAATCACATAGAAAATTAAATACATAATAAAACATCTCCTCCCATTCTAAAATACATCAATCCCAAAAGTTCTACTTTTATCCACGAGCTATTTAGGGGTGAAATTTTAATATCTAGATATGTTTTGCTTTAAAATATATTTTCTTTGTGATATTTAGTTTTCTTGAATTTTGTTCATAGGAAATGACTTAAATAATAAAAACTCTCTGAAAACTGGTAGGATATTTCTTCTGGCTTTTATGATACTTAACTTTTGTTAATGTTCCTTGAATACTTCAAAAAATGAACATTTACATTTTATTGTTTGCAGGGAAGTACTTAAACATCCTTAATCAAATTATAGTTCAGATATACTATACTTAACACAGTTTTTATCTGTTACATCTGAAATTTGTATTAATTTATATTTACATTTTTCACCATGTGAAATGTTCTTATAATTGTCTTTTTTTGTTGTTTCATATATTTCAAAGATACATAACTAAGTTCCTAAATCTTCACTATTGAAATATTTTTCTCATGAATTTTCTTTTACCTTTATGTTGTTTTGTGTCTGTAATAGTGGGGCTTTTTTGCTCAAATTCTACTTTGAAAGGCATTAATATTGTGATATCAACTTTATTTTGTTTAGTATTTTCTTCATGTATATATTCTATTTCATAATTTCTATTTTTTATGTGCTAATATTTTAAGTGTGTTTCTTATAAGCCCATATGATGGAATTTAGTTCTAAATTTAAAATAAATGTCTTATACTTAATATTTTAATAAGTTAGTTTAATTTATTTACAATTGGTATGATTGCTGGTATATCAAACTCTACCACCTTATTTTGGTCTTCTGTTTACTATTAATCTCTTTTTCTTTTTCACTTTCCTGTTTCTTGTTGCTTTGATAAACTATATTTTCCCTTCCTTCTCTTTTCTTTTTAACTCAAATGCAAATTATATTAGAAGCTGTAAATTGCATTTCCATCTATATAAATGGTTACCCTAAATTTTTATCATGTGCATTTTATTACATATTTTCAAACAAAGTTGAAACACCTCTACTTTCCTCCGAAGGAAACCATTCTTTTCAGATCATTATTACATATTGTACTGGGAAAACTCATCTTTAAAAATAAAAATTCTCCTCCCCCCTTTTTTTTCAGTTCTTGTTACAAAATCTAAAATCCCACTTGCTTCTGGTAACACGTCTCCTCCCCTGCTTTCTGCATCTCCAACACAAGAGCAATAGGAGATGCCAAAGCTCTGCATCTCAGGCAAGACTTCCATTCTCCCATCTTCCCTCACAGCCTTATCATGAGCTGTCTTGGAGTCTGTCAGAACTAACTCTATTGCATCCTTTATTTCCATTTACTTAAGTTTCCAAAAAAAAAAAAAAAAGCCATGACCTCTTGTCATCTTTCATCACCTAGAATCCCTTGCAAGGTTTCATGCATCCCTATGGTAAGCCCATCTTCTACTCTTCCTGAACTCCCAAAACACTTCCACTGTTCTGCCTGAAATGTAGGAATACCAGTCTCCCTTATTCTTAGCATCTCTGAGCATTCCCTTCACCTTCCTGTTTTAATTGAAACATGACAATTTTCTAAGCACACTGGTTTCCTTCTAATTTTCTCAGGTGCTATTTATTCTTCCATACCTTTCAAGTTACCAACCTTGGAAGTGCAGTAGATATTTCTCATTGTTACTTCCAGATAGTTTTTCCTTCTTGCTCAATTTGCAATGGCTCATTAGAAGCCCTCATCTTTCTTTATCTAAAACATTGACACTTTGTTCATTACCTACGTCATGAAACAATTTGTTCACTTGGCTTCCAGAATATACCCTCTTTTGGTTCTACTCCTACTTACAGACTGCTCTTTACCCACCTCATCTGCTGGATCCTCATTATCTTGGAGTGCCTAAAGGATGTGTCCTTGGACCTCTTCTCTATTCCATGTTCATTTTGTTGTCATCTCATAAAGTCTCATAGCTTTGATATCGTTTATATAATGGTGACTCCCAAAAGTATATCTCCATCCCAGACCAAGATCATGAGTTCCAAATATGTTTTCCCAACTATTGCCTTGACAATCTCACTTTGATTTTAAATAGCTTAACATGTTTCAATCTGAATTTCTAATTTCATTATTTAAAGGTGATCTTTCCTTGTATTCTTTTTTTTTCTTTTTTTTGTATTCAGTCTCCATAGAGACTGTCAAAAATGGACAATGCCAACTATATTTCAAGTCGTCATGGCGGGATATTGGGAAAAGTTTTCAATTAGCAATAATCAAGCCTGGGATAAACCTCATTGAGTACGATACTGTCACTGCACAAAGCTGCTTTGTTGTATTCTTTAACTCCATGAGTGGCCATCTTCACCTTCAGTTGCTTATATGAAAATCTTAACGTCACCTTTGATACCTGTCTTTCCCATTCCACATCATATTATCAGCAAATCCTTTGGCTCTAATTTCCAAATATATAAAATATGCAATCTTAACTCATGACTTTTTCTATTATTACCATCACTGCCATCACCAGGAATATTGTAATAATGTTCTAACTCAGAGGTCCAAAAACTACTGCCTGCAGTAGTAGATATTTGTTCATATCATTTGTATATTTTGACATGGATTGTTTTTCTTTTGCTTATTGATATGTAGACAATAGTCATCTACTCTGGATACTAATCATTTGTCTGTTGTATATTTTGCATCTATCATTTTCTAACCTTTATCTTAATTTTCAACATTATTTGTGATATTATTTGTATGCTCATTTTCACATTTCTTGTTACCCTAATTAGATTTTAAGCTCCCTGAGGGCACTGGCCCTTGCCTGATATAACTTTAGCATCCACTCTGCCTAGCTCATCATGAGGGCTTAATCAACATTTGTTCATTTATTGATCCAAAACATTGCATTTCCCTTGAGTTTCAGTACACAGCACACAGGTAACAAAGTAATAAGATTTAGCAGTCTACACTGGCACTGACCTGTACCCTATCAGCAGTCAGAAATGAACTTTGGAGGATAAGCTGGTTTCTCATGTTTCACTCTGTCAGAACTCAGGTACACAGGGCAAGAAGTAGGAGGCAGCGTATAAATGCACAGAGGAATCCAGACAGAATCTTAAAGTGGTAAATGTACTTTCAAAAATGAAAAGGTTTACTTCAAGGTCCTGGTTCCTTACGCTGTTAGAAATATTATTCAGGAAAAGTCTTGTAAAGAAGTTCTGTTCATATAGTACGCAATTTCATACACACAGGACAACCAGGCTACTAGGGATTAGTTTTGTATTCTATAATTCATTTGCTACCTTCAACTGTTAGCTTGTATGTATGTTTATGTAAGACTATATTTTACATTTATTACCAGATCAAATAATATATATGCAGCACCAAGAAAAAGTATTCCTCCTGCCCCTGCAACAATATCATTCACTAAAAATTTAAAGAATGGGAGAGATGCCTGTCTACCTAACGTGCATTTTCATCTCTGTTTCTCTCTCTTTTTCTCTAATAACTAACTTGAATTTTACTGTGTTAATAACCTGCAAATGAATTCTACTGATATAACAAAATTCAGGAGGGACATTTGAACAAAACAAATCTGAGGAAAGGGGAAGGAAAAGGTACACAGTACTACAAAAACTATGAATTCATTAAAATGAGGTTAACACTCGGTTTTTATGGATAGGCTTGGTTGGCTATTGTATCTGTGTGTCTGATTGGAAAAATTTTAAAAATGGCTTCTGACCATCTTTCAGTCCAGTGGAAAACTATAGCAAGAGTCAGCACAACAAAAGAGGCTAGTCTGGGAGTGGCAGACTTGAAAGGAATAGAGATTGGCATTAGGAAGAGAAGTACTTTAAGAGAAAGACAGAAAAAGAACAGAGGTGTGTAAAGAAAAGAGTAAAAAAGACAGCCAGTTCTGAAATGAAAGATAAAAGAACATAATATTCAGATATCAGCTGACCTCCATATTCAGGGTGTTATTATTGCCAGTTATTTATTACAGTATGAAATATAAGCTGGTGCCCCCAAACATGTATGGTTATAAGGATCACCTGGAGAATTTCTTCTAAAACAATGATTTCTCAAATCTATCCCTCCATCTCTGAACCTCCACCAACTTTATGCTATAGGATGGCAGCTGGGCATTATTTATTTATTTACTTTTAAATTCTTCTCTCTGTATATACGTGTGCATGTATAGTTGTTTGTACTTAGATCTTAGAGATGATCCTGATTTCTAGACGGGTTTGGAAACTCATACTAATTTTGCTGATCACTAAAAGCATGGGTGGGAAGAGGCCTCTGTCCTTCTCTCTGCCTCCCTAGCTTTTCCTTCACAAGAGCAAGAAACACATTCAGCGACGTTTGGGCCAGCCATTTAAAACATAAGATCCGTGGGAGAAACTCTGTCTTCTACCAGATTGATAAAAGGGCTAGGAGCTAGAGCTCTATCAAGTAGATACAGCCAACATACTGCTTTCTCTGTTCCCTTTGGTCAAGATTTCTTTGATCCCTTCAATGATTTGTCTCTCATAGCCAACTTGTAGTAAGGGTTGGACTTACACAGAGAAACTTCTCTAAACTTTCTCTCAAAGTCGTTAACTTACAGCTTTCTCAAGTTTCAACTTTGACTCTATCAGTAGAGATAATAACACTTATCTTCCTTGTGGTTTTAAAAGAGTATAAAGAAATAAAGTATGATTTATTTGTAAATTAATATAAAATATTATTTATATAGCTATCTAAACATGGTAGAATTGTGCTTTGACTGCCAAGCTAGACTTCTAACATTACCCAATGCTTTTTGATCATCCTTGCAAAACAAATCACACTGCAAGATCTCTGGTTGCTGGTCCAGCCAAGTATTCTTAGATTTTTAACCAATTAACTATTGTTAATACTTTTTTTTACTTTTTTAAAATTCCATCTGTGTGTAAGGAGGAAAGGGAAATCAGACCAACTCACATTGTTGAAAATTACTCTGTGAAATGCAGCATCCATTAGCAGAATAACATGATCTCTTAGAGAACCATGCCAAAGTAAAAGAGAAAAGAAGGAAATTAAATGCATATTTCAAAAACAATTTTTATAATATTTACCAAAGAGACCTCATCTTACCTGCCTTAGCTGTGTAATCTTCAAACAATTATTTAATCTTGTTAGATTTCATTTTCCTCATATTTAAAACATCACAATGACTATTACTATCACATTTGATTTTTGTAAGGATTAAATATCATCATTTACATAAAAAACATAGTATAGTTCCTAGCACATTTTAAGTGCTATACAAAAGTTATCCCTTTTTATTAACCATTATTTTAATTTAGAGTTAAAAGGAATAGAATTCATACTCCAATAGGTCATTTCAGTATCCCAACTACTCCCAGAATTATTATTTCATTATTTAATTTATACATTGTTATGGAATGAATGCTTGTGTTCCCCTAAAATTCATATATTGAAATCCTAACCTCCAATGTTATAGTATTAGGAGATGAGGGATTCGGGAGGTGATTAGATCATGAGTAAGCAGACCTCACAAATGGTATTTGTGCCTTTGTAAGAGAGACTCTGGAGATGTCCTTCACTCCTTCTACCATGTGAAGGCACAGCAAGAAGAAGGCCATCTTTGTTCAGGAAATAAGCCTTCACCAGAGCTCAACCATGCTGGTGCTCTGATCTAGGACTTCTAGCCTACAGAACTGTGAGAAATAAATTTCTGATATTTATTAGCCACTCTGTCTATGGTAGTTTGTTAAAGCAGCCCCAACAGATCTTTTTACTCAATTCCATCATTTTAATATAAAATACAGTGTAGTCACAAAAATATTTATATATTATAAATAAATTAACTGATTCAGTAAACTGTAGTCTACCTATTAAAATACCTTCATAAAATGTATTAATTAATTCTCTATTGATTTCTCAAATAAAATGAAGGCATTTATTACTGGCATTAGGGTCAACTTTAACATGGCATTAAAATAAATTTTCACATCCAACTCTAAAAATCAAACACTGGCTCTAGAAATTTTGATTGATGATGAAGTTCCACAAATATAGAAATATCTAGACTTAGTTGTATATAATTCTTTTTAAAATATCACTTAAATATTTTATTTCTTCATCCATTCTATATAACATGTCTCTTTGCCAGAGATATTTTGAAAGATTGCATTTTACAAAATATGAGATAAAAAAATGACACTATAAACAATTAGGCTTTCTAATACAGATACTTTCACTGTAAAACAAATCCAGAATTTTGCCTAGCATCAAAACTCAAGAAAACAATTGCTTTTGAGAAAAAGTTTAAAAAGTCATGGTAGGTCAAAGCTAACACTACAACAACTAGAAAGGCTAGGATTTAAAAAAATGTCAAACATATCTTTAAAAACACCCAAGTGCTGTTGAAGCATCAAAAATGTAGATGAACTCAAATTTTATAGAAAGGAGGGATTTTCTGAAGTAAATTGGCAATCTGCAGCAGTTTAATTTGCATATTTGCTAATTATTGTCATGGACTAAAAATCAGACTTGCTCAGGTAAAATTTGTTGAGTGAAGGAGTAACCAACAGAACTTTACTCTTCATGAGGCATGGGTGAGAAAATTTGGAAACTTAAGAGGATTCAAATGCATGGCTTGTTTTCCTGTTAGATATTTTCTAAATTCTGGTCTCCACCAGAGTCTAGTGTCAGGACAACAGCTTATAAAAGTTAGAGTAGAGTTTCCTCTAGCTTTATAAAGCACCACAAACAAAAACATCTTTGAAATGTATCACCTTTTTCAATCATTAATGTATTTCTAATCTCATAAGAGCTGAAACATCTGAAGGTGAAAGCTGATGTATCATAGTGTTTCAGGGCTGAGAAAATGGAGAGCCAGCATAGGTTCAATCAGAGGACCTGAAGGATTATTTATTAACACTAGACAGGGACTAAAAACAGAAGTCTGAGTCTTAATACACCTAAGCCCCTACCATATTTAATTTCTATTTGGACTCGATTAATTTCTATTTCTCTCCTAGTTGCCAAAAAAAAAAAAAAAAGAAAATATTTTTTGTGAAAAATGACACTTTCTCAACATTGTCCATCACATAGCCAACAACTGTTAGAGAGGAAAAATGGAAGACTATATGGCTTTTGCAGAAAATAGATGGATGTCCACAGTTTTCCACATTTTGGATTTAAAAGAAAATAAGTATAATTGATATGTTAAAGAAAATAGAAAAAATAAATGAAAGGATGGATATCACTAAAGAACTCGAATGTGTAAAGCAGAATCAGATGACCACTCTGGAATTTAAAAATGCAAAATCTGATATTAAAGAATTCAATGTTTGCTTAAATTACAGATTGGATAACATAGAACAGAATTATTAAACTCAAAAATACATTTAAAATGCTTGTTAAGTAAGGATTACTGTTGACATTTTGCCCACTGTTTTCTGAATATTTTATAGTTCCTTTCTTCCTTTTTTGCTGTCTTCCTTTGGAATTTGTTGATTTTTTTGTAGTGGCATGTTTTGATTCCTTTCTCTTTATCATTTGTGTATCTACTAGTGCTTTTTTCTTTGTCGTTACCTTTGGGCTTACATCAAATGTTTTGTAGTTGTAAGATGTTATTTTAAACTGATAATTTCAGTAGCAAACAAAAACTCTTACAATTTTACTTTTTCCTCCCACAACATTTTATGCTATTGATGTCACACTTTACACCATTTTGTATTGTGTATAAATTAATGAATTATTGTAATTATAGCTATTTAATATTTTTATCTTTTAACTTTTACCCTAGTGTTAAAAGTGATTTACCCATCACATTACAGTAGCAGAGTATTCTGAATTTCACTATATATTTATTTTTACCAATGAGCTTTATACTCCCACATACTTTCATGTTGTTGCATAGTGTTCTTTTTCTTTTCAACTCAAAGAACCCTATTTCACATTTCTTATATAGCAGACAGGTGGTGATGAACTCCCTCAACTTTTGTTTACCTGGTAATGTCTTTTTCTCTCCTTCATTTCTGAAGGACATTTTTGCCAGGCATAGTATTTTGGGTTGTCAGGTTACATTTTTTTTTTTTTCCTTTCAGCATTTAGAATATATCATCCCATTCTTTCTTGGCTTGCAAGATTTCTATTAAGGAGTCTGCTGATAGCCTTATGGAGGGGTTCAATGGTATATGATGAGGCTCTTTTCACTTGCTGCCTTGAAAATTCTCTTTGTCTTTGAATTTCAACAAGTTGATTATAAGATGCCTTGAAGTCCTATGAGCTTCATGCACCTGGATGTAACCAAGACACAAGGCTACCTCAGTTTCCACAACTGAGAACTATATCTGTAAGTCCACCTCTAGAGGTATAGATGGGCAAGTCTCCCTCCAGGTTCCTGAGTGGGCAGCAATGCCCTCAGATTACATCTGGGAGAGGTTGAAACTGAGTTACTGGGCCATTTCAGTATCTGCTGTAGGACCAAGTTTGAGTAACCTGCCTGCAGGGGCACAGATGAGCATGCCTCCCTACAGTTTGAGTGGGCAGAACTGCTCTGCCTCAGACTGTAGCTGAGAGAAACTGGAACCAAGTTGCAATGCTGTTTCAAGATCCACAGTGGGCCTTAGGTTAGGGGGCCTACCCATAGAGGCACAAATGTGGGTAACTCTCTCTGGATCCATGGCTGGGCAGTACTGCTCTCAAGCCACAACCAACAGGGCTGCAACCAAATTATAAGGAAATATATTAAATTCTTTAATCAAAAAATATAGAGTGGCTGAATAGATTTAAAAAACAGTAATCAACAATATGCTTCCTATAAGAGATTCACTTTAGCCTAAGGGCACATATAGGCTGAAAGTGAAGGAATGTAAAAAGATATTTATGCAAGTGGTGACCAAAGACAGCAGAGGTGGCTGTGTTTATATCAGACAAAAAGAATTTAAGTCAAAATCTTTCACAGGAGACAAAGAAAGTCACTGTATGATGACAAAAGGAACAATTTATCAAGAAGACATAACAATTATAAATATACATGCACCCAACATTAGAGTACCTAATCATATAAAGCAAATATTAACAGAACTGAAGGAAAAAATATACAGTAATAAAATAATAATTGGGGACTTAACTACTCTGCTTTCAACAATGGACCAGTTATTCACATAGAAAATCAATAAGGAAACAGTGAACTTGAATAGCACTATAGACCAAATGTACCAAACAGATGTACATAGAACATTCCATCCAACAGCTGTGGAATAGATATTCTTCTCAAGCCTACACAGAACATCCCCAGGACGGATCATATATTGGGCCACAAAACAAGTCTTAGCAAATTTAAGAAGATTGAAATTATGTCAAATACCTTTTCTGACCACAATAGTATTAAACTAGAAATCAACAAAAGGAGTCATTTTAGAACACTCATAAATGTGTGGAAATTAAACAACATGCTCCTAAACAACCAATGATGTGAAAAGAAATAAAAAAGGTATGCTGAGATAAATGAAAGTGGAAACATAAACATCAAGACTTATGAGATGCAGATAAAGCAGTACTAAGAGGAAAGTATATAGTAATAAATGGCTACATTTAAAAAAATCTCAAAGAACTTGGTCAAAGGGTAAAAACTTTAAGTTATAAGGTGAATAATTTCTAGGAATTTAATGTACAACATGGTGTCTATAGTTAATAAAACTGAATTTTGTTTACTTGAAATTTGATAAGAGAGCATATTATAAGTGTCTTCATGCCCCACCACATAGACAAAATTGGTAACTATGGGTGGTGATGGATATGTTAAATAATTTGAGTGTAGTAATTATTACATAATGTATACCTGTATCAAATCACCATGATGTATACCTTAAATATAAACAATTTTTCAGTTAAATATTTTAAAATAAAAATAAACTGAAGACAGGTCAATATAAAATATTTTATTGTAGTACTGTTTAAAATTAATGGTTTTAAAAAATATAGCACAAGGAATATCTGAGCAAGCCAAAATTTAGACTTTATATAATTCAAGCCTAATAAGGAGAAGACAGAAAGATGAGGTAGAAGAAACATTGAATAAAGACTTGTTGAGAATTTCCTAAAACTACTGAAAGACATCAACCCACATACATAAGATCTCAGAAAACAGTGCACAAAATAACACATACAAACATTAAGAAAAAAGATGAAAGAAAGAAAAAAGGGAAAGAGAAAGAGAGAGAATAGAAAAAAAAACATAGAAGCATATCATAGCAAAACTGCTAAAAATCAAAGAAGAGAAAATAGGCCAGGTGTGGTGGCTCACGCCTGTAATCCTAGCACTCTGGGAGGCCAA
>VBSM01002616.1:42385860-42409140 GCA_008086735.1 Cheirogaleus medius
GTAGAACTCCATGGAATACATATACCACATTTTATTAATCCACTCATGTATTGAGGGGCACTTAAGTTGTTTCCACATCTTTGCAATTGTGAATTGTGCTGCTATAGACATTCTAGTGTAGATGTCTTTTTTTTTTTAATTTCAGTTTCTCTGATTGATGTGTAATGATAATGTTTCATTTTTTATTTCATCGATGGCTAATGCTGTGGTGCATTTATGCCATCATGTGTGTACACGCCATCTATATGTCCTCTCCAGTGAAATGCTTCTTCAAATTGCTTGCTTATTTTATAAATAGCTTGTTTTACTGTTGAGTTTTGAGGGTTCTTTATCTATACAAGTCCCTTGTCAAGTTTGCAAACCTGACATGGTTTGCAAATATTTTCTCCCATTCTGTAACTTGCGCTTTAATTTTCTTCACATGTGTATCTGCAGAGCAAAAGATTTTAAGTTTGACAAAATTCAATGTATTAATATTTTATCCTTTTATGGATTGTTCTTTGGGAATTAATTCTAAGAGCACCTTGCTTAGCCTAGGATTCCAAAGATTTTCTGTATTGACCTTTTATTCTGTGACCTTACTAAAAACTCACTTATTTGTTCTAGAACATTATTTTTTGCAGATTCCTTAACATTTTGGATATAAATAACCATACCATCTCCAATTAAAGATAGTTTTATGTTTTGTTTTCCAATCTGTTAGTATGACATTTCTTTCTTTTTCTTGCCTTATTGTATTGGTGCTATAAATTTCCGTTTAAGCCCTGTTTTCACTACAAGCATGATCTATGGTAGCTTGTGTTTTCTTATGATTAGTTCAAAATATCTTTAATTGATGTTGAGGCTGCTTCTTTAACCCACTTGTTGCTTAGGTGTATGGTGTTTAATTTCCAAATATTTTGAGATCTCCCAGGTGTCTTTCTGCTATTAATTTGTAGTTTAATTCCACTGTAGTCTGAGAGCATACTTTGCATGATTTCTATTATTTTAAATTTGATTATTAGATATGTGTTATGGCCCAGAATATGGGCTATCTTGATGAATTTTCCTTGTAAGATTGAAAAGAATGTATGTATATATTCTACTGTTATTGGATCAATCATTCTGTATATAACAATTAGATTCAATTGACTGATGGTGCTTTTCAGTTTAACTGTGTCCTTACTGATTTTCTGCCTGCTGGAAATATCAATTACTGATCGAGAGGTGTTAGAGACTGTAACTACAGTGGTAGATTTGTGTATTTCTACTAGCAGTTCTATCAGTTTTTCGCCCGTGTATGTTGATTCTCTGTTGTTAGGTGAAATACGTGAAGTATTGTTATGGCTTCTTGGAGAATTCATCCCTTTATTGTAATGTAATATCCCTCTTTATCCCTGATAATTTTTCTTGTTCTGAAGTCTGCTTTGTCTGAAATTAATATAGCTTCTTAGCTTTCTTTATGTAAGTGTTAGTGTGGTATATTTCTTCCATGTCTGTACTTTTAATCTATATGTGCCTTTATATTTAACATGAGTTTCTTATAGACAATCTATATTTGGTTCTTTTTTTTGTAATCTACTCTGGCAGTCCCTGTTTTTAAATTTGTGTGTTTTGATCATTCATATTTAAAGTAATCATAAATATAGTTCATTAGTATATATCATGTTTATAAATGTTTTCTATTCATATCAATCATTCATTGCTTAATTTATCTCACCCTATTTTTCTGCCTTCTTTGGTTTTAGCTGAACATTTTATATTTTATATTACTTCATTTTCTTTTCTCACTTAACATATAAATTATACTTCTTTAAATTTTTTTGTGATTGTTCTAGAGTTTGCAATGTACATTTACAACTAATCTAAATCCACTTTTAAGTAACTCTATACTCCTTCTCAGATAGTTCAGATTTAATAAGAGAATATTGCCAGTTCTTTTCTCCTGTTCCATTTAACGTTGCTGTCATTTATTTCATTTTACCATGTGCTCAATAATCACCAAATATATTATTGTTCTTATTAGTTTTTAGCAAACTGTTACCTATTAGATCAATAAAGAAGCAGAAAAATGGAAAAAATTACTTTTATTTATTCCTTTTTCAGTGTTCCTCATTTCCGTATGTAGATCTGAGATCTAATCTATATTAGTGTCTGCTGTGAAGAGCTTCTTTTAATATTTCTTACAATGCAGGTCTACGTGTGACAAATGTCCTCAGTTTTTGTTTGCCTGAGAAAACATTTCTCCTTCACTTTCTTTTTAAAGTGGGAAAAAGCTTCAATTTATTCGTTGTAATAAAAACACATGAAATGTACCATTTTTAAGTGCAAAGCTCAATAATGTTAAGTATATTCACGTTGTTGTGAAACACATCTACAGAACTTTTTCACTTTGCAAATCAAACTCTTTACTGTTAAGCAACAGCTCCCACTTTCCACTGCCCCCCACGCTAGCCCCTGGTATCCACTATTTTACTTTCTGTTAGGAGTTTAACTACTTTAGATTTCTCATAAAAGTGAAATAATAAAGTTTTTGTCTTTTTGTGACTGGCTTATTTCAGTTAGCATAATATCCTCGAGGTTTATTCATACTGTAGCACAAGACTGGATTTCCTTCCTTTATGAGGCTAAATAATATGCCACTGTGTGTATGTGTGTATATACACATATATGTATTTTTATATATACACATATAATATGTGTATATGCATATATACACACACATGTATATCACATTTCATTTATTCATTCATTACTTGATGGACATTAGGACTGTTTCCATTTCTTCTCTGTTGTGAATAATGCTTCTATGGATGTGCAAATATTTGTTTAAGCCTCTACTTTTAATTCCATTGTATATATACCCAGAATTGAGATTACTGGATCGTACACTAATTCTATTTTTAATTTTCTGAAGAAGCTCTATACTGTTTTCGATAGCAGTTATGCTATTTAACAATTCTACCAACAGAGTACAAGGGTTCCAATTTCTCTACATCCTTACCAACACTTGTTATTTTGGGGTTTTGTTTGTTTGTTTTGTTTTTAAACAGTGGCTATCCTAATGAGTGTGTCTTCACTTTGAAGGATTATTCCACTGAGTATAGAATTCTAGGTTTACATGTTTTCCCTTTCAATATTTAAATATTTCACTGCATTGTCTCTTTTCCTATATGGTTTCTGAAGAGAAGTCCTTTTTAATGCTTGTTCTTGTTCCTCTATAGGTGTGGTGATTTTTAAGTCTGGTTTCTTTCAATATTTTCTTTTTCTTTCTTTCTGTCTTTTTTTTTTTTTTTTTTTTTTTTGATAGGGGTGGGTTCTGAGGTTTAAATGTGATATTCCTGGATGTAGAATTTTTTTTGTATATATTTTGTTTAATGTTTGCTTCCAGGATCTGTGATTTGGTGTCTGTTGCTAATTTTGGGAAATTCTCAGCAATTATTACTTCAAATATTTCTTCTTCTCCTTTCTCACTTTTTCTTCTAGTATTTCCATATGCGTATGTTACATCTTTTGTAATTGTATTACCATTTGTGTATATTTTGTTCTATTTTATTTATTCTTTTTTCTCTTTGCCTTCAGTTTGGGAAGTTTCTATTGACATATTTTTAAACTCACTGATTCTTTCCTTGTCCACGCCCAGTATACTGAAGAGCTCATAAAAAACCAAAAAAGTCTCCATTCTGTTACATTTTTTTCTAGCATTTTCTTTTGATTTTTCTTACAATTTTTATCTTTCTGCATGCATTGCCCATTTGTACTTACATGTTGTTTCCTTTTTATGTTAGAGCCATAACATATTAGTCATAGTTATTTTAAATTTCCTGTCTGATAATTCCCAAACCTGTGTCATATATTAGTATGCTCATCTTTTTAGACTGTATTTTTAGCGTGCCTTTTAACTTTATATTGAAAGCTGGTGATGACATGATGCATCTGGTAATAGAAACATTTAGATGTTTACTGCTAGTTACTGGCTCCAATGACTTCTGCTCCTCGTAAGGTAATTTTGGCTGTGATTCTATGTATTTCTCTGTCTCTGGTTTTTAGGATGGTGGTTTGTCCTGGGACCTTAGTTCCCTAATGGATCTAAGAAAAATCATTGATTGCTTATTAACTTACTCAACTTTTTTTTTTTTTTTACTGTGAATGTAGGCATGATATTTCTAAGCTCTTGGTGTACTAAAACTGAAACTAGAAGTTCTAAGTATTGTTTTTAATACTGCTTTTATTTTTATAATAGAAAGCTAACCTTTCTACAGACTCCTATACATATATTCACACACATACTTTTTGTAAAAAAAATTGTAGACTATTAAAGTTTAACTCAAATATAATTTCATATCTTTTTTATCTGAATTATATAAAATAAGAAGTGAACATTTCCATCTACTCAACCCTTCTGGCTTTTCCACTTCACTCCATTCAGGGCTAATTATTATTTTCTATTTGGTGCACATCTTGCCTGACTTTTAAATAAAATTGTACAGATACACACACATACTTTTTAAACAAAAGTTAAATCATTTTTTACATATTGCTTTATAATCTCAAGATACTTAACTCTATTCATAAGGATAATGTAAGTAATAAAAATAATAGGGCCAAGGTGCATTTTGTTACATAATAACTCCATTGTATGTTTTCTTGACTACTTTTGTAATCGTTATCATCAATATCATTTGTTGAACATCTATTGCATTCAATGCACCCTAGTAGATGCTGGAATAATAAGGGTGGATTGTGGCAGCGAAACATACAACATTGTACTGGTAATTAAAAGACATTTTAAAGGAAATACAGCATTAAAAATCAAATAACTCACACAAATTTATAACGACTTCAAGTTCATAGGAGGAAAACATTATCTTATACAACAGAAATGTTTTCACTTGGGTACGATATGGGTAGGATGATTTGAGAATGAGAGGCACATAATGTGGGAGTGAAATCTTGAGCCAAATAAATAATTGTTTTTTAAAAAATGAACCTACCTTGAACACTTATCTTGTGCCTGTTATGTTATAGAAATTTTGCATGTAATACTCAACAATCCTATGAGATTATCTTATTATGTCCAATTTAGCACTGAGGAGACTGAGACTTAGAGAAAGAAATAATTTGCCCAAGTCTTTGCTAGTTTTGAAGCAATATAGTCTCTAGTGCCAGTGCTTTTCACACTGCTAAATCCAGTCCGTGGGCATGTATACCATTTGGGGAAGGGGAAAGAATAATCCTGTAACAGTAAGTTGAAGCTTCAATTTGTAGGCTTCTAAATGCAAGGCTAAGCATTTTTTGGAATATTTTTTCTCCAAGCAATATGAAGTCAGTGAAGACTCCGCCAGAGAAATAGCTTGTACAAAAGAGTGTTTAAGATAATGAATTTAATTGTAGTATATAGAATAAGTTAAATCTGAAATAGATAAAAAGCAGAGTATTTATCTGAGAAATTTGTTTCAATAGTTCAGCAGTAAAGGGATAAGTGCCTATGTCAAAGCAATGGCAAGAAATAACAAAATCAAAGGGCAGACATTACAGTCATATTCCTCCTTTAATTCTACCAGAGGTACTACTATTGTGATCACATCAAAAAGAAAAAAATGTCTATCTTAAGATCATAGACTTAGATGTCAACACAAGAGATCTTGCCTCTTAAGTCCAGCCAGTTATAAGATTGGAAAGATGGAAAAGAAAATAATTTCCATTCAGTGAATTTACCAGCATTCAGCACTTCCTAAAAAGTGTTTTATGATATAAAATTGTAAAATGATATATATTTGAAAAGTTGAAAGATAAAGATATTCATGATGAGGTCAAATACATATGTTAATGTACCATATATTATCTTTAGTAAAAGAATGAGTCTCAAAGAGGTAAGCAGGAACAATCTTTTAACTTAGGCATCACAAATCAGGGGAGCCTTATTAAAGCATAAGCACCTTAGAAATGAAAGAATACAAAAATAAAAGCAAGAGCTGAAAAACAGATATTTTCAGTCAGAGAGCAGAACATTCAATATAATAATAAGAAAAGGCATTATAATAGAAAAGGGAGAAAGCATAAACACCTCTAGTACACAGACAAAAATAATAATTGTTTTTGGAAACCAGGAGATGGGTTCCAATTTCCATAACTTAATAAAAAGACACTTTACATGCAAAAGAGCCATAGAAAAGATTAGAGACTGAATGACCTAAAATAATGCTTTAGAAGTGCCCTCTTTTCTTGTCAAAATCTCATATTATTCAATATAATCATATATACAAAAAAGTAATCTAGCAACAAATTAATTTTTAGATGCCTGAATATAATAGAGAAGGACATGTGCAAATAAACCCAGCAGGTAGTTAATGGCTGGTTTCTCCCAAGAACTGATTGTCATCTTTATATCTGAAAAATAAATAAATAAAATCATGGTTCTGCCTTTGGGAATATCTCTAACATATTTATACTAGCAATTTACCTTACTAGGTAATGGACATCAATATCTTGGCACCAAAATAGAAGTACTGGAAATAGATTGAAATGAGCCCAAAGAAAACATTTTACTCTAAGAAAAATACTGTGAAAATATAGTAGATTTCAGTTTCTTGGGCATAAATTGTCATGTGTACACACCTCATTAAAAATGAGTTTAATATAGAAAACTATTCTTGATACTACACTAATGTGTTCATTCTCCCCACCTCTGGTAGCAGCAAAGCTTAGCTGATAAGTTAAATGTTAAGAGCAAAAACATGAAAACACAACAGAAGAGCCAAGAGCTATTAGGGGTGGCTTAATGATCAAGATTAGAGTACCTAATTTTCCTAGAGAGACATCCAAAGCCAAATCCCAATAGCAATTCCACCTTCTATTCTTGAAAGATAAACGAACTGTGTTCCAAATAACTCAATTTCTAAAGGTGCTTTAGGCAGGACTATGAACATATAGCATTGTCCAGGAAACGTGGGGGTAAGATACATATTTTAATTGGCAAAACTTTATATTCAAAAGATATTTTTTAAAGTTAAAAAATGGCATTTTGTGCCATTGTCTTCTTTTTCACAGACTTATCCTATGATCTCAGTTTAAAATATATTTTGAATTTTATGATTCTATTAATCAGTGGTTCCTGAAAAACAAAATATCTAGTCTCGCTGAACCACTCCCTGCTAAAGCCTCATGGGCTTTCTCTCCCATCTGTGTTTAATTAGCTCATCTGGCTATCAAAATACTGTCCACACGATTGTCACTCATTCCATGCCATAAAAAAAGGGTCTCAGATTCATGATGAATATATTTCCTACTACCCTGAGAAGTACAAAAACTCCATCATCTTGGACAAGTTATGTGAACTCTCTGGACTGTATTTTGCTCATACTAAATGAAGGAATTGACCTTGATAGTTTAGAGACCTCTCAACCTTTAGCTGCTAAGTTGTCATGCCCCAACCAGGATTTCCAGATTCCAAACTGACAAGTAAGAATGTCAAGCGTGATAAACTGAGTGTTTGACGGTATTCAAGCACTAAAGTTCCATTGGAAAACTAGTGAAAAGCTATCCATGGTCAGGTTATTTTCAGCATATTGGCTTTTGTGCCCCTGGGTGCCTAGCAGCTTGTGCACACGGTGAAGATGCTTCCATATACTCTGCCAAATCGAAACGCAACTAACATTGATTGAGCAAAGTCTGTGCGCCAGGGACTGTGCTGACCTGCCATATAAATTATTTAACTTCATTCTTACAAAAATTCCTAAATTGTGTTATGTAATTATCACCACACTTTGCAGTTGCAAAAGCTGATGCTTATAGAGGCTAGTAAAGGAGAGAATGAAATTTTGAACCCCAATCTTATGGACCATGCACTTACAGAAACTCTGTGCGTGGAGGGGAGGAGGAGGTATTTATGTATGCACAATTATTGAACACTTGATATTGACCAGACATTGTGCTATATGAGATGTGTGTGTGTTGCAAGGTAGATATTATTTAACAGATAAAATGCAGAGATTTAATAACTTGTCCAAGGTGACAAAGCTCTTATGTGGTAGAGCCAGGATTCAGACTTGGGCAGATCTGATTTTAGAGCTCATACTCTCAGCCATTTCATCCTAGTGCCTGCAGACAGTATGCAGTATACTTATTTCTATCTCCAAATTTCATTTCACTTCCATCACTACTGAACCACAGCTCATAGTCACCGTGAAGTTATCTGAATCCTATACAATGAGATGTAGGGTAGACTTGAATATTTCCTATTACCGTCTTCCAGAGTCACCCAGTTTCTGTCTGATTAACAAGATGATAATGCAAAGAAAATATTTCTTGTTTCAACTATGCTTGCTTTTCTCAATAGAATTAATAGATTTGCATATATGCTAATTTGTTCTGTTTAGAGAGAGGCAGAGGTTATTGCTCTAACTTCTGTGGTAAGGACTGTGCAGGGCTTGCGGATATTCTGCTCTTGGCCTGCGTTCCATTTATATTACTAAGTGTACGTGTGGAGTGGGTCGGGGGACACAAGCATGGCCTACACCACATTTGACCCTTCGACCACCACCTAGAGGAAATGGCCTACAGAAATGACACTCTGTGCATGTTCAAATTCCATCTGGCACAATCTTGCTTGAATGACCAGCCACATACACATGCGTGGTTTTGCTCTCACAGATACACTCTCAGTTGCGGCTGCAATATACATTTAACTAACACGCTTTGCCTCTGAAAAAAACATTTCACTTTTGAAAACTTAGCGTCAGTTCTCCAAAACAAAATTTATCAATCTCCTTTGTGTTTTTGGTAGCAACAATGAAAAGAGACAATTTCTTAAATGGAGAATTGACAAGTGACAGTGATTAATGACATTTTTGTTTATTGGTTTGGCTGTAGGCCAAGTACGACGCAGTGCTTCCCTAGACCCCTTGTTGGTAAAATTGCAGCAAAAAACAGGTGCAAAAACATTACACATAATGTAGTGGACGAGGGCTTACATCCAAGAAAGTCTACCCATATTAGTGTATATATTTTGTACTTCACTAAAGGAGAAACGTGGATCAAATCTGTTCCAACACAGTTGGAAGCCCTATTTTCTTTTTTGGTCTGCATATTGTTTTAAAAGCCAGTCAAGATAAATGTAAAAGGCTTATGCTCGTTTCCATTTTATAATTATTTTAAATTTTGATGGCTCTTTACTTTTTCACTTCTCTTTTAGGCTTTTATCTTCATAGGACATACACTAATCATCAAACCAAAGAGTATTTATAAAACAGCAACTTTACTTTGCTATATGCTATAGGACAGTCTCTGTCCTTGAAAAGCTTCCATTCTGATCATGAAAACCCAACTTTCAACACGGGCTGCCCTCCTCCCTAACAAGAAAACACCTCCTGCCGCTAGATTAGCGTCCCATTTGCTTCAGTTACACTATATATTTCTCCTTCCACCATCTCATCCCTTAGATCCCAGATTTGTAATATTTATGCATCAAATGTTCTCATTAAAGTTATTGACTGTGATGTCCCCATAGAAGAGAGGGAAAAGTCAACTCAGACACTCACAGTCTACAGATACAGATAAAAGGAAGTAAAAGACAAGGAAAAAAGTGACTCACTTTCACTAAGGGAGAAATAAAGTGGAAAACTTCAGATGAAAAGAAAGCCTATAATATGCAGCTATTCAAACAGGTATAATGGATAAACAAAAGTTATTATTTTGTAAGCCAAAATAGACTTATAAAGAAAACAACCATACTTTTAAAAATTTGTGTCTATTTTATTTGATATTAGACATCCTGGGGCCACCTTGAATGTTCCCCAACATTTTCTGAAAACCATTCAAATGCTCTAAAATGTTATGTGAATTTCTCCCAATGTACTCTCTGGATTTGAATATTATTAAAGTATTTATTCCTATCAATTAAATGAATGTATCTCCAATGAAACCAGTACCTAGACTGAGGTTTGCAACCCCCTATTGCATACTGATATTCTGAGAAAGAAATAAAGTTATATTAGCAATAACTTTAATATGATGAAATTTTGTTATAATTTTTCAACTCCTTTACCCTTAAGGCATTTGAGTACCACAAAAATTGAACAAAGAATTTGAAGCACAACCATAATCCATTACCAACTGTTTAAAGTGTAGGTCAATCAAATACATCCAAACCATCAATCCCCATTTCATTGTCAAAATTACCCCATAATCAAACAAACTTTAGCTGAGTGGTTTCCAGCCTCAAGAAATTCAATCCATTAGGGGCATTTGAAAGTGGGTAGGGGCATTTTAAGCTGTCTAGCAAAATGATGAATTGTCCCAACAAAAATACCAGTGGCACCCCTACTGAAAATAAGTGCTTGAATCTAGCCCTTTTATCTATAAGAAAGAAAACTAGAATAGAAATATTCTACATGAGCCAATGTCAACCCTAATTCTGTGAGTACCCCAGGATATCCCCAATTATCTCAAGTGGATTAATGACATTTTTTTTAAAAACTTCTCAAAGTGGAGGTTTTAAGACCTATTTAAAAAGAAAATTCTGCATTGAATTTTATGTTGAGAAAGTCTTGAGATCAAGCTACATAAGGCACCAAAACTTCCAGTTCAAGAGCCTGTGTCTTACAGACTAATCATTACCTTAGAGCCTTAGTGCAAAAACTAGTATATTGTAAATCATCCGTAGTTTATGCAAGATCAAATGGGTGGACTAGATGAGTGGATAAATATTTTCAACAGTGCAAAGTGCTGCAGAGGATGTTAAAAGGAACCAGGTGCTTTCCTGTTCTTGTGTACCTTTGTTTTGAATTGTGGGAAAACTAGCAACAATTTTATGAATTTAAATGAAATAGGCATCTTCAGAATACAGAGTCCAACTCTACTGAAGGTTTTACTTGAGAATTCTGAGAGTCGCACAAGTGATAAGGTGACAGAGAAAGCTTTGTTTCTAACATGACTGGTGTAAAGAAAATGGCTGGACAGAAATCTAGATGAGTGTTGCTTCTAACTTGCTGTTTCATACATTAGTCACTTAGGATAAGAATTTTTGGTAAATTTACAACACATTCTATTAGTGAATTAAAGAGACAAAATAGTATTGATCTAAGAAGTTATGGAAGTTTGATCATTAGCTTTCTTGTTTAAGGTGTTAAACTGTAATAAATATAAATATAAATATATTTTATCTTTGTGAATTTATAGGAAAATATTGCCATTTACTTATTCATTCATTCATTCATTCATTGATAAATAAATTTCTCTTATGCAACTCATATGGGCAAAACAATTTGCCCTCTGCTAAACAATATAGGAGAAAACAAAAACAGGTAGGACATAAAAGATCTACTCTAAAAGGCTTTACAACTTCCAGGTCCTTTTTGACAAAATAAATAATTAAATCTCTACAAAGATGTTGATTTGACAGCAAAGAAATTCTTGATGATATATTAGACTGAGTCTCTACTATACCTCGACATGAACCCAGAAATGCTATTTAAATATAGTAAAATAAGTGTCCAATTTACCATGTTCTGCCCTGTCCTAAATGCTCTTATGAAACCACAAATTAGTCCCAAATAGCCTGATCATCTCTCTATTCACCGAAAAAAGTAGTGACACCAAGTTTGCATTCTCTCAGATAAATGTTCATAATTTGCCATTTTTATTATAATCCTAGGTTTCAAATAGGCATTTCAATCTAACGTAATGACAAAAAAAGCAACACTGCAACATTAGAATGATTGACACTTTTATGGTATCTTCATCAGACACGTTCAGTAAAATACTTTTCTATATGTCTGCTTTTACTTTTCTACTATTATTCTGTCAGTCATCAGTTAAATACAAACTTAAAAATGTCATGATGGTCACAAAAGTATGTTCTCCTCTTACTTTATATATGTATATATATATGCAGGAATATATTAATATATATTTTATACATAAAGATGTGTGAGTATATGTATATATACATTAATGTGTGTATGTATATATATACACACACATCACCTACGTGCATATTTAGACAAATAATGTATAATTCAATTCAGCATACTTACTTATTTTGAACCTATTTATTATATTAATATTATTAGAAGAAGGAAGGAAGGAAGGAAGGAAGGAAGGAAGGAAGGAAGGAAGGAAGGAAGGAAGGAAGGGAGGGAGGGAGGAGGGAAAGAGAAAAGATATCTTTACCACATTCACAATGTGTAGGCTCAACATTGTATAACTTTATTTTAGGTAACTTCACTCCTAAGAAAAGACAGTCATGTTCCTTTTTAAAGTTCTTAAAGCATGGATACCATTTTTCAGGGACCAACGTTCCACACTGAATTACTTAGGCCTTTGGATGTTCCTCTTTCTTCCTGCCGTCTGTCTCTGGATAACTTCACAGATCAGCACATCAATCAAAAGACTAGAAAAAACATGAGAGTTTGAAATTAAAATCTTAAAATTCATTTTGTGCAGTCTCTGGCAGGAACTTTGGTAAGTGAAAAATTAAAATGACTACTGCCTCCTTTCATTTGGGTTTGTTTGCGTAGTTTTAACAGAGACAGCCTAAAACAAACACACCAAAACTGGCTCCTCGTCAATCTACGATCCATCCTCACTCTCTCTTTCCTTTTTAAGTCAGATCTGAAAAGCTGCCTTCACCCACAGTCCCTGTCACCGATTCTCTGACATTCTGTTTACATCCCCATCATTCTACTGAAGTTCCTTTCTCAACAACCATCTGTAGCCTCTTCTTTGTCAAATCCAACACCCTTTTCTCAAATCTCTCCTTGTTTTACTCTCTGCTGCATTGTTTGTTCCAGACCATTTCCTCCCCGGAACTTTCTCATCACCTGCTCTTGCAAAAAGTCCCATAGTCTTCTAGTCCTCTAACATCTCTTTCCAGCCAGCCTTCCTCACACCCACAGAACTTGCAGTCAGCTTTTCAGTGTCCTAATCTTAAATGGGATGGACAGCCATGAGTCATAGGACATTTAAAGAAAGTCTCAAATGTGAAATAGCACAAAAAACATGAAAAAGGAAGTTAGATGAATTTGTGATAATGCAGTATGCAAGGGGGAAAAAAAGCAAAGTAACAACAAACTTGTTTGTTTGCTTAGTGATTTTTCTGAACTAATTATTTTAAATCTGTATCCTTTGTCACGTGTGGTTACTGCTTATTTAGTTTCGTGGTCAGATAAAGATTGGGCAGAGATTTCCTTAAAAGCTTGGAACCAATAAGTCTTCCAGTCTTTGCAAAGTAATCTGTGTACATGCCGGGGCATATTTTTGACACTCAGCCAGGCAGTTTACAACTCTGACTTAGCCTCCTTTCACTCTTGTACAAACCTCAAGGTTAGCCAGAGGCGATATCACAGGGCCCCAGTTCATTCCTGACCATACATACAGCCCTGGGCACACACACCAACTGTACACATGCGTCTTGCCTTCTTGTTTTCTAGAGGTATGTTTGAGGTTTTCAAATTTCCTGTGGACATCACATTCCCTAGATTTTCCTTTTTAATCTTTTTGGTCTTCTTCTTGTTTGCCCAAACTTTTATTCAATTCCTCAGGGAGCCACAACATCAAACAGTTGCCCCATGATAAAAATAAAATAAAATAAAAATAACTAAGTAAACATTTAAAGAGTGAATAAATAAGGAAAAAAATTAAATGTTCCATATGTTTCACTGGGAACTACTCTTTGCCTGATTAATGTCTTTTATCCAAGTCTCAGTGCAAACACCATTTTCTCAAAGAAGCCCTCTTTGAACTTCCAGATCAAACTCAGATAATGCTTAACACTACTGTGGATCCCAAGAATTTATTTAATGAAACTTATCATAGATTATATATCTGGGCTGGGTGCGGTGGCTCACGTCTATAATCCTAGCACTCTGGGAAACCGAGGCAGGAGGATCGCTTGAAGTCAGGAGTTCGAGACCAGCCTGAGCAAGATCGAGACTCCCATCTCTACAAAAAATAAAAAAGATCAGCCAGGCGTGGTGGCACACACCTGCAGTCTGAGCTACTTGGAAGTCTGTGGCAGGAGAATTGCTTGAACCCAGGAGTTTGAGGTTGTGGTGAGCTATGATGATGCCACTACACTCTAATAACACCACTGCACTCTAGCTCAGGCAACAGAGTGAGACCGTGTCTCAAAAAAAAGTTTATATATCTGAATATTTGTATAATTTTTTGACTACTGCTGTTGGCCTAGCTAATCTGTAAGTTCCACTAGAGCAAGGACTGTATCCGCTTTTCTCACCTCTGGATCCTCACCACTCAGCCCACTTGCTGGCACATAGTATAATATTAAAAATTTGTTAAATAATGATAGCTCTACATTCTGGCCATGGATAACTCATCTAATCCCATGACCTTATTTCCCCTACAGATATCCATAAATTCCAGACAAGCTCCAGTGGTCCACAGGCTGAGTTCTTAACTGCCTGCTGAATCTCTCCCCAGTGAAGGTCCTCTAGGAACCCAAAGCAAATGTCTTCCTCCTGAAATATGCTTCTCTTTTCCCTATACAAATGTATTTTTATATATCCTGCAGGTACCACCATGCTTAGAATATAGTGGTCATTCTACATAGCCTTATGGGCTTAAAATTACCTAATAAAACCTGGAATGTTTCTCAAATCTTGAGAACTCATACTATTTACTCTCCATTTAATGACAAATAAATGAAAAGGAAAATATGAGTTATTTGTCATGGCCTACAAAAGTAAAATGGAAGAGCATGATTTTCTCAAAACTGATGTCATCGAAATTGCTGTGTTGAAACATCAACATGGAAATCTGATGCGAAGATAATGTGAACTAAAGCAGTTCACCATTTTGTATTTGTTTAATTGAATCATGAATTTTTTATACATAGACTCATTTATTAAACAAAATATTGATGCATTTTCTTCTTAAAAATTAACCTTGCTTTTATTTTATTTTAAAATGTATTTTAAATAATTATAATGATTAAGAAATGCAGGTACATAATTAAAATTTAAATAGAACAAAAGGTTATTCAACTGCTAATATTTTCTAGTGTTTTTATTTTCTCAGAAACTTTCTATGCATTTGTGAACCTTCACAGGCATATATGTGCACTCACACACATACACACACTTCTTTGTTTTCACATTGTAGGGAACATATAATAAACATCAACCACAGATTCTATTCATGGTATAACAGCAAGTGATTTGTTCCTTTGCAAGGTGATGGTGAGTGAAAATTCTGGTCAGTAGGAAATAAGAAGGAACTGAAAATAGTCATGTGATGGGATAAATATTGCTTTGATGTGTTTATGGATCTAAAATAATTTGAATGTAATTTTGACATTATTTTCTAAGTGACGTGTTGCTCCCTTGAGGAGAGAGGGAGTAACAGAAAACAAACCAAATAATAATGGTTTGGTTTCCAGTAGAAATCGTTTGCTTCCTAAGGAAGTAAAGGATATTTGCGCCAGTAGTCTGTTATCACTTACGAAGCTCTTGTCTCCACACCGAATCCCACAACTTGGGAGCATTTTCTTTGAAAGAGAATATCAGAATAGCTGATATGAAATAAGGCAATTAATGGGTGGAACTAGTGAAAAAATATGACTTACAGGTTCACATTAGCTTACTTGATGATTTTTGTAGGTTGTAGGATACATGAAGAGGCAATTGCACAAAGAAAAGAAAAGAAAATCGATGCTTGATCAGATTAAAAGAAAAGAAAAAGAAATTTTGGAAATACAGGTTTTTATTCTGCTTTGCTTCTTCAGTGAAATATCAACTCTTGAAGGATGGGTCCTGTTCAGAGTATGAAAAATTTGTGTATTTTCAGCCATTGTTAAAGGACTGTTGAATGATAGAAGATGCCATATCACTTGAATTGTTAGAAGTAATTTTTATTAAAGTAATAAAGCTCTCTGGCTCTATCCATGTTTCTCATTTTGTCTCTTTAGACCTAAATGGTTCTTCTTCTCTCTCTTAGGTTTCTCTCCACTTACATATTTAATCTTTATTAATTTACTTTGTCTGTATTCCATTCTGAAAGCATCCTCTCCATCCCAGATGGAGACAGAGAGTCATTGGAGACTTCAGATTTCAAAGATAATCCACCAGTATCCATTCTTCATATCATTCTTTGTTGATAAAAACACCTTCCAGATTTTACTAAGCCCACCATCCGTTACAGCTGTGCTTACCTTATGGCTACATTTGATCAAATGAAATGGAGCAGTTACAGGTGCCATTTCTGAGTTATCTTCCTTAAGACAAAACCTTCCACCTAGATTTTACCTTTTCATTTTTCCATTCCTATTGTCTAAAATTCAGAAGGTGTTCTAAGGAGATACGCCATCCAGGCAAACACGAAACACTAGAGCTTAAAATCAGAGATGAGATCACATGTTGAGTATGGAAAGCCACCCTGGCCATTCAGATTTCTAGATGACTTCCTAAACCAGATGCCATCCAACCATTAGGGACTATTTTTAGAGAAAGAAAAAATGCTGATTTATTTAAGCCACAGTATTTTGGGGTCATGTTGCTATAATACTTTAGCTGACGTAATAACTAACACCAAATAGGCAATGGAAATATGCTGCCATCAAAAAAAAAAATAAAATAAAAAAGCTAAAATATAAGGCATTGGTTCAATGAATATTAAGAAAACAGAAACTTCAGACCTGGAAGTTATGAGCCTTATTATGCCATGGCCGAGTATTTTAAAGTGTCACCTGCAATAACTGGGAAAGCAGATCATATGTACATCTGGGGCTTAGAAACGAAAACAGAATGTTTCAGTGTTTTGACTATTCCTTAATGCTTATAGCAAGATACTATAAGAAAGAGATGAGCCCAGTCAAAGACTGACAAGTTTACATGCCAGAAATGGAATAGACTATAATTCTATAAGGAAGATTTTATTTTCCTTTGGCCTAGGTTAAGTTGTCCAGTAATTATGAGTAGGAATGGTTGGAAAAGTCAACTGATTGTATAACTCACACAACAGAAAATAATGCTCCAGACACTTCTCAACATCTCTCATGAAGACTTTTCAAACAGAGAAATGGGAGCCAGCATAGTTGTAAAGATTAGATTAAGGAAGCCATTTAGCCTATTTTTTTCATATAATAACCACTAAAATGAGAGATAAAGAGGACGATGCTGGAACAGAACTCAGTATTTATTAATAATATAGGTTTATATAACTATGTCCAAAAATTAACTTTGGTATTGTTAATGGAACATAAAAATTGTTGGAACTAAATTAACTTGAAGGCAAGTAGGTTTTTAAGAACATCATATTCTTAAAGAAACAACCAGCCAAGACTTCAAGAACCATGTGATTATGCAAAAGCTAAAGAGTTCTGTAATACCCACTATATGTGTCTATAAAAGAGAACAAGGAAAACCTTTTTAAAAGATGAAATCAGGTGTCACAAAACAATGGACAAAGTTCTCTCTTTCCAAAAACCAAAAGCAGTGTCTAACAAAGAATATTTTTCATTGCCAGGATAGAGAATTTTTGTAATTTTTGCTCAACTGGATTTCATCATTGATAACAACTTGTAACTTCCATGTCTTCTATTTTTCTCTTTTCCAAATGGAAAGTTGTTTTTGCATTTATTGTGTACTACCCATCCTTAGTGAGCAGGATCTCATGGAAAAAGAAGAGTGAGCAAGGGAACCTTTATGACCAAAGAGAGCAAAGGGTAGAAAGTGAAAAATATCTTCCACGATACAAGTTGTCTCCCACCCATCCTCTTAATAATTGCTCCTCCCCAGTTCATATTATCTGGGTACATATCTGCTCCTCTAGAAACTCTACTTCCCAGCCTTCCTTGAAGCTAGATGTGGTCAAATGACTAAGTTTAGAAAACGAGGATTTGAATGGAAGTAATGTGTTCAGTTTCCAGATCATTTATTTTAAAGATGAAGCTTCTTATCCTGGATTTCCTTCCCATGGCTGGAACATGAACACAATATGGGAGAACTTCCTTTTATCACGTTGATAAGTATATTAGCAACCTTAAGTGCAGAAAGGGAAACTGCACGTTGACATTGGAAGTTGAGCAGTGCCAATCTCAGCCTCATCACCTGGATTCCTAAATAAACTTTTAGAGAAGAATCTACCTACCCTCCTTGAAATGTTATGGGAAAGAGCAATAAACTCATTTCATTTAAGCCGCTATATATTAAAAGTATCTTTGTTATTGTAGCTTAGCTTATACAGACCACATTTTCCTATTATGTTTGCTTTGTCAAACCTCTGTGCTCAAAGTTTACTTGATTTCATATTCTGGGGTCTGCCGCAGCAGCTCTATAATTATGGCTACTTGCCCAAGTCTGCTGTGATGGTTAATCTTACATGTCACCTGGACCAGGCCATGGCCACAGTGTCCAGATATTTGATAGAACATTATTCTGGATGTTTCTGGGAAGGTATTCTATGGCTGAGGTTAACATTGCAACCACTGGACTTTCAGTAAAGGAGATTACCCTACATAATGTGGGTGGGCCTCATCAAATCATCAGAAGGCCTTAAAATAACATAGGTAAAAGAATGCTTGATGTGTCTGAGGAAAGCTTGGTTGGAGTATAGTGAATGGAATAACCTGAGACTTAAGCTGGAAAGGGGTTTCTACTTCTGAGATTCAAAATTGGGCAGAAGGTAGACCTAAAACTAGGGATGAGAAATGCCTTAATGCTTCTGAGACTACCTCTCCAAGGGTACAGCTTTTGAAATTTCTAGATATCCTTGAGAGTCATTCCAACATAAGATCTCTTCCACATGTAGACATGTCGATAACTAGTCAAGAAATATGCCTACAAGTTTCCCTAAACTAAGGATGGAATGCATGTTTTATGTCATATTTATGCAGTTGCATGCTAATTTTTGTTATTATATTCCTTCTAAATTGTCTAGAACTTTGGTAGACTAATCTAGTCTCAGCTGCACTTTAGGGATAGGGAGAAACAGTGTGAGTTCCAGCTTGGATCTAAGCAGAGACAGCAGAACAGCTACCCCTTCCCCTGAGCCTGGGGTGGTGAGGAGGTGAAACCAATGATTAGGAAGTGAGGAAGCTGAGGTCCAGGATTTCCTATCAATGTGGAGATTCTCCTTAGTTGACGAATACAGAGGGTCTGAAATGTATTTCTTAAAACAATAATATATTTTCTTACCATGTATAGGATTACATTCAAACGTATAATTCTGGCTATTAGTCCTAGATTGTCCATTCACTCCCAACTTTGATAAGCAGAACTTATTAGCAGAGGCCAAAGTTAGCAAATAGAGCAGCAAGCTGTAAGACATGTCCATTTTGATTTACTATTAATGACAACTTCGGCAGGGTGAGGCCTCATTGCACATGATGTTCTTAAATTAAATATATCAACAGGCTAGCTCTTATCATCAAACACAATCAAAATCCTTCATGTGGGTAAGCAAAAGAGAAACCCAGTGTTGACAGAGGTTAGATTCAAAAGGCCAATCACCTTTTCTTCCTTCCAGGAAGTTGTTAGAAATGACAGTTATCCTGTGTCAGACGGTATACTCAAAACATGGTAATTCAAGGATATTTTATTTTAAAATGGATCATTTATAAAGGCAAATATAGGTTTAGGGGCATCACGAAGGAAAAGGAAAGTATCTCTAAGCTGAGTAGCATCCTTGGTTACCACCTAAAGGGACAAAGGGAAAGAGGGGTTATCAGAACTCAGAAGAACAGATTCACAGAGATTAAGAAACATTGAAGGGAATAGTGAACTTCAGGGTAAAGATAGGAATACAATCTTGAAGTGGGAGGATAGAGGAATAAATGTCTGACTTCACTTTTCTCACTCCTTCTGATATCCCATAGGGAGGTTTCTATCACCAAACCCAACAGTAAATCAGAAGGTATGAGAATCCTGATGTGATTTGGGACAGTGAACAGGACAGAAAAGGGCTAAAAATTAGCCTGGAGGGACGAATGGAAACCATGGGGCACATTTCTCTCTCTCTAGCTACATACCGTGTTTCCCCGAAAATAAGACAGGGTCTTATATTTACTTTTTCTCAAGAAGACACCCTAGGGCTTATTTTCAGGGGATGTGTTATTTTTTTAAGTACGGTACAACAATCTACATTTATTCAAATATAGTTAAGTCATCTTCTTCTGGAACATCATCATAACTCTCCAAACCCCCAATTCCATCCTGTATTTCTTGCGACTCTATTTCCTTTAGAATCATTGGCCCCAATCTCTCATGTCGAGCAATAGAGCTCTCATGGGGCAGATGAGAAGGGCTGCTCATCTTCTTTACCGCTCTGCGATGAAATGCATGGGTTGTGCAGATACGCTGCGTAGCCACGCCCATCACTAGGTCTTATTTTCGGGGTAGGGCTTGTATTGCACAAATGCTTAGAAATCCTGCTAGGGCTTATTTTATGGGTAGGTCTTATTTTCAGGGAAACATGGTAGTAGAATCTGCCCCAGGGTCATTTCAACAACTGGCATCTCCTTACATATGAGAGATAACTATTCCTTTTTTCCTGTTGTTGATACGGATAGCATGAGAGAGACAGGCTCATAACTGTGCCTAGTGCCTACAGTATTCGGAAGGATGAAAAGCTTTCTATCAATAGATTAGTTGCTATTTCCTTGGGAAGAAGGGCGAGGTGGAGGTGGACGGAGATGTTGGAAATGTTTCTTTCAATAATCCTCCAATTCAAAGAACTAGGGTCTTACTATCAATGGGCCCAACGAAAGAACCTGGAGAGAGGAGCATATTTCTACTTATAATGGCCTCAGATGTTAGTATCTACAGTTAATAATTTTCTCAAGACAAAAATGGCCAGGCATATTTATCACATTCATAATACCTAGACTTATTTTGTCATTTTTAAAGACTACTGCAGTTGATATTGGAAATATATTTGCTTCCTTCCTGGGATGAGGATCTGTGCCTGACCTTAGGCCATTCTTTACGGATTTGCAAAGTGAAGCCCTAAATGAAAAGATGAGTCTTTTCAGTTCTTTCTAAAGGTCACCATGCTGAAGATCATAGTAAACTTTAATTTGTGAGTCCCGAGGTACCAGAAACACTCATGTAATATAAACTGAGGTTTTTCTTTATTTTTTTTTTTTGCCTAGTGTTAATCAATAAAGTTCACATTTTCAAATACACACATACTTTTAAATAAAAGGGACTTGTACATAATTCAGTAAAATTAGTCTCACAAAATTTTACTTTTATTCTTTTGAACAAAAATGAAATAAAATAAATAAAACCCAAAACATTCAAGTTAGATTTTACATCAGCCAAAAGTCTAAATGGAAAAAAATGTTGTTTTTTTGGTTTGTTTTACTTACATTGAAATTCCTGCATGACAGAACAATACTATAGCACATATTTTATTTGTTTTTATTTTACTTAGAGAGCAGATTATGTACTATATTATATAATTGTATTATGGTGCCTATAAGTACATTGACAGGTTTTAATTTATACCACAGATTACCCAGGTGTTGGTACACTTTCTAAACAAGAAAAAAATTAGTACCAGAAAAAGAAATGTTGATTTGACAACATTAACAAAAAGTACTATGGGAGTGGTGGCTCACGCCTCTAATCCTAGCACTCTGGGAGGCCGAAGAGGGAGGATAGCTCAAGGTCAGGAGTTCGAGACCAGCCTGAGCAAGAGTGAGACTACCAAAAATAGAAAGAAATTAGCTGGACAGCTAAAAATCTATATAGAAAAAATTAGCTGGGCATAGTGGACATGCCTGTAGTCCCAGCTACTTGGGAGGCTAAGGCAGAAGGATTGCTTAAGCCCAAGAGTTTGAGGTTGCTGTGAACTGGGCTGGTGCCATGGCACTCTAGCCCGGGCAACAGAGCAAGACTCTGTCTCAAAAAAAAAAAAAAAAAAAAGTACTATGAACAAAATCCAAAACCAAATAATAAACAGACCAAAATATCTGCAAAAGCATGACATATACGGTTTAATATATAAAAGAGCTTATCAATAAATAATAAGGATTTTAAAATACTCAAGTTATAAAACAGAGACAAATTTAAAAGAAGTTTTAATGCCAAAATCATATTTCAAATTTTTCTACATCTCTCAATTTCTACCTTACTCCTAATCATCATAATTTTTCTTTCTTCCAGACTATAAAATAGCTTCCTCTAGTCATCTTCAAATAGTCTTCACTCTTGCCTTTTTCTAATAAATCCATTACCCATGTATCAGGCAAAGTAATTGTAACACATTAAGTGGATCATGCTCCTTTAAAATTTTTAATTGCATATCATTATCTTTAGATCAAATTCAAAATTCCAACCCAGGGTTAAATTATCCTTCTTGAGGTTGTAATGGTTAATTTTAGGTGTCAACTTGACTTGGTTAAGGGATACATGATAGCTGGCAAAGCATTATTGCTGGGTATTCTATAAGGGTGTTTCTGGGAAAGATTAGTATTTGAATCACTCAGTAGACTGAGGAAGATCTTCCCTCACCCAATGTGGGTGGTCACCAACAAATCAGCTGAGGGCACAGATAGAACAAAAATATAGAGGAAAAACTCTCTCTCTCTCCACCCCCAACCTTCTCTTTTTCCCTCTCAGCAGGGACACCCATCTACCCATCTTTTACTGCCCTTGGACATCAGAACTCCAGGTTCTCTGGTCTTTGGACTCAAGGACTTATACCAGTGTTCTGCCCTCACCCAGATTTTCAGGCCTTTAGCCTCAATCTGAGATTTATACCATCAGCTCCCCTGGTTCTCAGCCCTTCTGACTTAGATTGAGCCATGCTACCAACTTCCTTGGTTCTCCAGCTTGCAGATGGCATATCATGGGACTTCTCAGCTTCCAAAATCACCTGAGCCAATTCTCCTAATTAGTTCTCATCTATCTATCTGTCTGTCTAATCTCCTATTGGTTTTGTTTCTCTGGAGAACCTTGACTAATACAGAGGCTATTCCTATAGACCACTCTGATTTCTTCCCCTGCCACTCTTTTTCCCTCTAGCTAGACCTGATTAATATCAGTCTTCTGTATGTTCATTGAACAATTCAAGATTGTTCCTATCTTTGGCTCATTTCCTGTCTCTGGAAAGCTCTCCCCTAACAATGGCAAATGACTCACTCTCTAACTTAATTCTGATCTCTGCTTATATATGCCAAGTTTTTCTCATCTTACAGGCTTAGCATATGCTATTAAATATTCCTTAAATTCTGTATCTCTTTCATTTCAAATATCCAGCTGCTTATTATTATTCTTTCCTCCAATTATACATAAATGTTACACAGACATCCTTCATAAACTTTGGATTTAAAAATTACTC
>VBSM01002616.1:42409237-42425542 GCA_008086735.1 Cheirogaleus medius
CCTGACCTTGAGCTATCCACCCGCCTCGGCCTCCCAGAGTGCTAGGATTACATATTTCTGGTTTTAAAATAAAGGTTGTCCTCTTCTCTACCCAGAAATTATACTGTATAACTTGATCAATTAAAAATAGAACTTAAATGTCATGTTCTACAGTAAATGTGAATATCTCTGCTATAGGCAGAATGCTATGACACCTGCCAACATACCTGACTCCTTGTGTATATGCCTTGTATAATATCCTCCCCTTGAGTGCAGCTGTGACCTGAGAATATAATGGACCATCACCTACATGATTAAGTTATTGATCAGTTGACTTTGAGTTCATCAAAAAGGAAATTATCCTGAATGGGCCTAACCCAACCTGATGAGCCCCTATAAAAATATAAAACACCAGAGACATTTCCCTTCTATATCAAAAATTAAGGAAACTACCATGTTTGGGAGAAGACAACATGGCAGGGATGGTCAGTGACTGTTTGAAGCTGAGGGTTTCAGACCCACAACTTCAGGGAACTGAATTCTGCCAACACCAGTGAGCTTAGTTAGGACCCTGGACCTTGGATGACATAGCAGCCTCTGCTGGTATTTTGATTTCAGCCTGAAAAGACCCTCAACTAAGAACCCAGTTTAGCTATGCCCAGAATTCTGACATAGAGAACTGTAAGATAATAAATGTATATTTTATTAAGCAGCTAAGATTGTGGTAATTTGTTACACAGCAAGATAAAACTAATATGATCTGTATAGAACATATAAAGTGCTTTAAAATTCAGTAGTAATCAAATATAAAGCATAGAGATAAGCTAGAAGAGAAGGCTTGCAGTCATTCTTCTCTGAAGTATAAGACACACACGGGAGTAAAAATCAACAACCCATGTTTTGAACAATAAAAACTGACCATACCAGCTGACATTTGAAATTCCAGTGGACCTATTTTTCCTTCTCTGCAGAGAATTAGGAAAAACAGATTTAAATAATACATCACACTCTTGTTGGCATATAGGAATGCTACTGATTTCTGTACATTGATTTTGTAACCTGAGACATCAATGAATTTTCCAATAGTCTTATGGCAGAATTTTTGGGATTTTCTAGATATAAGATCATATCGTCAACAAAGAGTGATAGTTTGACCTCTTCTCCCCTAATTTGGATGCCTTTGATTTCCTTCTATTGTCTAATTTTTCTGGCTAGGGCTTCCGGCACTATGTTAAGTAAAAGAGGTGATAGAAGGCAACCTTTGTCTGGTTCCAGTTCTAACTGGGAATGCGTTCAATTTTTCCCCATTCAGTATGATGTTGGTGTGGGTTTTTCATACATGGCTTGTATCATTTTTAGGTAAGTCCCATCTATGCCTATTTTGTTAAACATTCTTATTATAAAAACGGTGCTGAAATTTGTTGAATGCTTTTTCTGCATCCATTGAGAGGATCATATGATCTTTATTTTTGCTTCTATTTATGTGTTGAATTACATTTATATATTTATGTATGTGGAACCATCTCTGCATCTCTGGGATGAAGCCCACTTGGTAATGATGGATTTTTTTTTTTTTTTTTTGATAAGCACCTCCATTAGGTATGCTAGGATTTTGTTGAGAATTTTCACATCTATTCATAAGGGATATTGGTCTATAGTTTTCTTTTTCGTTGGGTCTTTTCCTGGTTTGGGTATCAGGGTGATGATGTTGGCTTTATAAAATGTGTTGGGGAGGATTCTTTCCTTCTTGATGTCATGGAATAATTTCTACAGGATAGGTACTAGTTCTTCTTCGTAGGTCTGGTAAAATTCAGGTGTGAAACCATCTCGTCCAGGACTTTTCTTTTTAGGAAGGTTTTTTATTACTGCTTCAATCTTGGTACTTGATATTGGTCTGTTCAGAAATTCAATTTCTTCTTGATTGATCCTAGGGAAACTGTGTGCTTCTAAGAATTTGTCCATTTCCTCTGCATTTTCAAATTTATGTGCATAGAGGTTTTATAGTATTCATAGATGATATTTTGTATTTCCATGGCATCAGTTTTAATTTCTCCTTTTTCATGCCTGATTGAGCTTATTAGAGTCTTTATTTTCTGATTCTTATTAATCTAGCAAGAAGCATGTAAATCTTGTTTATTTTTTTAAAGAACCAACTTTTTGTTTTATTAATCTTCTGTATCTTTTTTGTTATTAATTTCATTTAGTTCTGCTCTGAGTTTTAATACATCTTTTCTTCTGCTGGGTTTGGGGCTGGTTTTCTCATCCTTTTCTAATTCTTTGAGAAAATTCATTAGATTGTTGATTTGTGGTCTTTCTGTCTTTTGGATGTAGGCATTTATGGATATAAATTTTCCTCTCAGGACTGCTTTATCTGTGTCCCATAGATTTTGATAACTTGTTTCTCCTTTATGATTTAGTTCAAAGAACCTTTTGATTTCCATCTTAACTTCCTCATTAACCCAATAATCATTCAGCAGAAGGTTGTTTAATTTCCATGACTTTGTGTAGAGATGAGAGTTTCTGGTGGAGTTGATTTCTAATTTTATTCCACTGTGCTCTGAGAAGATGAAACAACAGTAAAACTGGGAACCGAAACAAAGACTCAATATCCTTTACAATACCAACAAAGAAAATAAAATATCTAGGAATATATTTAACTAAGGAGGTGAAAGACCTTTACAGGGAGAACTGTGAAACACTTAGGGAGGAAATAGCAGAGGATGTAAACAGGTAGAAGACCATATCATGCTCATGGATTGGCAGAATCAACATTGTTAAAATATCTATACTATACTACCCAAAGTGATCTACAGATTCAATGCAATTCCTATACAATACCAACATCATTTTTTGCAGATCTAGAAAAAATAATTTTACACTTTGTATGGAACCAGAGAAGACCTTGTATAGCAAAAGTAATCTTAAGCAGAAACAATAAATTGGGAGGCACCAATTTACCAGACTTCAGGCTGGCTATACTACAAGGCTATAGTAACTAAAATAGCATGTGACTGACACAAGAACAGAGACATAGACTAATGGAACAGAACCGAGAACCCAGATATAAAACCATCCGCATATAGCCATCTAATCTTTGACAAAGTATACAAAAACAAACACTGGGGAAAAGAATCCTTATTCAATAAATGGTGCTGGAAAAATTGGGTAGCCACATGTAGAAGACTGCAACAGTATTCACATCTCTCACTTATCACAAAAATCTACTGAAAGTGTATAACAGACTTAAACCTAAGTCATGGAACTATAAGAATTCTAGAAATAAATGTTGGAAAAACCCTTCAAGGCATTGGCCTAGGGAAAGAATTTATGAAGAGGACCCCAAAGGCAATCACAGCAACAACAACAAAAAATAAATGGAGCCTGATAAATTAAAAAGCTTCTGCACAGCCAAGGAGACTATCATGAGAGCAAACAGACAACCTACAGAATGGGAGAAAATATTCACATGCTACATATCCAATAAGGGGTTGATAACTAGAATCTATATAGAACTCAGGAAAATCAGCAAGAAAAAAATCAAACAACCTCATTAAAAAGTGGACAAAGGACACGAACAGAAACTTTTCAAAAGAAGACAGACTAATGGCCAAGAAACATATGAAAAAATGGTCAACATCTCTAATCATCAGGGAAATGCAAATCAAAACCACAATGAGATATCACTTAACTCCAGTGAGAATGGCTTTTATCAAAAAGTCCCAAAATAATAAATGTTGATGTGGATACAAAGAGATAGGAACACTCTTCCACTGCTGGTGGGACTGCAAACAAGTACAACATCTGTGGAAAGTATTATGGAGATACTTCCAAGAGCTAAAAGCAGAACTACCATGCAATCCAGCAATCCCATTACTGGGCACCTACCCAAAGGAACAAAATACATTCTATAAAAAAGACATCTGCACTCAAATGTTTATAGCAGCACAATTCACAACTGCAAAGATGTAGGAACAACCCAAGTGCCCATCAATACATGAATGTATTAATAAAATGTGATATGTATCTACCCCCCACCACACACACACTCCATGGAGTTCTACTCACCCACAAAAAAACTATAGTGATGTAGCACCTCTTGTATTATTCTGGATAGAGCTGGAGCCCATTGTACTAAGTATCACAAGAATGGAAAAACAAGCACCACATCTACTGATCATCAAATTGCTATAACCCGATTAACACTTATGTGCACATATAGTAGTAACATTCATCAGGTGTCAGGCAGGTGGGAGGGGAGAGGAGGAGATGGATATATTCACACCTAATTGGTGCAGTGTACACCTTCTGGGGGATGGACATGCTTAAAGCTCTGACTCAGGTAGAGCAAAGGCAATATATGGAACCTAAACATTTGTACCCCCGTAATATGCTGAAATTAAAAAAATAATAATTAAATAATTCAAAAAATAATATAGCACACTGACTTCATATATTTGTTATAATAGAATGAAGGAAAAAATGGAGAATTATGAGTATCCTAGCAGATGGTGATCTCTATTGGAGTCAGTTGAAATAGAGGCTAAACTAGTTCACAATTTTCTATCATTAGAAACTTTGGTGAAAATAGAAATAACCCTAGCTAGCTTAGAACATGGCCCTAATTTTTCCCATGAACATAGATAATCAAGGAATATGTCACCTCAGAAGAGAAATACTTATCAAAAAGAACTAGCATAGTATTTATACAAAAATATAATTTAAAAATAATGAAGAAATTGGAACATAAAAGAAAACAAATATGGCAGTAGGGAAGACTACTTCTGTCACTGATCATGGAGACTATGAAAAACCCTACACGTTTATGCTCAAATACTTGTATATAATAAGACCACAAGGTAGATTTCAGAGACACTAACATTAAAACAACATTAGAAGATAAAATCTTAACTAGCTGTGCTCTGAAATAAAAATAAAGATAAACATTAAATAAAATATAGTTTCTACTTTTTATTGAGATATACAAAGTCAAAAGAACATTGTTTCTGGTCTAATGATCATAAAAATCCAAATAATTGGCAAAATTATGACTTTTCTGGATTCCATTAGAGTGTTGAGGCAATGAATAAATTCAGTTTAACTGAATTTAAAAGAGTGACATGTCCCTCTGAGAATATGCAGGATTTTAAAATGAAGAGTTTCACACACATTTTTCAGTTTCAGGAAGAAGAGATAAGTCATAAATATAGGTAAAAAAAACTCTCAAAATATTAATAATTTTTTAAAATCCTAAAGTATGCTAGAGTAGCAGTTATGAATTTCTGGAATTCCCCATCACATTACAATTTTAGATGGACTTACCAGCTATTTTGAGCCTCCATTGGTACTCACAAGAAAGAACGTGAGTAGAGCAAAAGACCTGAGAACACCTTTTTCTCAATCCCAAAGGCATAAAACCCTATGAACTTCCCAAACTACCTTCAAAAGAAATAAAGACTTAACCAACTGGGAGAGGAGTATGAAAGGAATCCACTCCTCATACTAGGCAAAAGTCTATCGCACTGGTGAAGAGATAAAGCAAATTCCATTTGACATTAGGGGAAGGGTGAGAAAACCACTTAAGGCAAGGATCATACAATAATACAAAATAGATGATCATTATCATTGGGGAATGGAAAATAAATTTGCTCTTTTCAAAGATCTTTCTCCTAATGATACAAGGCAAAGTCAGATTTCCATGGAAAAAGGGAATACAAAACAAAACAAAACAAAAAAATAACTAAACAAAACCTGAAAAGACTGCACCCATAGACAGGTAAAAGAACAAAAAAAAATTCCCTCAGCTTCCTCAACCATAAATTTCAAACCAAATGATAGGCAAGAGCAGACCATCTCAGGGAGAAGACGAATTTGAAGACAGTCCCATGCTGAGGTACAAATTTGAAGCATCTGCTAAAATCTTATGGTGGAAGATGAACACTAAGAAAAAAAAATCCATTATTCCAGGCCCCATACTAAACAGGAGATAACATCAGCCCACCATATGAGTAATTTTATGTCTATAGCGCACTAAAGGCAAATATAGCAAAAAGAATAAGAAAACTTAATGTAACTATTAAATAAACTGACTCATCCACCCATAATGACATGCTGATAAAAAAGGCATTTGGTTTATACATTATAAAATTATATTGGTTTAAATTATATTTATCTCAGTATCTATTCTTCTTTTAATATAACAATTAACATTAGTAAAAAGTTATAAGACATACAAAAAGCCAAAAGGAAAAACAAGTCTGCTACCAAGAGATAAAGCAGTCAACAGAATCAGACTCAGAGAATACTCAGATGCTGAAACTATGAGATAAGGAGTTAATTTAAATAAGTTAAACCATCTAATGGAACAAGTAGACAACATGCACAAAGCTATATAGAATGTCAGCAAAAGGAGGTAAACTATAATATAGAGTCAAATGAAAATACTTAAAACTTTGAATATAAAAACATGGTGTCAGAGATAAGATATTTTAACAAGCTAATCATCAGAATGGACCCAGCAGAGAATATAATGGTGGACTTAAAGATCAATGGAAAGTACCCAACTGAAAGGCAAAGATAAAAAGTAATGGAAGGAAAAAAAAAAAAATTCCACAGTTGCCATGTGTATCAAATGATCTACCATTCATGTAACTGGCATCTCAGCAATGAAAAGAGAACAAAAAAATAGAAGTTGAAGATAAAATAGCTTAGAATTTCCTATAATTACTTGAAACAGCAAACTAAAGATTTAAGAAGCTCAAAGAACCTAAAAGAGGAAAAGAAAAAAAAACAAAACTACAGAACATCTTAGTCAAACTGTTGGAAACCAAAGACAAAGAAGAAATCTTGAAGACTTCCAAATTAAAAAGAAGTAATATATAGATAGGTGAAAATATAAGATTTATAGTATATTTCTCATCAGAAACTATGCAGGCCAGAAGACAATAGTAAAATCTTTGAAGTATTGAAAGAAAAAATAAATTTGCTACCTAAAACTCTACACCTATTAAAAATATATTTCAAAAGGAAAAAGAAAAACTTTGTAAGACAAACAAGAGCTTAAAAAATTAATTACCAGAATATCTGTACCGCAAGAAATAGTAAAGAAAGATCTTCAGAAAGAAGGTTTATAGTAACAAATGATTACACAAAAAATAAAGTGTACCAGAAGGGTTAAAAATATGAGTATATTTAAAAAGGGCATGTTTAAGTCTTTGTCCTATGTATAAGAAATGATTGTACAAATTAAAAATGTTAACAATGATTTTTGGTTTTATGATAAATGTAGCAGACTGTATAATACATAACAACAAAAATGCAAAATATGGGAAAGCTGACATGAAAATGTTGTAAAATACTGGCACTATAAGTGAAGTGCCATAGTAATATTTGATGATAGAATATAATAATTTAAATATGTATACTATAAATCTTAAAGCAACCACTTAAAAATTTTAATGATGTATAACAAATAAACCAACAGTGGAGATAAAAGAGAATTATAAAAAGATACTTATTCCAAATTAGGCAGAAGAATAGAAAAAAATCAAACTGAACAAACAACAAAGGAGAAAATTAAAAAACAAAGCAAGATATTTGGACATATTATCAACTACATTAAATGTAAATGGATGAAACATACAAATTCTACAGCAGAGATGATCACATTGGATAAATAGCAATAGCAAACTATGTGCTGCTTACCAAAAAAGCTACTTAAGTTTAAACACATAAATAGAATGAAAACAAAAGAATGAAATTAGCTATATTATGAAAACAGTAGTTATAAGTTGAGATTGCTATATTCATATGAAGCAAAAGAGACTTCAAACAAGGCATATAACATAACCATAAGAGGGCTGATTCATCAAAAACAAAAAAAATTCCAATGTATGCATATAATCGTAACTTCAAAATATAAAGCAGTAAACCTATTTGAATTAAAAAAAAGAATTCAACACTCCTTTTACAGAACTAATAGAAATAAAAACAAGAAGAGTGTAACAAATTTTATCAGTATTTTCAATCCTCTTGATGTAATTGATATTTATAAATCACTCTACCAACAATAGCAGAATATACATTCTTTCCAAGTGCTCATAAACATTCACCAAGATAGACCATATCCTGTGCTGAGAAGCAAATCTCACATAATCTAAAAGAATTAAAATAATACAAACGTTATTATCTGAGCATAAAGAAATTAAACTTTACATTATTTTTTAAAAATATAAAAAGTCCTTGCCTATTTGAAGCTATACTTTCCTAAATAACCCATAGATCAAGGGAAAAAAACTAAAAAGAAATCAGAAAACATTTTAAATTAATAAAATTCAATAGTTCAAGATTTTGAGATGCAGCTAAACTAATGCTTGGAAGAAAACCATCATCAGTAAATAAGTTAGCATGATCTCAAATCAATCATCAAAGTTTCCAACTCAAGAAACCAAAAAAGGAGTAGAGTAAATTTTAAGTAATGAGAAAGAAAGACAAAATAAAGAGCAGAAATTAGTGAAATAAAACCCATAAAACTAATAGAGAAAAATTAATGAAACAAATACCAGTTATATGAATAGGCCGAGAAGTCGATAAATCTCTCTACAGAATAATCAGGAAAAAGAGAAACACAAACTTCCAATGTCAAGAATTAAAGAAGGGGCATCACTACAGATTTTCTACATTAAGAGATAAAACAGAATATTATGGAAAATTTTATGCCAATAAATTTGATAACGTAGATGAAATGAGCAAAATTCTTGAGACACAATCTACCAGACTTACTTAAAAATAACTAGATAACCCAACTAGTTCTTTACTGAAGAAACTGAATTGATAGTCGAAATGTGTTTCACACACACAGAAAAACTCTAAACCTGATGGCTTAACTGGAGAATTTTAAGAAATCTCTAAGAAGAAGTCATACAAATTCTTCACAAACTTTTCCAAAATATAGAGGAAAAGAAAACACAACTAAACTCATATTAACCTGGTACTATAACCAGGGAAAGACATTGCTAAAAATATTTGAACGGAATCCATTATGAACATAGGTTCAAACAACCTTAACGACATTTTAAATCTAATCTAGCTATATATAAAAATATAATACACCGTGAACAAGTGAGATTTAATCCAGAGAATGTAAACTTAGTTCAACATTTAAAAATAAGTTGAGATTGTTGATTCGGGGTGCTTAGCTTGACTGGATTAAGGGATACTCAGCTGGTAAAGCACCATTTATTCTCACATTTTCAGTAGGTATTGAGCCCATTCCTCTTCTGCTGAAAGGGAAACCCAGGTGATTTTGGTTTTGATTAGAATGATTGGGATGCCCCAGGTGTGTCTGAGAGAATATTTTCAGAAGAGATTGGATGTGAGTCAATGAACTGAGTTGAGGACAATCCCCAACTGGGGGCTTGATTGGAAGAAAAAGGCAGAGGAAGGATAAATTTTTGCTCCCCTTTTTCTGGAGCCAGCGTGCCCTTTTTCTACTGTCCTTGGATGTCAGAACTCTAGATTCTCTGACCTTTGGACTCTAGGAAAGGTGCCAGTGGCCCCCCGGGGTTCTTGGGCCTTCAGACTTAGAGTGACATCATCAGCTTCATTGGTTCTAAGGCCTTTTGACATGGACTGAATCATGCTACCATCTTCCCTGGTTCTGCAGCTTGAAGATGGCCTACTGTGGGACTGCTTGGTTGGTCTTTGTAATTGAGTGAGTCAATTCCCCTAGAAAATCCCTTCTTGTATATCTCTCTAAATAAATCCTTTATTAGTTCTGTCCACCTAGAAGACTCTAACTATAACATAAGTCAATGCAATTCACCATATGAAGAGATTTCTTTAAAAAAATTTATCTTAGTAAATGCAGAAATAATATTTGAAAAAATTTAATGTTTATTCATGATAAGAAAATCTCTCGGGGCACAAGGAATAGAAGAAAACTCCCTTGTTCTGATAAAGAACATCAGGAACAAAATCACCACTAATATGATACTTAATAGTAAAATACTCAATGCATTATTCCTAACATCAGGAAGAAAGGGTCTGCTCTCACTTTTATTCAGCATCGTACTCAAAGCCCTGGCCAAAATATTTTAACTGTAATTTTAATTTTGAGACAGATATAAACTATTAAGGTTTTCTAGCTCTTTTTGACTGAGTTTAAAAGGGTATGTTTTGTAAGGAATTTATCCATCATATCTAAGTTACTAAATAAAGTAAAGGAAGAAGCTAAAAAACAAACAGATTAAAATGAAATAAATAAAACTGTCTATATTTACATATATTATAATTGTCAGATAGAAATTCCAAAAGATTAAAAAAATATATTGACACTAACAATTGTATTGGTGAGGTCACAGGAAAAAACCAGTATTAAAAATAAATTACATTTCCACATAGTAGCAAGAAACAAATAGTAATTAAAATTCAAAATTATATGGATAATTTAAATTTGAATTAAAAAACACAATGTGCTCATGGATACATTTAACAAAATATGTGTAAGACTGGCATACTGAAAACTACAAAATATTTCTGGAAGAAATTAAAGAGCTACATAAATGCAGAGATGTATGGTACATATGATTCAGAAGACTCAATATCATTAACCACTTCAGTACTGCGCTCACCGGCTGCGAAACCTTGCCCACAGCCAGCACTCTTAGTCCGCATGGTAGTTTGTGCTGTGCATTGATGACAAATCCGTTTTGTTCTTGTGTGATGAGGAAAGCTTTAAAGCACTGAAAGCTTGTTTTACTTTACAGGCACCTTTAGGAAAATAACTATAACTCCTACTAAGGACTTGTTAAAAGGTCACAGATTCGTAGCAACTTATTAGCTGAACGTACACACTGCAAGTGCAGAGATAAAAGTAAAAGCTTTTGGCTGTCCACTAAAGTCGACGCTTGGCTGTGCGCCTTCATATCATGGCTGTTGGCTAAAGTCGACCCTGGGCTGTTCGCGTTCATCTGTGACTGTCAACTACAGTCGACACTCGTACCGAAGTGGTTAAATTGTTAATTCTTCTCAAATTAATCTCTAGATTGAAGGTAAACCTAATCAAAATTCCAGTGGGATTTTCATTATTCTTATTTTTATTGTTGTTGTTATTGTTGTTGAAATGAGAAAGCACAAATAAAGTCTTCGCAGAAGGCGCTGACTATATTTAAATATATGGATAAATTTACAAAAGAAAATGCTTAAAAGGTGGCATTACAAAGATAACAGAGTAGGAGATACCAGCCTTTATAACCCCCAAATAAGAAAAGCCAAATATACATGGCTATCTTCCGACCAAAATATGTCTGAGAGTGCTCGGGGCCCATTAAAGAAGCTAAAGCAACACAGAACAGCAAAATAAAAATAACAACATGGAAATGATCACTGGTGGAGTCAGCATCCCTGAGATCCCAGAAGATGGTTAGGAACAAAGAAGAAAGGTAAAGGCTTATCAGTATCAACCGTGTGGCAGGAGCCCCAGTGTTCCCAGTGTCCAGTTCCACAGAGGATGATAGCATCTTTTGTCATAGAGGTAACCAAAGGCCACCACTGCTGGGAAACTCTAGAGAGAAAGATGTGGCTTAATACCACACACACAAAAAGCAGTCACTCTTGGACTGCTTCAGAAAAGGAGCCACCCATCTTTCTCAACATTGTGCATCCATTAACTTCACAGTGCCCGCTGTCTAGATCCAGCCTTTGTGGCTGTCCTGAGCCTGCCCGTATCTCAAACACCAGAGCCAGCACCATAGCAAGCTACCTTGCACACCAGACCCCTGAGCCAAGTTATAACTACATGTGCCTGCACTTGGAGGACCAGCTCAGCCACCATATAGAACTAGATTTTGCCCTTACTCCAAGGCCATTATAACTCTGAATATATCTGTGCTCCTGTTCTCTGCCCTCTGTCTGCTTTACAAACATCCACACCTCACATACTATTACCCAATGCCACAGTGGGGGTACCCATACCCCAGGTACCAGTGCCATTAGTGGCCACTGCACAGGTGCCACTCATCAGATACTGCTACTGCAAGCAGGCTTACAAGCCAAATCCTATGCCAAAAGAGATCCCCTGAGCCACACTTCCTTGATGGGAAAAACACAGATTGGGAGGACCTTTATAGGCATGGTCACAAACGATCCCAACAACCTCTACTGCCATTGGAAACATCCACAATGTTGTCTTCTGAGAATCTCTGCAATCTTCAGCAAAACGGACCTCAAGGCCGGGCGTGGTGGCTCACACCTATAATCTTAGCTCTCTGGGAGGCTGAGGCAGACGGATCATTCAAGGTCAAGAGTTTGAAACCAGCCTGAGCAAGAGCGAGACTCTCTCTCTACTATAAATAGAAATAAACTAAATGGCCAGCTAAAATATATATAGAAAAAATTAGCCGGGCATGGTGGCGCATGCCTATAGTCCCAACGACTCGAGAGGCTGAGGCAGAAGGATCACTCGAGTCCAGGAGTTGGAGGTTGCTGTGAGCTAGGCTGATGCCACGGCACTCTAGCATGGGCAACAGAGTGAGACTCTGTCTCAAAAAAAAAAAAAAACTGACCTCAAATCACAGAGCTGCACAGAGACTACACAGTTGTGCCCTCACTGGTACCAGAACCACAACAAGCCACATAGCAAGGACCCTCACACCTTCCTAGAGAGAAAGATTAGAAGAATTAATGTTATTAAGAAATTATCCAAAATTATCTACATATTCAATGCAATCCCTATCAAAATTCCAATGACATTATTCACATAAATAGAAAAAAACAATCCTAAAATATATATGGAACCACAAAAGACCCCAAACATTCAAATCAATCTTGAGCAAAAAGAACAATGCCAGAGGCATCAAACTACTTGATTTAAAATCTGCAACAAAAATATAGTAATCAAAACAGCATTACACTGGCATGAAAACAGACACTTAGACCAATGGCACATAATAGCAAAACCAGAAATAAAACAAAGTAGCTACAGGCAATTAATTTTTGACAAAGATGCCAAGAATACACAGTCGGGAAAGGACAATATCTTCAATGAATGGTGCTCAGAAAACTCATTAACCACATGCAGAAGAATGAAATTAGACCTTTATCTCACATCGTATATAAAAAGCAACTCAAAATTGATTAAAAACTTAAAAGTAAGGCTTGAAACAGTAACACTGTTTGAAGAAAACTGAAGAAAAAGCTCCAAGACATTTGTCTGTCCAATAATTTTTTGGATATGACCCCAAAAGCACAAGCAACAAAAGCACAGATAGACAAAGGGGATTATATCACACTAAAGAGCCTCTGCAAAGCAAAAGAAATAATCAACAGAGTGAAGAGACAACTCACAGATGGCAGAATATATCTTCAAACCATGTATCTGATAAGGGGTTGATATCCAGAATAAATAGGGACAGAAACAACTCAAAAGCAAGAAAACAACTTTATTTAAAAAATGGGTGAAGGATCTGAATAGACGTTTTTCCAAAGAAGACATAAAATAGTCAACAGTGTTATGAAAAAATGTTCAGCGTCACTAATCATCAGTGAAATACAAATTAAAACCTTAATGAGGTTTCACCTCACACCTGTTAGAATGGCTATGATCAAAAAGACAAAAGAGAACAAGTGTTGGTGAGGATGTGGAGAAAGGGGGACCCTGACACACTGTTGGTAGGAATGTAAATTGGTATAGCTCTTTGAAAAGCAGTATGAAGTTTCCTCAAGAAAACTAAAAATAGAACTACCATATGATCCAGTAATCCCCTTCTGGGTATATACCCAAAGGATTTGAAATCAGTATGTTGAAGAGATACCAGCACTCTGATGTTCAATGAGTATCATTTGCAGTAGCCAAGATATGGAACCAACTTGAGTGTCCATTCATGGATAAATGGATAAAGAAAATGTGGTATACATACACAATGGAATACTATTCAGTGTTAAAAAATAAAGAAGGAAATCTTGTCATCTGCAACAACATGGATGAAACCAGAGAACATTATTTTGAGTGAAATAAGTGCAGAAAGACAAATACAGGCATGTACCACATGACAAAGTTTCAGACAATGATGAGACACATATATGATGGTGGTCCCATAAGATTGTAACACCTTATTTTTACTGTACCTTTTCTACATTCAGATACACAAATACTTACCATTGTGTTTCAGTTGCCTACAGTATTCAGTACAGTAACATGCTGCACAGGTGTGTAGCATAGGAGCAATAGGCTGTCTCATACAGCCTGGATATGTAGTAAGCAGTACCATCCAGGTTTGTGGAAGTACACTCTATGGTGTCTGTACAATAAAATCACCTGACAGCACATTTCTCAGAACATATGCATATTGTTAAGCAACATACTACATGTGCCACATGACCTCACTTATCTGTGAAATCTAAAAATGTGCAACTTACAGAAGAAAATGGTGGCTACCAGATTCTTGGGGGTGGGGGAATTGATGAGATGTTAGTCAAAGGATGCAATATTTTGTAACTATAGTTAATTATAAAATATCGTATACTTGAATATTGCTAAGACAGTGGAATTCAGTTCTTCTCACTAATAAGTTGATTAATTAGGTAATACATTTGTTATATAGCTCTGTTTAGCCATTCCATAATATATACATATATCAAAACATCATGTTGTACATCATAAATATATATAATTTTTACTTGTCAGGTTGAAAATAAATTTAAAAACAAAGATTAAAACCCTGAGAAAATTATGTAGCAAAAATAGTCAACTATAAAAAATTATATATTAACAATAATTGAAAAGAAAGTTACTCTACAGTTAAAAATCAAAATACATCATTCATAGGTAAGAATGAAATAATAGTGTAAATTTATTCCATTACAAAAAAGTAAAAACTTAGAAAAAAAACTGTAATCAGTAAAAAATAAGTTGTACAGGAGAGAAATTAAGTAAAAACATTGATTTCATTTCTCTTACTAATGATATAATGAATGCTATTTTAAAAAGAAGAGTAAGCATATATAATCAGCTCTATGTATACATATATTTACTGAAACAAAATTTATACTGTGAAAATGATCACAAAAATAAACAAAAAAAGAGTATACAAAATAACAAAAGAAGTAAAATAACATAATAACAAAAAATATAACTGAAGATAGCACTAGAAAATTCAAACCAAACCCATTTGTGAAACCAAACAAAATATTTTAATAGGATATTGGTTATCAAAATTAAGTTGCGTCTATGCAGCAAAATATATAAAGACTATATGTAGCCATTGGAAACAATGACGCAGCTCTTTATATACTGATGAGAATAGTCTTCAAGTAAAAATTATGAGGACTTTGTGAGCTGGTGCGTGAGTCTGTTCAATTTTAAAAAAAAACACATATACACACACAGAGAATATCTGTGTAAAGATATAGAGGAAATAATTGAATTGGTTTCCTTTAAAGATAAAATTTGGAAAACAGTTGGGAGAGCTACTTTTCCCAGAGTATGTTTTTATATATTTTAAAATTTTTGCATGCACATATTTTATCCATTCAAATATAAATAACATTGCTTTAAATGAGTAAGTATGTCTTTCTATCTCAGCACCCTTTTCACTTCTTTCAGAGAACTTAGAAAAAACAAAACACATTTGTTTTTATGTTCATTGTTTACCAGGCTTTAGAGGGTGTAAGGTTTGTGTGAACTGGGACCAAGTATGTTCCCCATTGCACAGAACCTGTTCTGCAAATAGACCCTAGATATGCACACTCTCAAAGAATGGATAGCTAAGTGAATTAAAAAGCAGATGATTGAATCCACCAAGAGATAAAGAGTCAAGTAAGTTTTAAAAAGGTATTTATGCCAGTAAACAATCCAAGTTAAAATTAAAATGAAATATTTTGCCTATCTAATTTCAAAACACTTTATAATTATAGCATCCAACACTTGTGGAAGTATGAATACAGGCACTTGCAAATATTGCTATGTTAGAAAAAGTGAAAAATATTCAGAGAAAAATTCATAAAATGGAAAAATTGAATTTAACATAAAGTTCTAAACAAAAAAAGGATTGCCTAAAAGAATCAAGTATAACCCTACAAGGAAACACTATGCTGCAAAGAAAACCTATTGTACAATAATATATGAAAAAAAGCTCACATATTAATAAACAAACTATGTGTATTCCTGAACACAATTTTCAAAAGGAAAAAGCATGCATATGCAGACGCACATACACTGCAAAAGTAGTACAAGTATATAAGGCAAGAATTTCAGAGTGGCTATATCTGTATACTTTGGCTATTTGTACATTTAGATATTTTCCTAATTTCCTATCGTGAATTTATACAACT
>VBSM01002616.1:42425599-42473865 GCA_008086735.1 Cheirogaleus medius
AAAAAAAAGCAATAAAATAAAATATAGTTTCTATGATGAGACCTGGCCATATAAAATAATGTTTTAAAGCATTTCTTTTCTATTTGCGGTGAGCAAAAAGAACATTTCAGACTTGAAATGTGTTGGCATCTTGGTTAAATCTAAAGATCATGAGTTTGACTCATATCGTTCTGGATTCAAATAAAGCTACGCTTCCCACCACAGCCCAGTCTGTCCTCCCTCTATGTACCAGGTTGTCTTTATGCAGATGAACAGTAATGCTACAAAGCTATCTGCAAGGATAAATTCCCTTTAACTTCTCCAAGTTTCAGTTTCCATATCCGAAGTGGTGATATTGGTGCCAACTCCAAAAGAATTTACCAAAAATAATGCTTACAGAAATGCCCAGAACACAGTCATCTTAGTGAATGTATATATACCATACATGTACAAATTATAATTAACATAAACTGTCTATATGTAAATATAGACACAGATTGTGTGCCCATATAAATCGAGACTTATCATTGCATACTAACAAATGGAAGCTACATTTTTATAAGGAGAGGATTAGATATGTTTGCGAGTGAAACTTAAAAGGCCAGTATATTTTCTATTTTACACAGACAATTTTAAGAGTAAACAGAAGGGGTTTACAAAATTCGATTTGTTAATATCATGGAACTTATTTTTGGTTCAAAACTAGGTTTATTCTTTTAGGATGGGCAGAAATATGCAAGAAAGAAAGAAAGAAACAAAGCCAAGATTTAAGGAAAGATTCTGAAATAAAATATGCACACACAGACTTGAAACAATCTGGTCCTAGGGTAACAAAGTAACAGGTTTTTCTCCACACGTTTCCCCAACCCCCCAGACAGGCACTGAATCCCAGTATGCAAACAAAAAGGACATATTGTAGAGGTGATTCATACAGCTGGGAAGACAAAAGGCTGTACCAGCCAAAGCCAACATTTAACAACGGACCTATAATGGAAAACTTGTTTCTCTCTTTTTGAGGAAAAGTGGCATGTTTGAATAAGTGGCATATTCTTTAAAGTTTCCATTTTTAAACATTAACTAATATACCTCAAAATAACCACCAACTTTCCCTTTTTTTTTTATAGAAACCCAGTTTTTCATAAATATCTGTCTGTGCTTTCATCTACATATGTGCTGCTATCTTTCCATAAACTCAATCACAGTGTAATTTCGTCTGTATGGGTAAATGTAGAAAGGCTCTCAGATGGCTTAGAAGAAATAGAACAAAATTAGTTTGGATTTTTTTCCAAGTGGATTGTCACAATCTGTGCATGTTATTTCCCTTATCGTTACATTTAGGCAACATTCAGATTCCCTTTCCTCCTTTATTCATCTCCTATTTAAAATAAACAGGGGGGAAATTAAGTGGGTATAATCACCTCTAGATCCTTTATAAACATTATGTAATAGCCAAGAGACCACAATGCTTGAATGGCTGTTATTGGTTTAAATTTGGCATGTGACATGGAAGCAATGTATCTTCTGCTGTGCGCAGGAAAATCTCAATCAAAGTTCCAAGTACGGATAAGCAGGGGAGAAATTTTCTTGCTATGCTGTGTTTTAACATTCCAGAATCTGGTCTCTGTCAAGATCATTCTTCAAAGGAACCTCCATTTTAACACAGCTGCCAATAGACTCCAAATATAGACATTAAACAGCTTGTTTATAGAAATGTGCTTAGTCTCATTTTTAAGGAAGTTTATATTTGACAGGATATTTATGTTTCATATTAAAACATTATTATTTGCTATTAAAAACACAACACAATTAAGATAAACGTGGATTTCAAAAATCATAATAGAAATTATTTATTTCAAGTAGCTCCCAGGTAGTCTCCAAATGTGGAGACTCTGAATTTTCTTTCACTGAAGATCATTCTAGTGAAAAGATGGCACCTAGCATGTAAACATCATTTCCCCAACCAACGACAAAGTTGTCAGAAGTATCTGAAATAATTAGATTTAAAAAATGTTTCTAATTCTCCTAGATTGAATTAATTTCTCCCCATTGTGTGCCTCCTAAACCTTTCATTCACATTTTTATTGTGAATGTTTTATAAAATAAATGCCAATTACCCATTTACACTCTGTTTTCTCTCTTACTAGCACTCCCCACGGAGCAATGGAGCAGAGGTCTTGCCTCCCTCCCATCTATACTCACATTTCAAAGTCAGTGCCAGCTGGGCATGGTGGCACATGATTACTGTATAAGCTATTAGGAGTCTGAAGTGGGAGGACCACTTTAGGCCAGGAGTTCCAAGCCAGACTGGGCAACATAGCCAGACTCAGTTTCTAAAAAAAAAAGCAAAAAACAAACAAACAAACAAACAAAAAAACAGTGCTGGAACAGTTGTGGAATTCAATAAATTATCTATCTATTGTATAGTAATGTGGCTTAGAGTCCACAGTCACAACTCATATAGAAAATCTTTCTTATCATACTGACTTTATGTTTTAATTTTTTAAAAATTTTATTGATATATAATTGTACATGTTTTTGGTATATACGTGATATTTTGGTATATGTATAGAATGTGTTATTGATCAAATCAGGGTAATAAGAATATCCATTGCTTCAAACACTTATCTTTTCTTTGTTTTGAGAATAATTCTTCTCTTTTAGTTATATCAAAATATAAAATAAATTATTAATTATAATTTCCCTTCTGTACTATCAAACACTAGAACTTGTTCCTTTTATCTAACTGTATTTTGTACTGACTTTAATTCCATCAGGAACCTCCATTTCTGTTAGGAAGTGGATGAATTATAACACCACCATTTCAGATTCAATATAACCTAGTCATTTCCAGGTTAATACAATTTCCTTGGGGAAAATGCTCAGCTTTTCAGGTTTTCTCCACACACTTTCTGCTCTTTCATCTTTCAGCAGATGGTATCTGAGTTTAGAATAGACTTGCATAATGGCTGAGCATTGGAAGAGGTAGGTGAAATAAACAGGGCAAATAGGCAATAATGCTCCCATGAGATTATCTAGCACCCAGATCCCTTAGTATGTTTTTTTAGTCTGCATGTTCAAAGCTTACTCAACAGTGCACCATGCATGTTGTAGCAGGTAAGAAAGGAAAATAAGAAGTAGCAGAGAGCATGAAATTTTCTCTGAAGATTAGACGTGGAAGTTGTATACATTATTTCTGTTTATATTCAATTGACTGGCACTTAGTTTCATGGATCATACTGATAGCAGGGTTAGAGTATTTACATTAATAACTACTATATAAGGAAGAAAGAAATAGTTCTTATAAAATGGATGAAAATAACATCTAAGAAATGTTGTTTAGACAGGAAGCATTAATGCATCTTGGAGAATTAGGTAAAGCATTTTAGAACATGTCTTCCATAAAATGAACGAAATGGGTTATATTCAATAGATTTATTGAACATATTTATTGACTTTCAGCCATGTAAGTAATGAGAAGCTAGGTAACGGGAAGCAAAACTAGTACCTTTCTTAATGGCAGTTACTAATTTCTAATTTTACTATAATTTTATTACTTGACCAAAATGGAAATAAGATAGTGAAACCTGGAGTATGTGAACTAAAATAAAATTTTAAGGCTCCCCTCCCCTTGACTAAATGGACCCCCTCTCGGCCAAAGGAATATCCTAAAACTAAATTGCCTGCCAGGAGAAAGGAGGTCAGACATGCCTTGTCATAACCCCCTTCCTTCTTGGGGACATCTTTTGTAACCCACTAACAGGCCTAAGGGTATGCAAGACAAACCACAAGTCCTCAATTTACACAACAAATCTATGTCCGATGGCTATCTCTGATAACAGCTCCTTATGTTAAAACATTCCAAGCCTTTAGACAAAGCTTCATGTCTTTAATCAATTATAAGCCAAAGAATCTTTATACCCACCTATAACCTGTAAGCTCCCTGCTTCGAAATGGCCCACCTTTTTAGGCCAAACCAATGTATGCCTCCCACGTATTGATTGATGACTTTACCTGTAACCCCTATCTCGCTGAAATGTATAAAACCAAACTGTAACCCAGCCACATCAAGTCCACTTGCTCAAGGCTTCTTGGGAGTAGATCCAGGTCATGGTCCTCAAATTTGGCTCAGAATAAATCTCTTTAAAATTATTTTACAGAGATTGGCTTTTTTCCATTGACAAGTATTTTGAAACACTTTTTAATGAGTTCAGAGTCCTGTGATACAATTGAAATAAAAATGCTGCTTAGTATATGGTACACGTTCAAATGAACAGAGTAATACTGTGGAAAATTATAAACCACTATTGAGAGGAAACTTTGTTTTGAATCATTTATCTTTTGGCTGTAAATATCTTTTGTCTGCAAACAACTAACAAGAGACTTCAGGTACAAGTCAAGGGCTTAACCTTATCCAAGACCCTAAGCCCATTCATCTTCCCACTCTGCCTCTTTTTGTTGAATTTTTGTCTTTATACTATTTGCTAATAGTCTCAGGTTGGGTTCCACCGGTCCCACATAAAATAATCCCATTCAAAGTCAGGAATTGGTATGGTGGAAAAAGGGGTCTGTTAGTCAATTATTTCCTTTTACCATTAAAGGAAAATATTACACAGAGCTTTTCAGAAGACCTAACATTTTACTTTCTTGACCAAAACTGCAGGAAAACTTTGGAAAATAAGCATCTTGAAAAGGAGATATTCCCATAACTAACTTAAATTGATAATGACTAAACTGACCCTTTAGAGTGGGTACCTTGGCACTCTAATTAAATCAAGGTTTATGTATTAAGTAGAGGGGGAATGACTTTTGGGTAAGCAAATAATGGGTTCTGTCATAACTATGTAACCATTCAAAGCATGGCCTTTACCTGACTTAATAATTCTTGTGCAACTTTAAGATTATCCCCAATCTTCTCTGCTGTTTCAGGCAATTCACTTCATCAGTGATACCATTTCTCTCCTTAATAAACCCTATTTACTGCCCTTTCACTGTCAGAATTATAAACATCATCTAGTTTCTCCCATAACAATAATAAATAAATCTCATCTCATGCCAATAATTGACTCTAGCTACCTTGCAGCTTTTGTTTTTTCCTCCATGACCAAGTATTTCTAAAGAGTAATCCTCATTCATTTCATTTACTTCCGTTTCACTTTCTAGTCCAAATCAGTATGACCTTTGCTCCCACAACTACAACAAATCTTTTATTGCTAAAGTCAACAGTGGCCAATGGTCTGCATATTTCAAATGAAATACACAATTTTCTATCCTAATAAAACCTGAGTACTGTGTGACATTTAATTCTGTTTACCACTCTTGCTAATAATGTTCTGGGTTTTTTTGACTTCTGAGAACTTACTCCTTATTAAGTTAACTCATCATACTTTTCTGGCCACATCTTGGTCATTTTAATGATTTATGTCTTCTATTTGTCTATCTCCTACATTGATGCAAGACACCAATATGAAAAAAAAATTCTCCACATTAAGGAACACATAGAAATTCAAACAACTGCCTTTATACTATGTTGCTATATTATAAATAGTACACAACTGATTATATTAGACCATTAAATTACCCCATCAATGGTTGTAACTTTTAAGTGAACATGAGAGTCACCTAAAAACAAATTTCCAGAAATGTAGAAAACCAAGCTGCTAAAGAGACACCCTACTCCATTACATAGATAAACACTAAAAGAAATATAATGTAAAAAATTGTTAAATATGAAGTCAAACATAAAAATAAAGGAAAGGGAATCTTCAGGTGCCAGCAACAAAAAGAAAACTCAAAACCAGACCAACAAACTCAAAGTGATTCAATAGTGGCTCACGAGTTCTTCAGTAATTCTTGAGGACTAAAACTCAACCTAAAATAATTTTTTTTTTTAAAGACAGGGTCTCACTGTGTTGATCTGGAACTGGTCTGGAACTCTCTGCTTCAAGCAATCTTCCTGCCTTAGGCTCCCGAAGTGTTAGGATTACAAGTGTGAGCCACCACACTCCTCTGAGGGCTAAAATTTAACACAGTTATAAAGAAAGAAGATATGGTCTCTTATCCATAGAAAGTGGAATGCTTAAACAAAGACATTTGAATATGGCTCAGATCCTTGAAGTGCTGCCCTAGCCATTATAAAAAAAAAAATGAGACAAAAAAATCTGGCTACTGACCTGGAAAACTAATTTTAAAAGTCTTGCTACACATTTAGGGCAAAGGAAAAGAAAGATCACCAAAAGAAATATGGTCTCAAGGCCTATTGAAAATCAAGTATGGAGTCTAAATGTGTATTATCAACATGATAATAGAAACACATTTTTGGAAATTAACATAACACTATTTGCGGATTATTGAAAACCTTACCTCTTACAAAAGCAAACATTTTCACATCACAGTTTATATTGAACTTCTACAGACCTCTACCAAGCTTACAAGAAAAAAATGAGAAATCTTAAAAGAAATAAACCTCCTTGAAATCAATATATTTAATATGATGCAAGAAATTTATTTCTTCAACTCTGCATTCATTTGACAAATATTTATCAGATGTCCACTATACACCAGACTGCCCTCAAGGCACAGCATATACAGAGGTAAATAGAGAATGAAGCGGTGAAGAAATAAAAGAAGGAAAAGAAATCATAGTTAAAAATCAAGATAGAAGGAGGACAAGAGAGCAAGAACCATAAAAGTGCAAAGTTAACAACTTACTCCCTGAAATTAAAAATTTAATGGACATGTGTTCACTTCAGGAGTGTATTTACTGAAATTGGAACAATATAGAGAAAATTAGCTTGTCTGCTCTTCAAGGATGGCATGCAAATCTGTGAATCTTTCTTTATAATTTTTAACATCAATTCCTAAACCTGATAAAGATAGCACTAAAAAGAAATCTACAGAATAATTTCACTTATGAGCAGTGATGAAATAATCCCCAAAAAGATATCATCACACATAATTCCACAACAAAACAAAAACATTTTAATGTAATCAATTTAGGAATGCCAGGATGGTCCAGTATTAGATATTCTATTAAAATAATTCATTATATTAATATATCTAAGGAGAAAACCCATAAGAATATCTCCAGAGATAATGAGAGGATTTATAGACAAAATTCAAAGCCAATAGCTTACACCCAAGACTGTCTTTCTCCAGGACCTGGGAGCCATCCCTTTAAAATATAATCAACATTCAATCAACTGAGAGATCTATCTCTCATTCTCTGTGGAAGGGTAGAATGCTAACTTCAGTGGGTGCCTATTTCCACGTTGTAGAGCTACTTCCTATAGAAAAGATAGGTAATTGGGTATGGACAATTAGCAAACACAAATGGCCTACAGTCCTCCCATGCCAGCTCTTAATAACTCTCCCACCCATATACTGTTTCAAGGGAGTTGAGTTTAGACTGTGTTCTGGTCTCTCTAAACTATTGCAACAGCCTTGAATAAAGTCTTCCTTAACTGTTTAATTTTGTCTGGTGCAAGTTTTGACTTGATGTTCCCAGCAAAAATGCAAACATACATACTCCAAAAAAAAATGACATGCACTAGAATGTTCATAGCAGAACTCTTCAAAATAAACCTAAACTAGAAAATAGCCAACTCTCCATCAACACTTGAATGAATACATAAGTCATGGTGTATTCACAAATAATACTATTCAGCAATAAGAAGAAATAATAACAACAATAACAACTACAGGCAAAAACATAGATCAGTTTTTACAAACATAATATGAAGAAAACGAAGCTAGTCATGCATGAGGACCTCCTGTTTGATTCAATTTATATAAATTACAAAAACAAGTGGTCCTTTTCTATCCTTTTCGAAACTAGGCTAGTGATTATCCTTGGTGGAGACAGTATCAGAAAGGGTTACTCAAGAGGTGCTGGTCATATTCTGTTTCTTGATCAAGGTGCTAGTTACATGTGTGTATTCAGATTGTGAAAATTCAGCACACTGTATGACTGTGAAAAATGTACTTTTCTCCATGGATATTACTCTTAACGTTTTTAAAAGTCACCCAGGGATCTTGTTAAGCATGCAGATTTCAGTGCTACATTTCCAGAGCCTCTGATTTAGAAAATCTAGGATGGGACTAGGATAGGAGCATTTTAACAAGCAGGTGGTCTTGGCACACTTTGAAAAATACTGTTTTCGAGGGCTGTAAGGTAATGAAACTCTAATTACAGATTCTGTCAAAGAACCAAAGAGAGGAGAAAAAAACATAGTAACATTTAAATGATTTAAATGTGAAAAAGGGGAAAAAAATATTGAATAGAACTCTCTAATGCTAGCATTTTGAGTATATTTTTGTAAACAAAGAAGTACAGTTTAGTAAACAAAGTGAAACGCTCTTTCTACTGTGCCCTAAAAAAAAAAAAAAGTACACCATTTTTGCAAGATTCTCCTGATCGTGTGTGGCTTTAGGGGTGATGGCATTGCTACAGCGATGCAGCAACAAGCAAAGTAGCCTACACTGAGCTCCTGAGTGGCGGATGAGCTGAGTATGACACAGCTCTGGCTTCCATATGTGTCATCCCTCCATCTCTAGGATTGACTCAGCCATTCTGGTATCCTCTCTATCCTTGTACCCATTCCCTCTGATGTTGCAGTGAATAGGAATTTGGCCGAGTATGCTGTGAATTGGGCATAACAAACCTGTTCCTATGGTAGCTACACTAAGCTGCCAGCTTTTCGGAGCTTATCATCCTATTAATTTAAATCTGAGAGTCTCAGCAAGGAGCAAGGCAAATATAGCTTCACCTCTTCCAGGTCTAGATGGGTACGTCTCTGAGCCACACTGGGCCACTCAGGGAAAGAGATGACTAAACAAGATCTTGTTTTATTTATATGACTCTCTAAATAAGTAAATTATTGGAACAGTTATAAATAGTCTAAAAATAACTAATAAATTATAGATGTCAGCTATGTATAAAACACCAAGAAAACATAATTTGTTGCTGCAGGTAAGGATGAAATCTCTGTACTGGCTGTAGATTCATAAAGCTATTCTTATTCCAACTCTTTTCCTGACTTCTTTTCTCGAACATTCTCTCTTACACGATATCCCATATTTTCTCTTTAATAAATGTTGAATTCACTGATTCACTAGTTTACAGGTTTTCTGGTTTGTCTTTTGACCCATTTTAAAACTAATGGATTTGTGTTTGCCACTTTTAAATCCTCAGAAATCTTCCCTGAATCATGTGATTTTTTTCGCCCCTTTTGCTGTCACTTTGGTTTTGAAAGAAGTAAATCAATACTGTGGCTTAAAACGCCCTGGCACTATTGTCGGTAAATATATTGCATTCAGTTACTTTTGCTCACTAACTGTTGCTTGATATAATATCAGAGCATCCTATGCTGCACCAGGAAAAGAAAAAAAAAAAAGATGCTATTTTGAGCTGTGAACCAAGGATTGATTTCTTTTAAGCTATAATATACATTTTATGTATTGCATCTAACCTTATTTGTCAGGTTTTATGGAAACCTCCATTCTCATTTGTGTGCAATTGAGGCAGCCTTCTGTAGAGGTGAGGAGTTGTCTTTGTCCAGTTTATATTCTGGTAATTTCCACCTACAGTCATTTAACCAATTATAATTCTTAATGCTGCATGCACATGTTCCAAAACACAGCCCTCAGCGTCAGAAAGCCTAGGTGGACTCTTTAACACATGTCAACCTCTCTGAGTCTGTATTTTCTCACCTACCAAATGGAAATATTAGCAATAAAGCCATTTACTTATATTTGTATGAGATAATGCATAGGAAAGTGTAAAACTGAAAAGCAATATGCAAATGCCAGTCAAAGGTCAAAAGTTAAGCAAATATCGTGTCATAAGAAGAATGGGTGGCTTTCCTCCAACTACTCCCATTGTCTGCTGCCCTCACAAAGGTAGGACTTATCACAAAGGAATCAATTGGATTAGCCACATTCTCTGCACCTATATCCCAGAAGATGAGAGCTTCAGGAGAAAGCAGGCAATCCGGTAGCGATATAGCGCCGCTATAAATCCTTGATCCCCAACCCCAGGGGGCTAAGTGTGCCCTGTTTTCCATGTCAACTTTCATTCCTATCAGCACAAAGATTCTCTGAAGCCTCTTTGCGTCCCCGACATCTCTACCTTAGCCTCTCTTCCCTCAGACAACTTCTCCCATGTCCTATTTTAAAAATACAAAGACTTGGGTGGGAAATCTCACAATCTCCCAGTGCCTAACTTACCAATGCGTCTCCATTCAGTGTCCCTCCTATGGCAAGAAAGGCTAGCCCTGTATCGCCTGCCTCTTACTTTCTACTACACCCCTCCTGTGAACAATTAAACAGGTTAAAGTTGCCTGTCTTAACAAAAAAAGAAAAGTTTTTCCTTGATAGCACATCCATCTCCAGCTAGAAATTTACCTTTCTCCTCCCCATCACGGCCAAATTCCTCCACAGATTCAATGCTTAATTGTCTCCACTTTTTAACAGCCTCCTCATTCTTCAACCCACTGCAATCTGGCCTCTTCCCACTCCACCACCAACAGATCCCTTGTCTTTAAAACAAATGGAAACTTTTCAGTCCTTATCTTCCTTGATCTCACAGTGGCTTTTGTTTCTGTTAATTTACCTCCCTTCTTTTTAAAAAACAATGTATTGACATGGAATTCACAATGAATTTTAAATGAACAACTCAGGGACAATTAGAACATTTACAGTGTTGTGCAACCACCACTTCTAGCTAGTTTCATAACATTCCCATCACTCCAAAGCAAAATCTCTTAATCATTAAACAGTTTCTCCCCATTTTCACCTCCCCCTTGCAGGACCTGGCAACCACCATTCTGCATTCTGTCCTTATGAATTTATCTATTCTGGACATTTTATATAAATGTAATCATACAGCATGGAGCCTTTTGTGTCTGGCTTCTTTCATTTGGCCTAATGTTTAAGAGGTTTATCCACCTTGTAGCATGTATTGGTACTTCATTCCGTATTATAGTTGAACAATATTATTTTGCATGTATATATCACAATTTGTTTATACATTCATCTCCCTTTCTTCTTGAAATAAACTCTTCCTTTGGTTTACGAAACACTGTCATTAAGTTTTCCTCTTACTTTTTGCAAGCTCAATACTTAACATTTTGGAGGTGTGTCTACATTGTAGGACATAGCATGCTTTATTCCTTTTAATGGATAATAACATATTCCACTGTATGCATATGCCAAAATATATGTAGGCATCCCCCAAATTTCAAGAACTATAATATCTTTATCCCAGGTATTTCTTTGGAACTCCAGATCCATATATCCAACTGCTGTTTGATACTATCACTTGTCGTTCAACATATACCTGTCATGCATATTCAGATGATTCCCAACTTATGATGATCCCACTTACTATTTTTCAACTTTACAATGGTGTGAAAGCGGTACACATTCGGTGAAATATCTATTTCTAATTTTGATCTTTTCCTGAGCTACCAATATGGGATATGGTACCCTCTTTCAGTGCTGGGCAGTGGCAGGGAATGGCAGCACCCAGTCAGCTATGCAATCACAAGGGCAAACAACTGAGACACCACAGAGTACTGTGATGCCAGCATTTTTTATATATGATTTTGCCCAATTATAAGCTAATGTAAGTGTTCTGAGCATGTTTAAGGTAGGCTAGGCTAAGCTATGATGCTCAGTAGGTTAGGTATAGTCAATGCATTTGAATTTATAGTATTTTCAATTTATGATGAGTTTGTCAGGACATAACCCCATGCAAAGTGGAGGAGCATCTGTACTTCAAACACAACATGAAGGGCTAATGTTACTATGTTTTCCAAAAGGTTGTGTCTTCATCTACAATTTCCCTTTAAGTAAATGGCATTGCCATTCATCCTGTTATCTAAGTAAAAAAAACCTAGGTATTATTCTTGATTTATTACTCTCCCTCTTCTGCCATATTCAGTCACCAAATTTATTCAGTTTACCTCTTTAATATCTGTTGAATCCCATCACTTCACTCCAACCCCATCAATAACAACCTTGTCCAAGTCACTATCCTGTCTCCTATAAATTAAATTAAATGCTTTTTAGCTGACGCCCAGGCCTCCAGGCATAGTCTATCTTCCACATATCCTCTGCAGCCAGAGTGATTTTCTAATATGCATCTCTTATGGTGCCAATTCTTTGATGAAGGAAACTCTTCAATAGCTCCATATTGCCCTCAAGATGAAGTACAAATTCCTTAAAAATGTTTCTTTGACCCTTCAAGAACTGATCCTGCTTACTTCTTCCAATTTATCTCTAGCCACTCTTCCCAGCATTCTGCATCCCATGCAAAATAGATTTTGGTTTTTGAACAGGCCACCCTCTCTTCTTTTTTTAAAAAAGTCTTTGAACTACCTATTTTCTCTGCCTAGAACACTCTCCACACACAACTATATTATCACTTTCATCTTACCAATTCTTACTCATTTCTGAAAGACCAAGTATTTTCTTTCTGCCTTCAGTATGGATTTTATTCTCATCCTGTTTTCGTTCTCCTACATTCTGAACAGTGTGCTATGCTTTCCTGCCATTATCTCAAACTTTTAGTCCTTCTTGCTGTTCAGCAGAAACTGGGTCTTTTTTGCATATTTTTTGAGAATATTAAAGCACAGGTTCCTAAAAGTTTCATTATTTCTGAATGAAAATAATTTTTAGATTATATGCTTTCTTTAGCCTTCCTTTTGTGAGATTAAAGGTATATTTTAAAGACTGTGGTTGAGTCTCAATGAGATACTCTTCTGTAATTGCCCTCTTTCCATAATTCCAGGTCAGTTTATTTAGAACATGGAGCACCCAACATGGAAACACATTCCATAATGTCATTGCAAAAGTTTGAGCTTTCCGAATTTAACTTAGAAGATTGTATTGAAAAATAAAAATTGTGCCACACTGACTATGTTAACTAATTAAATTCAAAAGAATAAAAATTGAACACAATGAGTAAATATACTTTATTGCCAAAAGGAAATCTTCTTTTAACATGTTTTAGACAAAGATAATATTAAGAATTTGTACCTATTTGTTATGGGCTGAATGTTTCCGTTCCCCAAAAAGTTTATATGTTGAAGCCTAATTCCCAATGTGATAGTGTCAAGAGGTAGAGGCTTTTTGGAAGTGATTAAGTCCCTAGGCAGAACCCTCATAAATGGAATTAGTGCCGTCATAAAACAGGCCTGAGGGAGCTCATTTGCCCCTTTGCCATGTGAGGGAGCAGCAAGAAGCCACCCTTTATGAAGCAGAGAGCAAGGTCTCACCAGTCACCAAATCTGCTGGCACTTTGATCTTGGACTTCCCAACCTCCAGAATTGCTGGAAATAAATTTCTTTTGTTTATAAATTACCCAGTCTAAAGTATTTTGGTCTAGCATCCCAAAAAGACTAAAACATTGCTCATGATTTTGAGTGTTTTAAATACATCTTTGTAAAAGATGGTCAACTTGAAAATGCAAAGAGAAAACACAAGTTTTTCTGAAATATTTTGTAAAGATTTTCAAAGAAACAGAATAAAATAACAGCTATGAAAAAATAACTCAAAAACACTCAGTAAGTACTGGTGTTAGGGTAAAAAATGGTGAATAAAATTGGAAATGAACACTGATTTCACTGTTCAGTCTGAGTGAAATAATAAAACAAAGCAGTTCAACTGATGAAAAAGAAACTAGACTTTTTCTTAAGTGTTCCACATTTCTGAATCACCCACGTGTGACTTTTAAAAAGTATAGTGTTCTTGGCATGTAAAACAAAGTTAACAGCACTGCTTTATCTTTTTAAAGTCCACAAAAGACACATTAACATATTCTATAATTTAACATTTAAAAATTGCCTTGGATTATGTAAGTCTCATATGAAACAGATTCTACTTGGGGCACACTAGGAAGTAATGAGAAGAATCTTGTATCAGTGGTCAAGTAACTGAAATTCTTGTTCAGGACTTACCACTAACTAAGCAACCTCAAAGAAGTCACCTAGCTTCAGTTTCTGTGGGCCACATTTTCCTCTCCTATGAAATAGTAAGTGGGTTGTACTAACTGGTCTCTAAGGTATCTTTCAGCTTAAACTCTAGTATGGAACAAAATTGAAAAGCAAATGTACTTTTCACTAAAATAATTACTTGCTACTGAATATAATTGCTTCCTTTTGGTAAAAGGACATGCTCGTTATACTCATTTTTATGTGTGTAGCACTGTTTTCTATTTACACAGTGTGCCTATAAAGCTAGATGATGTTTTTTGAACAAGCACAGAAGCACTTATTCTTGCAAATGAATCTAGTTCCATTTTAGATGGCTGAGTCCAGAGGTTGCAAACTTATTCTACTAGTGCCAAGATTGATCAGTTTGAAACTCTTAAAATTATCTTCTGAGGCCAGGCACAGTGGCACCTACCTGTGGTCCCAGCGACTTGCAGACTGGGACAGGGATATCACTTGAGGCCACGAGTTTGAAGCAGCAGTGCACTGCCATCATGCCTTGAATAACCACTTTACTCTGGCCTGGGCCAGACCCTGTCTCTAAATAAATAAATAAAAATGCCTTACCCTACTAAAAAAATTATTTTCTGAACTGAAAATATATACTTTAAAACTTACTTAATATTTCATGAATTTATTCATTTACCAAAGATATACTCCTTAGAGATAAGTCTTAATCTTTTGACTGTGTTTTTGATATTTTTTTGTAACAATGAGACATATTTTATAGCCAAGATTGGACATGAAGATATAGTGATAATGCTGGATAATAAGACATTTGGTTTCTAAGATGTGTGATTTAATTATAACATATAAAGATGAATTTTCTTGTGTGGCTGGTAAAATAGTAATTTTTTTAAAAAAAATCTCAAAACAGTGATTATAAATGTGGTTTGAAAAATAGCAGCATATTTATAATAAATGCATGCATTCCCGGGGGAATACTTTGAAGTATAACATTCTCTGATTATATAAGTTCTACTATGATTTGTTTAAAAAATCAGTTTCATTACTGTATCAACAGACATATTTATAATGCTCATAAAATTACATCTGTGTTCCAAGGAGCATAAATATATGATGTGATTTGTTAGTTTTGGAATTCCACTTTCTTCCATTACTTTTTTCCTTAAACCACCTTCATTTCCAATTTCCAGATAAATAAATAAATAAATTATTAAAGGGAAATTTTAAAGTTTCCTTAGCAGAGTGATTTCAAAGCTTCACGTAAGAGTAGGTACTTAATGGAAACTTATTGCTATGGCCTGGATACTGGGCAGCTCTGCCTTTACTTTCTTGTCAATACCATGGCAAGTTCTTTATCAGTCTGAATTAAACTGCTTTTGAAAAGCAAATCCATATTTGGAAAGATATGCAAATATTATCATTTCTTCTGATATATTTTTAATACTATAAATCTCTTGTCACAGGAAATACACAGAGAAAATATATCTCTTTTAAGTTGTACTTTCTACTACTTAGAGACAACTATGTTTTTCTGTACAGTTTACTTTCCCCCACATGAAAGGACAAATCCTAAAACGACTATATTTGCTTGTTAAAACAGACAACACAGCCTGCTGTCATTAGCATGTATAAATGTCCTATTTTAAAAAAATGTTTTAAAATCTGTATATCATTTTGGGTATTATAGACATTTTATCAATGTTGAGTCTGCTGATCCATGACCATGGTATGTTTTCCCATCTGTTTATGTCCTCTGCTATTTGCTTCCTCAATAGTTTGTCATTCTCCCTATAAAGGTCTTTTACCTCCTTAGTTAAATATGTTACTATGTATTTTATTTTCTTTGTTTCTATTGTGAAAGGTATTGAGTCTTTGATTAGGTTCTCAGTTTGACTGTTGGTGACATATACGAATGCTACTAATTTGTGTACATTGATTTTGTAACCTGAGACTTTGCTGAATTTATTTATCAATTCCAGTAGTCTCTTGGCAGAATCGGTGGGGTTTTCTAAATATGAGATTATATGATCATATCATCAGCAAAATTCTATAGTTTGACTTCTTCTGCCCCATTTGGATACCCTTGATTTCCTTCTCTAGTCTGATTGTTCTGGCTAGGACTTCCTAAAAATATTTTATTTTTATTTGTATAAATTTATGGGGTATAAGTGCAATTTTTTTACTTGCATGGATTTTATAGTGGTGCCCTTAGGGCTTTTATGTATGCATCACTCAAAAACATACATTGTATCCCTCAAGTAATTTCTTATCATTCATCCCCTTCCCAACTCCTCTTCCTTTCAAATCTCCATTGTCTTTCATTCCACACTCTATGTCCATGTGTACACATTATTTAGCTCCCACGCAAGTGAGAGCTAAATTTTTCTTTTTGCATTTGACTTATTTCACTTATGATAATAGTCTCTAGTTTCATCCATTTTGCTTGCAAAATGCATGATTTAATTAATTTTATGGCTGAATAGTATTCCATTATGTCTACATACCACATTTTCTTTATCCATTCACCTGTTGATGGACACTTAGGTTGATTCCATATCTTTGCTATTGTGAATAGTGCTGCAAAAAACATGTGAGTGCAGGTATCTTTTTGATATAATGATTTCTTTTTGGTGAGTAGATAATCCCTTTAAGGGAAAAATATTTAGAAACATTAAACACACAACTGAATTATTTTCTTCCATTCTCGAATTTTACTCTGGAGTCTGTCATCTGATTCTTTACATTTTTTATCTTTTATTTAGTCATTAATCCAGATTTGACATTCTATCATATTGCCATTTTTCTACCCTAAACCCAAATTGTTTTAAATAGAGTTTTGTTTATTAATTTTTAACATGATTTTTTAACACATTTCACTTGAAATATGGTCAAAGAGAAAAAATATTGGCAGGTTTTTTATTTGGGTTTTGATTTTATATTATTGTCAATCCTGAGTCAACATCCTGTTATAATGATCAATCATAGATTTGCAAACACTTTCAGGGAGGAAAATTTTAAAATAAATGTGGAAAAGTTGGTATTTTGTGTCATTTTTTTACTAAGTTCAAATTTGCACATTCTGCTAAAAGTAGCGAAGTCCCGCAATGATAACTCTCAACACATGAACTTCTTGATAGGACACTTATAGACAAAGTTCCCACAAGTACACGAGTTCATCATGTCCATTGTCTAAAGGAAACCTTCCTCAGCCATGTATAATGTAGCTTACCAGAGCAAAAAATCAGTGATTCTCTAATGTGAACTCTATCCTTTACTTAAAACAAAACAAAACTTTTCCTATGCACACTTACAACAGCATGTGTGTGTTTGTGTGTCTTGTTTGAATTACATAAGTATTAGCAACTAATGAAAAACTTTGTTCTTTATTTATAAAAGAATAAGATAATAGAACAAAATTCCTGTCTCTTATGAACTCAGCAGAATACCTTGACCTACAAACCCAATATATGAAAAGGAGACCGATGATCCCAGATTCTATCTCTTTTCACACTTGTTCTAGCTCCCTGAGATTTAACCTCCAGGCATGCTGGACTGTGAATCTTTGCACAAGCTAAATTCATTCATCATCTAGCTAATTTTATACAATTTCAAGGGTTCTATCTTTATATTATTCATCTGGAAAGTCTTTTCTGATCATCGGAGACCAAATGTGGTTATAATCCTTGGGTTCCCACAGTACCTTCTACTGACCCTCACTGTAGCAATTAACAGGTGCATTACAATTTCTCATTTCCATGTGTGAGCAAAGACAGCGTCTTATTCACTGTTGTATCCCCAATACATTCTATCGTGCTTGGTATATACATGGTACTTAATAAATTGAATGAATCTTCAGTAAAAAAGTGTTTTGCCAACCAATTTTATCCTGAGAGTAGTATCTAATCATCCATAGCTCTCCAGCCTCATGTTGATGAGGCCATTAAAACCAGTTTCCGCACCACCAGGTCAAAAATTAGCAACAAGGAAAGAGAGTTTCTGGAATCTCAACCTTATTCGTGACCTTGCACACTTCAGTGACTATTCCTTTGTATTGACTCAACTCATGTTGCATCAAAATACAGGCCTCTTGGCTCTAATCCAAGGCTCTGGTTCTTTGGGCACTGACATTGGCTTTCTCCTGCCTAGATTTGCCAATTGTCATTCAGACTTGTCCATTTTGAAGTACTCTCAGAAGAAACAAGCAAAGTTCAGCTCTTCATGCACCAGAACTTGGCCTTGGCTGGGTGTGCCACTTTGTGGATAGGAATTTCATTATATAAATATTTGGTATGATTTTGTGTCCATGACACAACATAACAACGGTGCTCATTTGATTTTATTTGCTTTTTAATTCTATTAACGTAATATACTGAGCATCACAATCCCATCTCGATAATATAAAGATTAAATAATTTAATATGAAGCAAGATACATCATTTAACCTTATTGAATTATAGTCATGCATCACTTAATGATGGAAGTATGTTCTGAAGAAAATGTCAGGTGATTTTGTCATCTTGCAAACATCTTAGAGTATACTTCCACAAACCTAGATGGTATAGCCTGCTGCAAACCTGGACTATACAGGATAGCATATAGCTCCTAGACTACAAATCTGTACAGCATGTTACTGTACTAAATACTGCCATTGTCTTATGTGTGATCCATAATAGACAAACATAGATTATGCAGTACAGGACTATATTAGCATTTAATAAACAAAACTTAATTACTGTGGTTTGGTTTGTAAATATATAATATGTTTAATTTCATAATGCAATTTTCTCATAAAATGAAATGAAGACCTACAATTTGTCAATATTTCTCTGGTCATCCATGTCTGTGCTTTAATATGTTTGCAATTACAATGAAAATCATCACCCTTAGGTACCTGTGAATGGGTCATAACAGGCTCCCTGCCCCTCTCAACTTAGTCCCTCTGAGAAAGTGACCAGTTAGCTTCATAACACCACACACAAATAAATATTAAATATGCTATTTCCATTTTTCTTTGCTGTCTTCTTTTATTTCACCAGCAGTATCAAAGGTAAAAGCATCTGGACTCACACTAAGCCAAGAAAATTGGGAGGGTGTTAAGTACTAACAGGAAAGTCATGTGATGAAAATACATTTATTCTATAGTTTATATAATTATAAACTATATAATTATAAATTATAATAAACTGTAATAATATATAGCTTATTTGCACATATTAATTTTTTTATTTTTTATTATTCTTTTATTTTTTTGAGACAGAGTCTCATTCTGTCAACCTGGGTAGAGTGTAGTGGTGTCATCATCATAGTTCACTGCAGCCTCAAACTCCTGGGCTCATGCGATCCTGCTGCCTCAGCTTCCCAAGTAGCTGGGACTATAGGCATGCACTAGGGTGTCCGGCTAATTTTTCTATATTTTAGTAGAGACTGGTCTTGTTCTTGCTCAGGCTAGTCTTGAACTCCTGAGCCTCAAGCCATCTTCTCACCCTGGCCTTCCCAGAGTGCTAGGAATATAGGCATGAGCCACAGAGCTCTGCCAATTTTTTTTAAATGAGGCATTAAAATTTGTTAAAAATGAGGCTTCAAGTGCTATCCTGATTTATATAATTTTGAAAAAAAAATATGGACTAATTTTCTAAGGCACTTTCCCATTAAAATGGCATGCTTGAGAGTAAAAATGAATGTAGAGAGAAAGAAAAGAGAAGAGAGAGAACAGAAGTGCTCAGTAGAAGGTAAACAGAAAAGAAGAATATCAAGGATTACCCAAATTTACTTGAACCATTGAATTTACTTGAATCATTTTGTGAAATAGCTCCGGTATACATTATTCAAAAAATTTTAAAGACAGAGTACTTGTAATCAAAACATGGTTTAAAATTTTTTTTTGACTGGTAATATATTTAAGTAGCATGTCTGGGCATCTTGAATGAACTGGTGTGTCTGATCTAAAGCAAATTGATTTATGAGATTAAGAAAACTCTGGAAGAGCATTTAGGTATGACTTTTACTGGGGTTCAGACACACACAGACATGATTGACAATCAGTGGGGTGGTCTGACAGAAACCTATTTGCGAGGGAAACTGAACAGAAGGAAACTTCCCAGGAGAGAATGCATCCTAGAGAAACTTCCCTGATAAATTGGAACAGTTATGTAACAGGTACGTACCCGTTGGAAAGAGTCAGCATTCTAAGAGAAATAGAGTTGTATCTGTCCTTATTCCCCAGATTCATGCCTGGGTTGAAGGACAGAAAGAATTATAAAGAAAAAAAAAAAAAAACAGACAACAAAACATAGAGCCCTTTTACAAGGAGTATGAGCATGAATAGATTACAACTTTTACCCTGGAGGGTCAGGTCTGCTTCCAACAGCAAATTGTCATGCCTGGTGGGAAGTGTGGAACAACAGCAGAGAAAGGCCCCCAGCCCCACCCCGGGTTTGGCAGGGGTGTGGTGGCCATCGTCAGGCACCACAGTGTGAATACCATAAAGTAGACTTGTACCTGAGTTTTCTAGAAGCTCAAAGAAGTATTCAAGGGAGCAGAGGTGATTTACATAAAGAGGCATGACCTGAGCCAGGATAACCATCATATGGGACAATATTTTCTAAGATATGAAAGGGGTTAAATCTACCCACTTATGAGATTTACAGGTCTTTTAGTTTCCTAATAAGACACTCAGTTTAAAATATTACTGAATATTCTACAAAGATGTTAATCTGTCTCCCAGCCTCATTCAGCCCCCACACCCCCAGGAACTCAGACAGAATGAGAATCCAGGCAGTCTGCGTCCCAGGGCCATGCCCTGAACCTCCACAATGTGCTTCCTGGCTTGATCCCAATCTATCCCACAAAGATTATGTCAACTTCTCTATACTTCCCCCGGGGACAGACTATTCAACTTCCGCTGCTAACCGACATCTTCTGTAGAAGTTTTTTGAAGATATTCAAAGGTTCCAAAATTCTTGAAGAGGCGGGAAATCTATTGTTCCTGAAGTAAATGGCCTTTCCATATTTCATATGACATTTTGAAAAATAATTAATTGTTTTAAGGCAGGACTGTGCGGGGAGCTAGTTCTTTTCACCCCCTCGTCATTTTGTATTCTATATTTGGAGAAAGAAATTACATTTAATCTTTGCTTCTGAGAAAAAAAAATGTCCTGTATTATTAATACAGAGATAATTCCTGTACTTTCAAATGTTTGTGAAGTATAATAAAACAAATGGTTTCACGGTTGGAAAAATCTCCCCTCCCCCAAATCTATAAACTTTCAGAAGCAAGGCAAGGATTGTAATGTTTTCTTGTTAGACTCCATAAAGGTTACTTTAGTAAGTAACTTATAAGTTACAGACACATATTACTGTTGAGGGAAAAGTAATTTGTTGTAATCATTTTTAATTATAGTTATTTTTAATTATCTTTGCTGTATGTGCAAACATTAAAAATACAAACAGTGCTGCTATAGCACAGATGGTTGGTGCTTGTTACCCAGGCTGTCAAGCATCATTTGAACACCCCTACCTCCTTTTCCCTAACTGTAAGGAAAAGCAACAAAGTTCCTTCTTGTAAACAATTTTCGTGTTTAAGAAAACTGGTTGTTACTAAGAATGGGAGAACCAAGTTATGGAAAATATTGTCACCCTTTCTCTCTCCCTTGGCCATGCATTTGAACTCCTCTCCATGTAAGATCCTTCTGACTCTATATTGTTCTGGGGTACCCACTGGCAACCTAGACATGCCCATACTTGGTTTTGCTCTGACTCAATCAACTAACCAAAATCTGGAATGGTTAAAAAAAGTTCCATTTTAAAATTTGAGTATGTGCATTTAAGTGGCAATATGAAGTGTACTGATGGACAAGTATTCCAAATATCTGGTTTTGTTAAAGTCCATACACACATACACACACACACACACACAAAAACCAAAGTAAAACTACTTAATAACCTAAGGTTTTAACGCTATTAGCTCATTGATGTCAACATATGATTAAAGAAGATTGCTCAATTTTTTTCCAATTACCATGAGAACTAGTATATCTGCCACCTAGTGGCCAGCACTGGTGTGGGACAACTCCAGTTTGGCCTCTAATGGAAGATGCATTTGTTCTGTGGGTATAGAGCCAAAAGTCAAAGGTGCCATCATTATCCAGATGTTAAATCCCACAGATCAATGCAAAGGAAAAAACTGCTCTTGGCTTAGCTTGATGTTGGTCAATACATTATATTCCCATTTATATATTTGTTATCTATTGTTGATTATTTACTATTGTCTATGCAGGCATGCAGGATTGTAGCTATGGGGAAGAAAAAAAGAAAAGAAAGAAAAGAAAAGAAAAGAAGAGAACAGAAAAGAAAAGAAAAGAAAAGAAAAGAAAAATAGCCTTGATAATCAGCTTTATAAAGAAAATAATATTCTCTATAAATATGAAATTGTAACCAAAAGAATAATTCAGATTCCTAACAAAAAAAAAAAGGAATTCAACCCATAAAGATAAAAGTAGGTATAAGGTACTAAAAAGAGTATGGTTCAGTGGCAGTTCATATCAGTTTGGGTGGTAATGAATGGGGTAATTTCTGTCTACACTGACCCACCACTTTACCACCAATCATTCTGATGATCTGGGAGAACAGAAAGAACTTGGAAAAAATCTAACCATATTTATTTTCTAATGTTTTGAATTTTTTGAATGTCTAGGGGCATTTAGGTACTACTATAGTCTGAATGTTTGTGTCTCCAAAATTTCATACACTGAAACCTAATCACCAATATAATGGTATTAGGAGGTGAGGCAGTTGGCAGGTAATCAAGTCATGAAGGTGGAAGCCTCATAAATGGGAATAGTGCCCTTATAAGAAGAGAACACAGAGAACTGCTTCGTCATTTTCCACCCTATGAGGACACAGTGCAAAGGCACCATCTATGAACCAGAAAACAGGCCCTCACTAGACACCAAATCTGCCATTGCCTTGATTTTAGACTTCCCACCTCCAGAACTGAGAGAAATAAATTTCTGTTGTTTATAAGCTACCCAGTCTATGGGGTTTTGTCATGGGAGCCCAAAACAAACAGACTAAGACAAGTATTAATGTGTTAAAAGATATGCAAACCACAAGAAATGAAAATTTAGATAATTTCCTCTCATATGCAGCTAAATGAGATAAATTAATTTGAGACAACAACATTTACTGAGGAAGAAAACTATACATTTGAAAAGAAGTTACAATATCATTGGATAGAAATAATTGTTAATGGTATTGAGATAATTAAAAATCAAGTTTTAATTTGTCACCAAAGGTGCCAGATGGACAGTCCCAGAGTGCATGTCTGTTTTTATCACAGAAACAAGTTAACAAAGACTTCTCTGCCATTTCATGCCAATTTTATATTTAATGATTAAATTGCCCTTATTAAAACCATAATACTTTGCTGAGAATATGGATGAGTTATATAGCACTATTTTCTCAGCTTTGGGAATGTGACTAACAGTAGAATACAGTTAAGATTTCAATTACTGTGAACACATCACCTAACAAATAAGCTAGAAGTGAACAATTTCACCTTCTGTTATTTAAATTAGTGTCTACTACTGAGTCAGAATTTCTACTTTAAAGTCTGTGCTACAAAAACTCATTTTAGTTGTATGAACCAGTCCAGCAACATATTCTTTACAAAACAAATAAAGGGCCTGACATAAAGTCTAAGGGTTTCAGAACTGCAGTCCTTTTTAATACAATTACATATAATGTATAAATTTTAAAAAATAATAATATTTAAGAGCATAAGCTGAATGGAAAACAGGAAGCCAGAAACATATGTCAGTACTGAACCCACTTGCACCCTAAGGGCAATGGTCAAATTCCAGTGACATGGAGCTGCCAAAGGAAAACCTGGAGACTTCCCTTGACACCAGAATAGTTCTAGAACTCTGGGGCTCCAAATAGCACAATGAGAAGTGAAAGGATGAATCTCCTCCACAAAAGGGTAAGACAAGGAAACCATCTTGTCCTAAATTTAGAGCTAGCTGGAATAAAGAAAAACCTCCCCTGAGAATGCGTTGCCACACACCAATCCCCGCAAGAGACGATAACACCAGTTCACACTTTCATTTGTGGTTCCTAAAGTCCATTAAGCATCATATTTATTACTCATGTTTTAGGATCTATTGTGCTCCCAGGACCTATCAGAAGTAAATGCAACTCTTCATGGGAGAAACTTACCTTTCACTCAGATCTCAAAAATTGTCAAAAATAAAGTTTCAGAGATCATATCTAAAATACAAAATAAGCCAATACAACACTTTGAGCAAAATTCAACAGAAACACAAACATAATCAAACACACAAAGACCTCCAAATGACCAGCTACATAATAATACATATGTTTACTATATATCCAAATACAATAAATATAGTAGATTGTGATAACACTTTCTTTTTCTTAGTTGCTTACTGATTTATCCTATTACTCAAGAAATCTCAGAGTCACTAGGTATGTGCATGCACATCTGGCCCTCCTTGTCTTTGGAGTCCATTGGAATGCTATTTTTCTAGCCTATTGTCCTCAGCTGCTCTCCCTTCACTTTTATCCCCAAACATTTCCTTGCTCCAGTAAAACCTGATTTCCAACTTGAGAAAAAATGGTGGACTAGAAGCAGCCTGACAGCACACCACTCCCAAGGAAAGAAGTGAAAAATGCAGGCAGCTGTCTACATACGGATCATTCTTCTCTGAACCGACATTGTGAAATCACGGAGAAGCAATGTGGGACACTCAGTGTGGAAACAAACAAAAAAGGTGACAGGGCAGTATACATAGCAAGATCAGAGAACGAAAAAGAGATCAGAGAAAGAAAGACTGGGAGGATAGAGCGCTGGTACATCATGCTCACCCTGTAGGTGCTGTGTGAATTGTGAGATGTCTCCTTCCACTACCACAAATCTCTACTTGGACTGACAGGGACCTGTCTGTAGTCTGTGTAGAGTCACCGCACCAGACAACAGGCACAGTGGGGGTCAGGCAGCAGCTAAAGCCACACTGAGCTCTCGGGTGCACCGCGCCAGGTTCACACGAGGCTGGGGAGGGAGTGGACTAACTGATAGCTTCCCTGAGCCAGACCCTGTGATTGGAAACCAAGTACTTCTCCCCTGCAGTGCAGTGGGCTCTGAGCACAGGAATTGACTGCGGTGCAGCAGGCTCCAACCTGAGAGCCTTTGAGTGACTACTTCGGCAGGTGCTGGGTGGGACCGGGAGAACCCCATGGTCCTTGGGCCGCTGGAACTGACCTCTGCCCACCTGACATGGCATCTGCACAGTTCTGGAGGCTCCAGAAGAGCAAGCCACTTGCTTGGCCTGACTCCGCCCTCCGGGCCCCAACTGCTTCCTGCTTGCTCAGCCTTGACGCTGCCCACCAGGTGAGATCAGCCGTGCCACCTACACGGCTCTGCTTAGGTGCCCTTCTCCAGGCTCCTCCCCAGTCCCAGCTCTGAGGTTCTCGTGCCGGATCCCGAGGCTCTGCCTCTAAGCCTCCAGAGCTCTCACCAGGCCTGAGACGTCATTCCCAAGACTCCAGTGCTGCACCTAGACCCCAAGACACCACCCCATAGACTCCAACACCACCACAGAACCAGAAGAACTACTCCAAAGTCCAAGGCCCCTCTAGGGACCCCCTAGCCTCGAACCACCAGTACACTGCAACCTGGTTCAAGCAAATGCCCATGGCCGGGGGGAAACCACAGCAACTACCTAGATAGCCTCACCGATCTGCTGCTGTCACCTCTGTGGGGAAACCCCGGGTAGAGCAATCTCCATAACACCAGCCTCAGTGAAGAGGGTCTTGCCCAGCTCCCAACTCAAATATACTGCAACTATTTGGTGAATAACCCAAAAGCCAACAGAAACAGCATTCAGTGCAGTCTTGAGCAGAGGCAATCACAGGTAAACAGAACAAATCAGAACATCTGCATTTCAGGCTTCTAGTGTACACATGCCTCCTCTGCCACATCAACATTCCAGAGTAGGGGGGGAAAAGAGCGCCACCTAGGAACCTCCCCTTACTCTAATCAAGCAGGAGAGTTCCCAGCAAGAAACAGGCGCCCTGCAAACTATTAGCCCTGAGTTGAGAAAAGAGGTTTCATGTGAGAAGGAATCAGCAAAAAAATCCTGGTAACATGAAAAATCAAAACACATCAATAACCCCAAAGGATCACAATGCAGCTATAGCAGTGAACTCCAACTACAAGGATATTGTCAAAATGACAGAAAAGGAATTCAGAATATGGATGGCAAATGAGATGAATGGAATTGAAGATAAAGTTAAAAATCAACAAAAATAGGCCAAAAAATATTTCAGGAAATTAATGAAAAAGTCACCAAAGAACTAGAACACATAAGGAAGGATATAATTGAACTTTAAGAAATGAAAGACTTATTGAGGGAATTTTAAAACCCAGCAGAAAGTTTCAACAACAGAGTAAACCAAGGAGAAGAAAGAATCTCAGAGCTTGAATATAGGTTCTTGAGCTAACCCAATCATCTAATGAGGCAGAGAAGAGAACAAAAAAAGCAGAACAATGATTTAGAGAGATATGAGACTATGCAAAGTGAGCTAACATGTGAATTATAAGTATCCCCGAGTGAGAAGAACACAATGCTAAAAGCATGGAAAATGCCTATTTTGAAGGCAACTGAGGTATCATTGCCCTATGCATATAAGATACAATGTTTCTTGTATCATCTTCAATAAATACATCTAATTTTCCTATTACATGGCTGGATACTTTCTGGACAGACCTCTTATATAGCTAACTTACTTTCACAACTCAAACCTAAATCTTAAAGCAACTGAAGTCCAGAGGTCAACAGTCCAGTACTCATACAAGGGCTGAACAGTTGCCATTGGGACCACAGCCTTTCTGCCTTATCCTCCCTCCAATACACAGATGTAGGCCTTCATCTTCATGCTTGTGGCCTCCAGGCTACAAAGTTACTGCTTCTCCTCCAGACATCATAACCGCATTCCAGACATAAATAAGAAAAGAGGAGCACCAGGAGCAATATCTGTATCAGTAAAGTGAAGACTTTCCCATAAATCTTCTCTTACATTTTAGTGGACAGAACCATGCCATGTATCTATCCCAACTGCAAAGCAAATATCTTTAGCTGATATATTAGCTCTCTGAACACAATCAGAATTCTCTTGGTGTGTAAAAAGGCAATGTATAATGTGTAGATAAACAGTTTCTGCTATGTCTAGCAAAGAATACTGGGCCTGTTTTATAATCTACAAGAAAGGCCACACAAACTGAATGAACATTAAGCAGTAGGTTAAAAATAAGGTTCCTGTTTTCATGCAAATATCTTTTCACTTTAAAATTACAAAGATCATTGTTCATCGGATCATTCTTCCTTAGAGTCAATTGAATATTGGAAAACTACTTAGTTCACTCTGATTACAAGCAATTGGTCTTGGTTGGCTTGCTTTCAGGTGAATGCCCAGAAGATAAGGGTGTTCTGTTCCAATACATGTTCCAATTATTTTAATATTCTTCTGTCACAGTCAGCTCCTTTTCATGGTTTAGAAGTTCAAAAGCAGAAATGGCCTAGGAATATTGGTCTACAAATAGTTACATCCTTATGAATGTGGCTGGCTATAGTATAAGAAATGCTAATTAAATATGCTACTCTCAAGAAATTTGTCTGCTTATGTGTGGGATTTCCTCTACACGTTGACTGCTAGAAAGTTCACAGTTAAATTTGTGGTTTGCTCTTACCAAGTTTATAGAACTTTGGTGGTACATATTTCTGCCAGAACTTCTTTCTTGACTCTATTTTTCTCATAATGTATTCTCTTTTACCACATTATATACATCTTCATAGGCTAAGTATTTTTGCAAAAAGGTGGGATGAAAATAAACTAAAATATTCCTGGATAAGTAATACATCACATAGGCCAAATATTTTCTGCATGTTGTGCATTGCGTTATGAACTCTGAAGGTACACAAGAGAATGAGAACACACGCTATTTGTTTATAAGAATCATCGGCATATATGTATATCCTCCTTGTCCACGTCAAACAGTGGAGTTCAATTTGCATATATGAAAACACTAATGAAATTTAAGTGTAAATTAAGAGTTAACATCTGTTAAGAGGTGCCAGATGAAAAGTAAATAAAGACATGACTTGAAAAAGATGAATAATTGGTTGCTTTTTGAAAAAAGAGTGCAACATTATTAAAGAAGAGGGAGGCACTGGAGAAAGAATGAAAGAGTGAAAGAGTGAAAGGCACAGACGTGGAACTGAACGTGTTGAATGGAGAGCCGTCAGATCATACAACTGTGGTAACGGTCCATAAGATATGTTAGGCTCATGAGAGTAGGATTTAAAAGGAGAAAAGTGGATAGCTTTACGTTTGATTCAGCAAGACATCAGGTACCATGTTATTTTGGAAAAGAAAAGAGAAGTGAAGAGCCAGTGTTTTAGGAAGATTAATTTTGTTGGATTAATTTTGAAGAATGGGCTGGCATGAAACTGAATTGAGGCTGAACAGCTAGGAGTTTGTTAACATAATCTGCGTGTGAAGTTGTGAGAGCCACGACAAAAACGGTAACTGTTGAAATGAAAACAAGTAGATAGAGAAGGGAGTCATTATAGGGGAAGTTGGTAATCTCCAACTTCAAAGTGAAGACAGGTGAAAAGTGGAGGTTAAACTTACGGCATTTGACCTCTTCTTTACAAAGCGTTTTGGCTTGTACCAAAGACTGATGATGAGCTCCCAAAAGTCCAAGGATTTACGCCACTCCACATGAAGGTCATAGTAACAGATATCTTAAAATGTTACCAGCTACTCATACCTGAAATCTCCAACATCATTATGCTTCCTAGATCTGGTGAAGATAGCTGGCTGTTTGCCAAAATCTATACTTTCCTTTCTTCCGGGAAATGAAACTTGACTGCATTTCCTTTAGGTGTGGCTGTATGACTGAGTTCTTGATGATGCCCACATCCCCTCTTTCATTCTATAAATTTCACAGAATTCATTTTATGGATTTCAATTCCATGTGACCTTGGAAACCACACTGAAGTTTGCAAAAGGGCAATCACTCTGAGTCCCTGAAGGATTGCATAAACCCCTCCAAGGCAGACCTATTACGATCTTGAACTGTTATGTGAATTACATGTTAATTTGTCCCAGTGCTTAAGCCATTATATATGTTAGGATGTATTTGTTCCAGTAGTTAACCACCCCAATACGCTAACAACCAGGTATTAAGTTTTCCCATGAAAACATTAATTGACAAAAGTCACATAACGGCTGTGATTCAGTCCTTTGAGATGACAGTAAATATCAGGTTGAGCATAAAATTTCAGCCAAAAATGGAAATTTTTTAAAGAAAACCTTACGTGCTCTTCCAAATTTTGTAGATCCTTCCTATGAACCTAGAGCTGAAAGGTGTTGCTTGTTGGGTAATATATGGTATTGAAAGTCATAAAACCACACACAAAAGATAAAGCTAGTAGCATGCAAATCCACTGAATAGTGCATCAAACAGAATATGGTCAGAAGGTGGATAAGGACTGGTAATATTAATAAAAGACGTTAGAGGTGCAATTTGAAACATCTGTGGGTCTCGAAATTGTGTGCTCAAAAAGAAGATTTACTAGTTATTACTGATATCTTCCCCCCTTCCTTCGTATTATTTTATAAATATGTTTGTTGTATAGCATATATAAAGTGCACAAATTCTGAATGTATAGTTTGATGAATTCTTACAAGGTAAGCACACTTCTTGTCCACATCACTTATTCTCAGTCCCAGAGCTAATTACTCTTTTGACTTTCTTTTTAGAATATCGTTGGCTTCAAGTTATAATATTCATACTAACACAGTTGATTCTTGTTATTTGTGGTAGTTATGGTTTTTAAAGTTGCCACAAACACTGAATTAGTGAATATGGAACCACTGCACCTAGGATAGAATTAGATTCCTATGACTATCTGGTCACAATATTTCCATCAACCAATCAATATTGAAGCTAGTTTTATGTGTATTTCCATTCACATGTTCATTGAACAGAATATGTATTATTGAGTTCATTAACATGGAACTCATGGCCTACAGTAGTATAACTCATGCATGAGCAAAGCTTATCTAACATGTATTTTCTTCTGAAGACACATCACTGACTTCTTGTACTTAGGAACGCTTTAGTACTATGCTTGGGGGCCATTTTGAATTGCAAAATCACCAACAAAAAAGCACAAAAAATGTGAAAATTGTGGCACCAAATGGAGTTTGAAAAGGACTCTTATTTACAGTATAAAGGCTGAAACAAGAAGACACAGTGCAGTCTTGTTCAGCCTCAGCTGGGAACATGGGCTTCCAGTGACTCAAAGTTTTCACTGCTCTATACATGTGCCTGTCCACTAATGACTGTGAAAGCACCCTGAGTATTGATTTTGGAGTTACAAACAAATTTTAGCAAGTAAGCAAATTTAAAAATACGGAATCCATGAATAATGGATGAGGGATAAACCAAATAGTATTTTCATAAGGAATTCGTTGTCTAGGTTTGTGAGTAATATCAATATAAAGTTTTCTTGTAATACTTTGGAGAGAGTTCAGTATAAGGACTACACAGGCCACTAAAAATAATCTGATTTTGTTCCCTTTTTGTCTATTTTATGAAAGAGTTTTTTATAGTGTCAGTATTATTTCTTCCTTATTGATAGAATTCACCAGTGAAATGATTGGACTCGAAGTTCTATTTGTTGAAGTCTCTTAACATCCTTTTAATTTCTTTAGTAGATACAATGCTAATTTTATTTTTTAAATTTATTCTTGTGTTAACGTGGCTAATTGTGCTTCTAAAGAAATTTATATATTTTTTCTAATTTGTCAAAGTATAGGTATACATTTTTTCATATTCCATTATCCTTTTGACATCTATAGGATCTGTGGTAATGTCCTCTCTCTCAAGCGTTTTCCTAATTTGTGTTTTCAGCCTCTTCTTTAACAATCTTACTAGTAGCTTATCAATTTTATAAAAACTGTAGTTGGTTTACTCTTTCAAAGAACCAACTTTTGAATGTATTAATTAATGTTTCTTCAATTTCCATTCTGTTTATAGCATTATTTTCCTTTCTTTAACTTACTTTAGGCTTAATTGGTACTTCTTTTTCTACTTTCTTAAGGTGGAAACTGTAATCATTGATTTTATATTAGTTTTTTTAATAACAACATTTTTATCAATAACTTTACCTCTCAGAACTGCCTTGGCTGCTTCACACGCATTTTAATATGCTGCGTATTTTTTCATTCAATTTAAAATATTTAATTTCTCTTTTGATTTCCTTTGTAGCTCATTTCTTATTTAAAAATATTTAAAACAAACCCATATATTTTTCTGTTATTGATTCCAAATTAATACAATTGTGGTTAGGAAATATATTCTACATTACTACAGTCCTTTAAAATTTATTTAGACTGGTTTTGTGGATTTTATTTTTTTAATTTTTATTTTTTGCTTTTATTTATTTATTTTTATTTCAAAATATTAAAGGGGCACAAATGTTTTTGTTACATGGATAGCTTTTATAATGCTTAAGTCAGGACATAAATGTACCCATCACCTGAATAATGTTCGTAGCACCCGTTAGATAGGTTTCTACACCTCCACTCCTCCCCCTCCCTTCATGATTTCCAATGACTTTTACTTTTCCCTGTGCCCATATGTGCCCCATCAATTAGTTCCAAATTATTAGAGAGTACATATGGTGTTTGTTTTTCCCTTCTTCAGATACTTCACTTAGGGTAATGGTCTTCAGTTTCACCCAAATTGCTGCAAAAGACATTAATTCCTTTCTTTTTTTTCTTTTTGTTTTTTTGTTTTTTTGAGACACAGTCTCACTCTGTTGCCAAGGCTAGAGTGCCATGGCGTCAGCCTAGCTCAGCAACCTCAAACTCCTGGGCTCAGGCCATCCTTCTGTCTTAGCCTCCTGAATTGCTGGGACTACAGGCATGCGCCACCATGCCCGGCTAATTTTTCTATATATTTTTAGTTGGCCAAATAATTTCTTTCTATTTTTAGTAGAGACGGGGTCTCGCTCTTGCTCAGGCTGGTTTCAAACTCCTGACCTTGAGCAATCCATAGAACTAGGCCTCCCAGAGTGCTAGGATTACAGGCGTGAACCACTGCGCCCAGCCAATTCCTTTCTTTTTAATGGCTGAGTAGTACTCCTTGGTGTGTGTGTGTGTGTGTGTGTGTGTATTTATATTTTGGAGGACACATTAAGATCAAAGCATAGTTCATTAACCATTTGTTTTACTATGTCAAATCTGCAGTTAAATCTGTTTACCAAATTCTTAAATTCAGGCACTTTATTTTACAATTTTGCATTTCTACTGTCTACATTTTATAGATCCAAGATTCTGCTGAAAGGAATTCCCAGGACCACAACAACTTGGAAAGTGCTAAACTCCAACTTTTGTCTCCACAGCACTGTAAGCTTATTGAGTTTTTCCACTTAGCTTTTAGCCTTTAGTCATTAGTGGTTATGTCTTTTGCCCTACCCTACCTATTCATTTGAAAAGACAACAAATGTGTTATGGGGAAATTACGTACAGGATGTAAGCAAACTTTGTGTGTGTGTGTGTGTTCCTTCTGGAATCTTAGTATCTCAAATCCTAAATACCCGGATGGTCCTAAATTTCACTGTTTTTCTCCCCAGATCAATCAAACTACTGAAAACTCTAGGTTACTAATTTATGCTAGGTCTCTGTGCTCCATATCATGAATTAGCAAATTTTCTGGAGGTAGAGCGGGGGTAAAGCAGGAATAAAAGTATAGCTGACATTAATAGATTTTCCTTCTCCTTAGAATGCTGAACCTTCAACGTTGAATGCCTTAAGTTTGCCTACCTTTTTTTTTTTATTCAGGTATATAGTGAGTTTTGACAAGACTAACCTGTTAAATACTACTCCGTAAGAGTCAAAAAGAGTTGTTTCCTTCTCTCTTCTGTACTCTCACTCCCATCTAAACACCCCCTCTACTCTTCTGGATACTACCAAGTCCTTTGACTACTGCTCTCTCTGTGGCAGGAATGTCACCTCTCTTGGTGGGCACCATGACATCTCCAAACAAGCACTTCTCTTACTACTAAGTATCACTGAACTCTCAAAGTGACAGCTGACAAGATGGAGGAGAATTTGTCTCCTCTCTTTCTGAGTTATGCTAATCTTCAGTAGAAAGATGCTAAGGAAAGAGAGGTGAACATTATCATCTCTTTATTGAAAAGTGTTCTCACTAATACCCACAGGTAGGCACCCATAGGTATAGGGCCAGAAATAACATCTTGTTTTTCTTTTTTCTACCCTTAATAATAAGACTTCATGATTAAATCACACTTGGTCGTTGTACTCTGTTTTCCTGAAGTTAAGGTAAAAACTATCTCAAAGATCTACATAGTGCTAGGCAAAGTTTTAATAACCCATTGTCTTAGTCCATTTGGACTACTATAAGAAAATATTTAGACTGAGTAATTTATAAACATCAGAAATTTACTGCTGATAGTTCTGGAAGCTAGGAAACACAAGATCGAAGTGCCAACAAATTTAGTGTCTGGTGAGGACCCGTTTCTGATAGATTACACCTTCTGAAGGTATGAATGACCCTTGCATGTCTTTTATAAGGGCATTAATCCCCTTCATCCGGGCTTCTCCATCATGACTTAATCACCTGCTAAAGGCCCCCCATCTTTATACTACTGCATTGCGATTTGGGCTTCAACATATCAATTTTGGTGGGATAAACATTCAGATCAAACACTCACCATATAATTTCACTAAACCTTAATAAACACATATAACAATTGTTACAGCCTGAAATATTGGTTCTCAACTGTGGATGATTTTGACGCATTGCCCAGGAGAAATTTGGAACATTATGGAGGCATTTTTGGTCATCGCAACTCAGGAAAAGTGTGTTGCTGCTGGCATCTAGTGAGTGGAAGCCAGGGATGCAGCCAAACATCTTGCAGTGCATAGGACATCCACTCCCCATCCCCCTTGAAGAGTTATGTGTCCTAATATGTCAATAGTGCCAACGTTGATAATCCCTGGCCTAGAGTTGAGTTCTTTCTCACGTGTAGTAACTTAGCTGAGCTTGTTCAAAGGTAACTGTGAGCCAATTATCAAACACATTTTTGAATGGCAAAGGAAAATAATAATTATATTACAAACAACATTTCAAATTTGTTGTAATCCCAGTTATTAAATGCATTCACATACAATAGAAATTGTGTAGAATAAAGAGTTCAATTTTTATGTGTAAGAGAACTGTCACTACTTGATAACTACATGATGTTGGACACAGTGAGTTTATAATATTCCCAATGTTGAAGTTTATGTAGTTGTTTTTCCAGTATCATCCAGTATATCAAGATTTATGGAAGGAAAAATACTGATAATATGATTGATCCAAGTTTGAGAGTTTTTAGAGCAGACATGATGGGGAAAGTAAAATATTAGGGTGGTCAATGTGCTGTTAGTGATTGAAGTGATACATCTTGGGATGAAGATTGAGTGACGAAACAAGTAAAGTCATATTGGATAACAGACCAGGATTAAAAAGTGAGGGGAGGAAGTCTCAGTGAGGTCAAACAGCAAGTATGTTGAGGAAATTAAAACGTGAGAAGGTGCTGGAGTAATAAGAATGTGAGATCAAAAATTTGATATGGTGGAATTCAAGGACTTAGAAGTGGTACAAATCAGGGGACAGTAGCATTCAATATTTGGCCAGGAGACTGAATTGACACAACTGAATGGGAATAAATACTCATATTAAACTTTGAGATCTTTTTGACTAGGTTGTTGGATGGTATATTAGTCAGATAATGCTGCATAATAAATCACCCCAAAATTCAGTTGCTTAAATAATAAACATTTATTTTTCTCTCTCATATCTTTATCTGTCATCTATGAGGTTCTGCTTCAGGTTATGCATCAGCTGTGCTTGCTTGGTTCAATGTTCTGGTTTGGAATCAGGAATGTTCCACATATCTTTTCTCTTTCATTCGTTCAGCACCTGTCTTGGGAATATTCTTTTAAAAAATGGCAACAACATAAGAGGGCAAGCAAAAAACAAACCAGTGTTTCATGACTCCTTTCCCAAACTAGCAAATTATCATTTTTTCCTATATTCTATGGGTCAAAGCAAGGCATACAGAGCAAGTCCACTCATAATGGAATAAAGAAATACACCCTACCCTCAGTGCAAGTAATTGCAAAGGCAAAAAGAAAAGGCGTGAATGTATCATTTTATTAAAGAAAACGCTTTAAATTTTGCAAAAATCAATTCACTCCATCATGGATGAGTAACCCCTATGTTACCAAAAGCACAATGCCAGACATTTAAGAGCTTTGTTGGAGGAAACGACGATGAAGGGTAAAGGGAAGAGGTAAGAAGCAGAGATAGGCAAGGAGAATTTCAGACCACAATGTTGGCACGACTTGTCTAGCAGGAGAGGGGAAAGGAAAGAGGATTGAGTCAGAAGAGTCTCAGATTGCATTGTAGTTCTAAGAAAGTCACAACCACAACAATGGGAAATCCCTGAACCTGTCTCCCAGGTGAGTCTCATCTCCTACAGGTATAGGCCTTTATTAGTGCATTTGCCACGCTCAGATTTTGCTTGGCAGTAGCCAGGAAAAAAACATGGCTTTAATATAAAGCAATTGTATACCCAAAGGGGTAAGATATGGGGCTGTCAGTGAACTCTATTTCCCCCAACAGAAGATCTAAATGGTATGTTTTCGTGGCTGCCACAGTCCCAGAGTACACTGGATTCTGAGTACACGTCCTCAATGAATGAGGACAAGGTACCACTAAGTAGCTGGTGATAATAGTGTTGACAGTAATGAGAATGATTAGGGGAAGGTACAGTTATTTGACATAGAACACACAGAAGAGATTTTAAATAATTTATTCTAATGAAATCTATGATGGTTACAAGTGATCACTTCTCTCCTTCTCAGTAGTTACTTATCAGTAGTTCAGTTTAATAATCTGCTGTGCCATTTTGCCAAGAATCATTATCCATTTCACCAACTGTCATTTTTTGGTCACCTTCTGGAAAAATCAACATTTATTTTTCATTAGTTTCTAAAATCACTCTCTTCTCCAGGAATACTCAAATATTAATCTTGAAAATTATTTGAATAAATGTTAAAAATATTCTATCATCTTTGGCTGTGATTTATTTGGATACAAAGACTTAAACTTATTTAAACACAGTTTTTTCTTAATAAACTAGAACTTTAATTCTTTAGTAGTCTTTGTATATATCTCAATATTTTCTTCTTAGAGTTGGTTTATCAAATTGTACTTCTTGTTCCAAATTTAAACATACCTGACTTTTTGAATTATTAGCATTTCCACATGTCACAGCTCATTCTGAGTTTAATTTTTTTAAAAATGTATTCTTGAACATATACCATTATTCCTGTCTTTTAAATGTGCTTAACACAATGGATAAAGGCATGGGTTTTGTAGTTACACAGACCTGTACTTGAAACCTGGCTCTTCTGTTCAGTAAGGGAATCTTCTATCCTGTTCCTGATGTTCCTTCATTTGGACGGAATGGAGCTTGCTAGCATAACACTCCTGGTCCCTTCCATAGGAGTAATTCTGTTGGTCTGTAGTAGGAGAAATTGAGAATCCATAGCCAAGCTTCTGCTTTTCTCCTTTCTCCAGGGAGATGGCCTGTCTCTCACATGTCTGTGTTAGCTAATCTATGTCATGCACAGAAATTGTGTTCCTAAAGAAACAGCCTCTGGTAGCCCAGTAATGCCTGTGATTGCTTGAATTAAAAATAGTGTGTCTAATTATAGGATTGAGTTTCATTAAGTTCTCTCACTCACAGATACATTTTGAATTCCTTAAAACCAGCTTAACCAGTAAGAAAAGTAAAAATTAGATTTACTATTTACCATATGTCATTAATTCTAAAGGGCATATTGTCTGAGATTTTAATATCTCCAAAATGAATACAAATCTCACCAACATAACTCGCTATTCTGCTTTGTATTTGTTTACATTTAAAACTTTTTGATTGGCAAGACTCTTAACATTGATTGTGTCTTAGATTTGATGAAAGATGCCAAATCACTCTATATTCCTTGATGTTATTTCTCAATTTTCTCAGAATTTAGACAAAGAAAAGTACACTATACATTGGCTCTTTATTAGCCACATCAAAAAACTTTAAACAAAAAAAAAAAATCAGTCTGCACCTCAATGTTCTCACGTATAAAGTAAAATTTATTACCATGTGCCAGTTCCTATAACATGTTGTTGACATGTTTTGACTAAATGTCATCCCTCATTACATTACAATCACTATGAGGAAACTAAGGCATGAGGAATTTGAACAACTCACCTGAAGTCTCATGACTAGTAAGTAGAAAAGCCAGAATTGGAAAACAGGTTGCCTAGTTTTCGATCTCGAATTCTTAGTCAAAACACACGACCTCATAGGGTTACCATAAAGATTAAATGAAATTATTTATGTGAAGCATTTAACACAGTACCCAGTACATAATTAGCATTTGATAAATGATATGATGCTTATTTTTCATATCAGTCTTTTTATAAGCTCAGTTTATCAGAAGACGTCCTAGTATAAAGAGAAAGAGAAAATATTTTGGAGTAAGACAAAGCAAAATTCAAATTTCAACTTAGCAATTAACTATAAACTTCAACAAATTATTCAAACTTTCTGTTTCTCTGTTTGTTCTACAGTAAGAGTAATAATATAAATTTTAGAGAGTTGTCTTGAAGAAACACCTTCATTTAGTAAATGTTTACTAGCTTCTACTTCATCACCCACATGCTGTTCTAGACACTGAGAATATAGGACAAATGACATTCTAGTAATATAGAATGAAACAGACAATATTCTCTTTCTCAATATTCCAGAGATGAGAATATACAACACACAATAAGTATCCTGATCTACATTTTAAAAATTAAAATTTTAGGTCCCCCTTTATAATTTAATGAGTATTAGATCCTCTATTCTGTTACAATCTGGAAAGAAAAAAGGTGTCTACACGAGTGATGTCTTTTCTGACCTGGCTTTTTAATTCTACTTTTAGCTTTCAGACAAGGAAATAACACGATATATAATCTTTATCAGGTGATTTTACTTACTGATTTTTTTATTCTCTACTTTATTTCATAATGGTTTAGTTACTCTTTTGTATATAGTCATATTTTTAAACCTACTGAATAATCATTTATATTCCTTGAGCTATGATTTGATATGAGAACTTCTGTGATGGCTACGATGATCCTGTATAGGTATTTTACCAAATACCTGATGTGAAGTTTGCTTGAGCTATCTTTCAAATTCTCATAGGTGGTCTGATAATTCTATTATAACGTATTAGGTAGGCTTTGAGTAGTGTCATTTTAAATAAAAACTATGCCAGCCTTATTAGCATCAGTACTGACAAACTGCTTAATTAAACTGTTGATCCCATAAATGATATAGTTTATAGAAGCTTCAGAAGTATAAGTTGTAAACCTTTTCATTTCACTGTGTTTTAAAATGTTTAAATATTATAGACTCCAGTGGTGGTACACATTTTTTAAAGTCATGAAATCATTTACTCCTAAAAGTGACCGTTGATGGTTCTCTAATCTCACCTTCATTTTTTGCCTTTGAATGGTGAAGCTCTTGCAAGTTTACCTAGGGAACAACAGGATCCAAGACTTGATTTTACTTCAAGGTCATTTCCTCTATCCTCTCTGTATATTCTGTTCTTTTGTCATCTACCTCTTTCTCTCTTCTGATTCTTCTCAGCTCTGTTCTCACATTTTTGCCCCTTTGTTGTTCTATGTAATTTTAGTTCTATTTTCTAAATCCAAAGTTTTGTGTCTCTTTTTCTGTCTCTTTCTTGGTTTCTCTAGCCATAAATTACATTTATTCACAGTCCCATGTTTGTTATGTGACAAAAAAAAATTGCAAGGTTATCATGAGGCAAATTTATTCCATGCATATGAGTTACCAAAGTAGCATGAAGCAGCTTTACATAAAGTTAAAAATCAAACCAAAAAGACTAGATGCTTATAAAATTAGCTTAGCTAGAACACAGGAAGATCATAAGTCAACTAAAGATGTAGGAAAACACAGAGAAAGAAAAGAAGCAAAAAATAGAGAATCGTAGCTGTCAGCTACCACATTGGACACTTTGCAAATATTATTTAATTAAATATTTTGGTAACAGTCTCAAGTAGTCATTATTGAGAAAAATTAAACTCAGAAAAGTCTATAATAGATTAATGTCATGCAACTATTTCTCAGAGCTGGAAATTAAATTCAAGTCTGTCTGTCTCCAAAAATCCATATTCTTTTTAGCTAATTTTCCTTTCCAATGGTGATCCCTAATCATTTCCATATAGGGAAATATGGTAAAGTTGGTTATTTTGCTAATTATATTGCCTAAATAATTTTCAGTGAAAGTGAAGAGAATAAAATCAAGTCAGTCAAATCAAATTGATCATTATTTACTTTTGATCTCAATACATTGGCGTGCTATCTAATTGGCTAGTGGTTAGGACTGATTGGCAGGTGTGATAAAACTCATTAAATCAACTCTTGTTAAAAAAGAAATGATTGCTATCTAAATATGGTATCAAGTTTAAGGATTCTCACATGTGTCACAATTTCCTCAGTCTCCAGGGATGTAAGCCAAATTTGCATATAAAAATTTGCATGTGTCCCATGATAGCAATTTCCAATCATTAGGCTCTGACACACTTTATATGAGTTTAACATGTACAACAAATAATTCATTGATAATAAGAATTCTGAACTGTGTATATGATTTTTTAAAGTAACAAATTACAGGAGATTAAAGTGTATGCCTATAACAGAGTCATTTTCTTTCATTTCCACTAGTGAATCTTGAGAGATAATTCTCTTGTGTTTCCGCATATCCTGTGAGCAGAACTGAATGCCCTTTGCTCTGGAATATCTTTTTAAGTCTAATTGTATGGTGAACAACCATGGAGGATTATGGTAGAATTTCTCTTTATAGCAAAGGGCAGGTTTGCTTAGAGCCTTGGGAAATAGGATCAGTGTCTCCCTCCAAAGCAATGGGCAGGTATATTTATGTTAAGCTTCCATGAAAGCAGGACCCCTCTCTTGAACCTCACTTATGAATGCAGGTGTTACCTGCCAGCTCTCTTGGTGTTACCCTGTGGGAATTAAGGCTCAGGGGACCAAAGGAAAAATATGGCAGCCTGGATATTTCTATTGCTATAAATAGTAAGCTGTCCTCTGTCTCTGACCTAGGAGACATGGGCCTTTTGCCAAAACCCATGAAACTGTGGCCAGCTATGTGTTAGCTTGCAAGTAGAAGAAACTCTTGTCCCTTCACAGTTCTAGATAGTCAACAGAAAACTTACTCCTAAAAATACTTCTAGAAAATAACAGCAGGCCCTTGCCAGTAAATAGCTTAGAGAGGGGCTAAGGTTAAAATTTTCTGATAGGGTTGCTTAGGTGTAGATCTTGTGATCTTGGCCTAGTTATTTTACCTTACCTGGTCTGAAGGTTAACTTAAAAGTGATTCATCATTTAACATGCTGTTATTTGTATTTCAAACATTTTTGGGTTTAGTATTATATTTTAGAGCCAAATTTGAAGGATGGATATAAATATATTTTTTAAAATTCTTCCTTAAATATATATATTTTTATTTCAAAGTATTATGGGGGAACAAATGTTTTTGGTTACATGGATCACATTTGTAATGCTTGAGTTGGAGTTAAAAGTGTCCCCCTCACCCAAACGGTGTTCATTGTACACATTAGGTAGGTTTTCTTCCATTTCCTCCTCTGGTCTCCCACCTGCTTGATTTCCATTGAGTTATATTTCCCTCTATGCACATGTGTACCTATCAGTTCCAATTTAATAGTGAGTATATGTGGTGTTTGTTTTTCCATTCTTTAGATACTTCACTTAGGACAATGGTCTCCAGTTCCATCCAAATTGTTGCAAAAGGTTTTAAGTCATCCTTCCTCATGGCTGAGTAGTATTCCATGGTATACATACACCACATTTTATTAATCCACCCATGAATTGATGGGCATTTGTATTGATTCCACATATTTGCAATTGTGAATTGTGCTTCAGTAAACATTCAAGTGTAGGTGTCTTTTTGACTTCTTTCCTTTGGGTAAATACCTAGTAGTGGAATTGCTGGATCAAATGGTAGATTGACTTTTAGTTCTTTGAGGAATCACCATACTGTTTTCCATAGAGTTTGTACTAATTTGCAGTGCTATCAACAGTGTAACAGCATTCCTTTCTCTCTGCATCCACACCAGGATTTATTGTTTTAGGGCTTTTTATTAATAATAAAAGCCATTCTGACAAGGGTAAGATGATATCTCATTGTGGTTTTAATTTGCATTTCTCTGATGTTAGTGATATCAAGCATTTTTTCATATGTTTATTGACCATTTGTCTATCTTCTTTTGAGAAGCTTCTGTTCATGTCTTTGGCCCACTTTTTAATGGGGTTGTTTGATTTTTCCTTGCTCATTTGCTTGAGTTCTTTGTAGATTCTAGTTATTAGTCCTTTGTCAGATGTATAGCTTGCAAATATTTTCTCCCATTCTGTAAGTTGCCTATTTGCTCTGTTGATTATTTCCTTGGCTGTGCAGAAGCTTTTTAATTTAATCAAGTCCCATTTATTTATTTATTTTGTTGTTATTGTTGTGATTGCTCTTGGGGTCTTCTTCATAAATTCTTTGCCTAGGCTGATATCTAGAACAGTTTTTCCAACATTTTCTTCTAGAATTTTTATGGTTTCATGCTTTACATTTAAGTCTTTTATTCATCTTGATTTAATTTTTTTGTGGTGAGAGATGTGGATCCTGTTTTACTCTTCTTCATGTGGCTCTCCAATGTTCCCATCACCATTTATTGAATAGGAATTCTTTTCCTAGTGTATACTGTTGTCTGCTTTGCCAAAGATCAATTGGCTGTATGTGGATGGTTTTATGTCTGGGTTTTCTGTTCTGTTCCATTGGTCTATATCTCTGATTTTGTGTCAATCGCATGCTGTTTTGGTTGCGATAGCCTTCTAGTATAGTTTGAAGTCTGATAATATGGTGCCTCCCAATTTGTTCCTTTTGCTTAAGGATGCTTTGGCTATTCAGGCTCTTTTCTGGTTCCAAATGAAGCATGGAATTATTTATTCTAGGTCTATGAGATATAACATTGGTATTTTTATGGAGATTATATTGAATTTGTAAATCACTTTGAATAGTATGGACATTTTAACAATGTTGATTCTACCAATCCATGAGCATGATATATCTTTCCATTTGTTTGTACCATCTGCAATTTCTTTCCTCAGTGTTTTGTAATTCTTCTTTAAATATTTTTTATTTTACCAAATTTTTCATAGTTTAACCAATCTATAGAAAAATTATATCTCATTTCCAGTAGAAAAGGCTTATAAAAACTCAGATATTACCAAAATAAGTATTATAAATTAATATTATATTTTAAAAATTTAACTCATTGATTTAAAAGGCTATCTTGATTTTATACTTCACAATTCAGTCCAATTTTCATATGTTTGAGTGTACTATTTTTTCTCAGTCATTGTTTTAAAAAAGTCATTGATTTATTTATATAAATGTGTCATTACATACTCAAATTTTAAAAGAAAGATCCTAGAAAGTCAGATATATAATGGAATATAATTGGCCTATAAGAAAATACTTATAATGAAAATTAAAATATTGATTTTTTAAATCTAATATTAACATGAGAGAAAATCAAATGAAAAGTTTGAAAATCTAAAATATCAAATTAGATATCAACAATTATGTTTTCTCTGTTTAGATCATTAACATATGTTGTTAATTGATTTGGGATAGGTTGTATTTGTACTCCTAAAATAAATTTAAGTCAGTTACATAGAGAAAATGTGAACCTTTTCTCAGATAAGAAATTTATTAGAGGCTGTGTTCACGCCTGTAATTCTAGCACTCTGGAAAGCAGAGTCAGGAGGACTGCTTGAGCTCAAGAGTTAGAGACCAGCCTCAGCAAGAGTGAGACCCTGTCTCTACTAAAAATAGAAAAACTTAGCCAGGTGTGGTGGCATGCACCTGGAGTTCCAGCTGCTTGGGAGGCTGAGGCAGGATGATCACTTGAGCCCAGGAGTTGGAGGTTGTAGTGAGCTATGATGATGCCAATACACTCTAGCCCAGGGGACAGAGCAAGACTTTGTCTCCACACAAAAGAGAGAGAGAGAGAGAGAGAGAGAGAGAGAGAGAGAGAGAAGAAATTTGTTAGAATTAGAAAAATTACAGATTTAAATACCTAATACCAAACACAGTGGATAGTTTCAACCCAACAGTACTTCTATTCATGTTGACATTTGAAATCTTAATGTACTTACATGGAGCAATTTAATCATCTCCTTAAGTTTCTAGTTTCTACAGCATTTTTCCGTAGAATGGTCTATGTTGCTAATTTTATAACATTAGACATTAGTGAGTGTGAGCAGACCCTTGGAAAGTGTGAATATCACTTTCATAGATTTCCTCACAGCCTTTCTTTGGTGCCTGCTACTAAACCCACTTAATCAGCACCCTGATAAATAGTACATCCAGTTAATTGGAATAATTGCCACGGAAAAGAATCAGTGTAGTTCATTTCAATGACTCCAAACAAGGGATAAATTGCACTCAGAGTCCATTTAAATAGCACCCCTGATGTTGTCTGTAGGCCTAAAACGGGTGTGAATTGGTATTTACCAGCAAAAACTTCCCACTGTATAACCTTTTTTTTTTTTTTTTTTGGTATCATGCTGATTTCATGTTCTACTACAGCTGTTAAATTAGATTATCTTACTTTGGATAAGATAGTTAAAGTCTTAGAAGCTCTGATTCCTCAGTAACATGATCGCATAAGCAATACACCAATAATAAAAGCAAGAAGTATTTTGGGAAAGAATAATTGAGTGATTAGATGCTGAGAAAGAGAAATGAAATGTAGTTATCATATTTTTTTTTCCAAAAAAGCTCACAACACTACACTGCCAGAATAATTCTTAGATTTCTAATATGGAAAGAACACCAGGGCACTTACATCCCAATATATGCATCTCCTATAAGTTGGATTAAAAACTTGGAATAGTTTTTCAGAAGCAGAGCTAGGTGGCAAAATATCTCTTTCTAATTTCTGGTTTATATGCTATTGCATATATGGGTATGACCTTTTGATAATCAAGAAGAGTGATTAATTAACACTTTTTTTTTTAGATCTGTAATAATTAAGCATATTCTACTCTATTTTTTCCAGTTTCTTTTAAAACTAAATCCATATGCAAAATGTCTCTGTCTTCCTACATGTTTGTTTATTTATCTTGTGAATCTGTTTGTTGAAATCTGTTCATGAAAGAGGTTGAGACTGGAGAGCTAAGAGTAAGAGTGAAGAGAATCAAGACTAATTTCCTCTTGAGTCCCTGATATACATTCTCACTGTAAACTTTGGCATCCTTCAAAGTGATGGACTTCATGAAACTCTAGAAGAAAAAGGTAGATGGCATGCTAGAGATCATTTCATGCAAAATCCTCATTTGAAAGATAAGGAATTTAAATCCTAGAAAGGTTTAAGTTTGTTTCAAATTCTTTCAGCTAGTTAGTTGTATGTAGAGCCAGGCTTCTTGGGTCCTTTTCTAAGACCTTTCCCATTCTACCCTTCCTCCACAGGACAGTAGCAGTTTTATCAAACATCAAGTAGAAAATAGAAATTGATTAGTATAAACTGTTCTCATGTTCATTGAACTACAGTACTATTGCTACGTGGTTTTACATTTTAACTACTTATCCATGCATTCACTTACTCTTTCATTTATTCATCCTCTCTGCAAAAGGCATGAGTTCTTGCTATATATCAAGTATAGTGATGGGCCCCAGAGATTTTAGGAATTGCAATGTCCCTGCCTTCAGGGATTTCACAGCCAGATCAGCCCCACTATTTGGAGGATGATATTACACTTTATGACTCTGCTACTTAACAGGCATTGTTCATGGGCTTTGTGTATCATCTCACTTAATCTTCACAAAAATCTTAGGAAATAGATATTATTGACTATATTATACAGATAAGAAACATGAGATTCAGAAAAGGTGAGCACAACCTTTTCAAACCTGTTCAGGTAATAAGTGACCAAGGCAAGTTTCTGATGTGTTCTGACCTCTGCATCTAAGCTCTTTCTCTTTCTTATGCCATCTTCCTTCGGAATTGTTAAAAAAAAAAACCCAAAATGACTGAAATTGAATATCTATCTACCTAAGAGCTTTGTTTATTATAGGAAAATTTGGTTGTGGGAACTTGATGTATTCATCCTGTGAAAAGGTAACCTTGCTCATTCAGGAGTGACAGTAGTCTGTACTAACAGTACAGCAGTGGTTTAGCTTAGAACACAAAGCTGAGAAAAAAGGAACTCCAATATTTCTTCCCCCTCTAATTAATAAAGTATACCTGAGAATATGCTCCTCTCAAACCTTCACTCTTCAATTTTTGGGAGGCTAAAAAGATACCTCTGAAATTAATATCACATTTGTTTATCGTTTCATCTGGATGTCATGGCCATTTCTTGAAGGGGTAGAACCTGAAATAAATCTCTTAATATCATTACTGCCATTACTAAGGAGAAAATGCATTCAGGAGAACAACAAAGGCAACACTGCAAAAGAAATGGACTAACCAAAGGGTGATAAATATACCTGAGCACAAAAAAGTGGGGCCAGTTATGGGTACATGACCCATTTTCATATGTATGAAGATGAGGGCTTTGGGGCAACAAATCACAAAATCTCAAGATGTCAATGTATATCACCTAGAATGTGGAGGAGGGTAGAGGGGCTATGGTGTAAGAACCTGAGAATCAAATCCCAAATAGCACTTCTGATCAACATTTTAAATGTAAACATGAAAATATCATTGCAGGCTTTAATCATACAATCTACTGAACTGAAGAAATATTTAATGTGTATAACATTACATATGCTACCCCCATATCTAAATTTACATCCATGGTATACAACCCAAGAAATTACACTTTAATTTATCTACTTCAAATATTGCCCAAAAGTATGCTGTATTGCCTTACAAAGTGTTAATTCTGATTGCTTAATTATGTATTATAGTTTTGCTTCACACATGTATCTATAATTTTAAAAAAGCAAAACAGAAATCAAAATATATTAGGATTAAAAGGAGTTTTAAAAAAAAATATCTAATGTAATTGTATCTTTTTTGAACAGATGGCAAATCTTAACTTTTATTTTTGCAATGCACATATTGTTAACACTTGACCTGATATGTTCCCTTTGGATAATGATTGTAACATGTTAAAGTGAAGAAAAAACAACTAAAACTGTTATCCTGTTAGCAACTACGATTAATTTGATATAGCTAAGCATTGCTAAATAATCTGGCAAAACATGAGGTATTTTGTATGTCTATTTTAGGAACATAAACTAGTCATTACAAAGGATAGTGACAAGCAGGTATTTTGCAAATTTCAGATTAATTAAAATGCTGTTTAACAAGCCCTATTAGAATGCAAATGTTTTTCATGATTGCTGTCACAAGCTGGGTTTCAGGGTTTTTTGCTAGGTTTCCTATCTATTTAAACCTTTCTATTTCCTTGTCTCCAGCCTCCATTCCTCTGCATTGAAGTGAACCCAAACAGCAACATTAGCCTAATGCATGAGAACAATGAAGCGAAGAAAAAAAGACTGAAGAACTAAGTCTAATTACTCTAGTTCCATAGAATAAGCTTTTAAGGCTAAGTTCACACTAGGGCAATTACCCACCTAATTGCTCTAGTTTGAAGCTAGTTTGAATAGATGTTTTCAGTAATGTGAGGAGAAAACATGCAAATTCAGTGGATGGGTTTGATCCTTATTGCCCTTTTTATTAAAGAAAAGCCCCTTGAAGTATTAGATGACATTCCTTGAACATACTTCTAATGTACCACATTAGAAATACATTTCCTGGTAGACTGCAAGCCAGTGTGGAATCAGATCTAAATCCATGTACTAACTTTACTCTAAAAAACCATCAGTGAACAGAAAAAAAAAAAAAATTTCCCTAAGAATACATTGCCTCCGTTTGTAGACATGTACTTAGCAACATGAAAGATAATGCATTCTTTTTTTTTCCAAAACACTTTTTTATTAGTTTAGGAGAATTCTCAGAGGTTAGGTCCTAATATACTTTTATAACCTGAGCCCCTTAATTATAAGCTCTATGTATCTAAGAGTTAAAATCGACTAATAAAGTATTCAATGAGATGCAGTTCTCAAATAGTATCTGATGATAAGGGTGTTTAAAATTAAGGAAAAAAGAGATGGAAGGAGGGAGGCAAAGAGGGAAGATAGAGAGTGTGGCTGAGGTTGCAGTGAAAACTAAAAATGGGAGGATGTGAGTCCTGAAGACAATGAAGTTCAGGCCTCCGGCAGAGCACATACTGCTGTGGGTTGAAATCTCTTTCAGGAACTGTTTGGATGTGAAAGTAGAGAAAGAAATATAAAGAGAATCATTCAAAGCAAGGGTAGATTTAGGGCTAGAGGAATTGATTCGTCGAATTCAACCTCCTCATTATAATAACAAAAAAGCTAAATTTTAGAGCACACAGTCACATAAAGGGATGAGTAAATTCACACCTAACAAGTACAGTGCACACTATCTGGCTAAAGGGTCCACACTTATAACTTTGACTCAAACTGTACAAAAGCAATTTATGTAAACAAAACGTTTGTACCCCTGTAATACTCTGAAATAAAGTAAAAAAATAAAATAATAAATAGAATAAAATAGCATTTAAAAAACCCAACAATACCATTGCCCTCAAAGAGAACTCTTCTGACTGCCATTCTGTCTGGGAAAGGTTTACAGATGGGGACATCAATTGGAAATCTGCTGAGGTCAGTTTATTAGGTTAGAAAGGGAGCAGAGATGCCTCTTATCTGCAGTCTACCTTTAGGGGACTGAGAAGTGAGGGACCCGGATGCAAAAGGACAACCGCCATCTTGCTTCTTCCCCAGTGCAGCCATTTTCAACATTCCCTCCCAGAAAGTAAGCCATCTGTTTCCCCGCAGAAAACTAAGAAAAACCACCAAAAAGGTCTCCAACCCCTCAAGCCCTGTACCGCCCCTCCGAAAGTCCTTAAAAACCCTCAGCCTATTGTAGGACACACCTTATCTTTTGTAGGACACACCTTGTGTTTCGACAAAGGT
>VBSM01002616.1:42473965-42509532 GCA_008086735.1 Cheirogaleus medius
CTCGGTGACTCTGTCTCTCTGTCCGGTGGGACTATGGGAGATCCCACTCTAACATTATAAGAGCCGGGGCTTCTGTCCTTTCGGTCAGAGACCCTTCTCAGGTTTGCTTATTAAAATCTGTCTTCGTCAGCCAAAGCCGTTTCTGGCTCCTATTCTTTTCTCCCTTTACCTGACATTTTGGTGGTGAAACCCGGGATGGTCGTCGGGAGTGGATATCTCTGCAACTCAGGAAGCTGTGGGCTGCCTGTGGCAGCTCGCTGGGGCTCACTCCTGGCTCCGACGGCGTCCAGTCACCCAGCCCGTCTGACCCTCGCCTTTTCCGTATCCGCCCCCCATCCTCTAGCAGGCGTCCTCAAACTACGGCCCGAGGGCCACATGCGGGTGTTTTTGCCCGCTTATTTTTTTACTTCAAAATAAGGTATGTGCAGTGTGCATAGGAATTTGTTCATAGTTTTTTTTAAACTATAGTCCAGCCCTCCAACGGTCTGAGGGACAGTGAACTGGCCCCCTGTTTAAAAAGTTTGAGGACCCCTGCTGGCTTCCGGATGACGCAGTGCGCCCCAGCTCTCAGACCAGTTACTTCCGGGTCAGGTCCAAGTTGGGGTTTATACCGACCTGCCAGTTGCCACGAGGTTTCCGGACTCTTCTTGTCTCTCCTCTCTTTCTCTTTCACTTTCCTGGCTTTGGCAGCGAGAGGCCATTTGCCGGTTCCTTTTCAAACATCCAACAGCCGAACAGTTCCCCTGAGCACGGTAAGAAGTGGCCTTCTTCCTAGTCCCCCATGGTACCTGGGGGGCAGGATTCGGCTGTCCCTATTTTCTCAGGGAATTTTGGGGGCCCTTGGTCATGGCTTGAGAACTTGGGGATGCCTCATTCTCAGCCGCCTCCTCTCACCTCTTTTCTGGAGGTTCATTTCTCGCTCTCGCTCCTCTGACGGGGACACCTTTCGGAGTCAGCGAGAGACCTTCAGGTAACTTCACCATGGGCTCGGGCACCTCTACCATTCCTCCACCTTCCCCTTTGGGGTGTCTTCCTTTTAACCTTTCAAAACTGGACCTATAGGGTGACCTTAGAAAGAAAAGCCTCGTTTTCTTTTGTAATACGGCATGGCCCCAATATAAATTGGATAATGACAACTGATGGCCTGAAAATGGCACATTTGATTACCAGATCCTTCGTGATCTGGACAGCTTCCTAAATAGGAATGGCAAATGACAGAAGTCCCCTATGTATGGGCTTTTTCGTATATCCACTCCTGACCGTCCTTGTGCCAAGATTGCTCCCCTCGCCACGCTCTTTTATTGGGAGAAAACCCTCCTTCTAGTTCGTCCTTTGATCCTGCCAATGAACCCCTCCTTATGCACCAGGACACTCTACTTCTCCCCCCACATCAGCTCCCCATTCCCCTCCCAAACCATCTCCTGACACCATGACACCCCCAATCCCTTTCTGCCCACCTGCCCCCATAACTCAATCTACAGATGGGACTCTACCCAGTCCTGGGCCCTCGCATCTTTTTCCCCTCTGGGAAGTAGCTGGTGTAGAGGGCATTGGCCAAATCCATGTCCCTTTTACCATAGCTGACCTTTCCCAGATCAAAAAGCAACTGGGTTTCTTGTCAGAAAACCCCACACAATATAGGCAAGTGTTCTTATGTCTCACCCAAACCTTCAACTTAATTCAGCATGACTTATATGTCACCCTGACTTCCACTCTAACACTGGAAGAAAAGGAACTCATCTGGCGTTTGGCTCAGGCTCACACTCATGAACTATACATTCAGTTCCACCATAATCTAGTCACAACAGAGACCATTCCCTCATGAGAATCTAATTGGACCTATCAGCGGGTGACCCAGGTCTCTGATCATGAGATCACATGGTGCCCTGCCTCTTAGCAAGCATGGCCAAAAATGCCCATAAGGCTGAAAAATGGAATAAGATTACAGAGGTCACACAGGGGACACAGGAAAACCTTGCTCTCTTTTTATATTGCCTGACAGAGGCCTTAACAAAATGTGCCAATTTAAACTCGGAATCCATGGAAGGGCAAACTCACTTACACCTTCATTTTCTTTCTCAGTCTGCCCCTGACATCCGAAAAAATATTGTAAAAACTAGAGAAAGGGTGCTAAACCTCATGGAAAGAACTCCTTGAAACAGCCTTCAAAGTTTTTAACAATAGGGAGGAGGAACATCAGGCCCAAAAAGAAAAGTATCTTTGCTTAAAATATCAGATGCTTGCCTCTGTCCAAAACCCGGCTTGAGTCAGCTCTTGCAAAAGAAATCCCCCAAAACCCAGGGCACTTGCTTTTCATGTGGCACATCCAGACACTGGACAAAAGCCTGTCCTAATCCTCCTTCACCCTCTAAGCTGTGTCCCTTGTGCTGCCAATAGGACCACTGGAAGATGGACTGCCCTCAACAGGGACGCCCTCCCCACTTGAGTGCACAATCTGAGGCCCCCAAACCTCTGTCTAGAAAATATGAGTTAGAGACTTTTTTGTACTATAAATTAAGGTATTTTCTTTTTTCCTGGAAAACTTGAAAGAGCTCAAATCCTTTTGCCAAGTAAAATAATATTTTAAAAGGTATTTGTTATATTCTTCTGTATATTTTTTAAACAAATCAAAGAATTTTTATTATATATAATTGGCATATCTTATTATAAATACATGCTTTATCTCTCAGGTACTATTAATATTCAATTATTCATTTAAACTTTATATTCTTTTTGTGGTATTTTTATCCACATGACCATATTTTCTGACATTAAAATATTCAGAAATAAATATCAACCCTACATTATCTAGAAATTTTAGTTTCTGCAAAAGTAAGCCATTTCAAGTGAAGATTCATTTAGCTTATATTGGTGAGGATGCTACAATTTTTTATTTAAGAATTTCTATTTATGCCTTAAATTATAAGTTTTATCCCACAAAAATTTGTAGAAAAATTTTTATTTATATTTTTCTTTTAAGTCCTAATTCTAACATATAAAGAAAAGTAATTTCTCAAGGTTCTGAGTAAGTTGGTGATTTTTAAGAAGTATGCAAAATGTTTTTGGTTATTAAACTACATATGTGTATAATTTGTGCTGGTAATTGTTTAATAAGCAACCTTCCAATAAAGAATTCATATATATATAATTAGAAAAATATCTTTCTATATAAATGTTTATATTTAGATATTTTATATATACACATATATAATATACACACATATACACATATATGTGTATATATATTTATTATAAATTCCGGTAGTATTACGTTATTACAAATGACAATATGTAAACAGATGTTGGTGAGGAAGCAAAGAAAAGGGAACTCTTATACACTGTTGGTGGGAATGTATACTAGTACAGCCACTGTGGAAAGCAGTATGGAAATTTTACAATACTAAAAACAGAATTACTATTTAATCCAGTAACCCTACTCCTGAGTATATACCAAAAGTAAAAAAATCAATATATCAAAGGGATAGCTGCATTTGCATATTTACTATATTAGGTTATTAAATATGAAATGTATGATTTCCTTAAGTACTAAGTTTGACAGTTGATCTCTCTAACATTTCACTTTGACTCTTCCTGTTTTATTTTTATTGTGAAGATACATACTCAGTCTTTCAAACACATGGTTTGGTTTGTGATCATCTTTCAAACATTTTTTTAGAGCAATATTTGTGAAACTGATAAAACAAAAATTTATGTTAATTTGAATATGAGTTCCCTCATGGAACCAATGCAGCACAGACAGCCCAGAATATCAATGGAGTGTTTGGGAATGGTGTGGCTAATGAACACATAGTACTTCAATGATTTGAGAAGTTCTGTTCTGGTGGTTTTAATCTTGAAAATGAGCCACATGAGCAACCTGAGATCAAGGTGGATAATGATAAGCTCAAAGCTATAGTGGAAGTGAATCCACCTCGACCTACACATGAATTAGCAGCAAGGTTTGACGTTACCATTTAAACAATATTGGACCGTTTGAAACAAATGGGCAAGGTAAAGAAGCTGGATAATGGTGCCCATGAATTAAAACGAGCATCAGAAGAGAAGTCTTGAGGCTTGCCTTTCTTTGCTGTTGTGACACAAAGGCAAACCATTTCTACATTGTATTGTGATATGTGATAAAAATAAAATTGATTCTTTTTGACAATTGCAAGCATTTCAGCACAGTGTTTGGATAAAGGTAAAGTTATGAAACATAATCCAAAACCGAGTATTCATCAAAAAAAGCTAATAATGTCTGTTTGGTGGTCCACAGCTGATATTATCCACTATAGCTTTATGAGACTTGGTCAATCAATTACAGCAGGTGTCTATGCAACCAACTGGACAAAATGATGAGGATGCTTGTGATTAAGCAGCTGAGATTGGTCAATAGAGACAAGCCAATCCTTTTGCAAGACAACGCTCAACCACATGTCTCACAAACAACACTTCCCAAACTCCAGAAGCTGGATTTGGAAACTCTTTGTCATACACTGTATTCACCAGACCTTGCACCAACTGACCACCACTTCTTCCAGGCTTTTGACCACCTTGTGCAAGGATAAATATTCAATTCTCAACAAACTGTGGAAAATACCTTTCGCGATTTCATTGCCACTCACTGTCTAGGCTTCTTCACTGCTGGCATAAACAAGCTACTGTTAAGATGGCAAAACAATGTTGGTAGTTTAGGTGCATACTTTGATTAATTGTACTGCTTTTTGTTTGAGATATAATAAACTACACTTTTGATTTGGAATTGGACATTTCATATTTAATGACTTAATAGACCTATTGACAATGGTAAAGATATGGAATCCACTTAAGTGTCCATTAATGGATGATTGGATGAGGAAAATGTGGTATATGCACACAGTGGAATGCTATTCAACCATAAAAGAGTGAAATCATGTAATTTGCAGCAACATGGATGAAACTGGAGGTCATTTTCTTACTTGAAATATACCAGGCACAAAAAGACATATTCTCACTTATATGTGGGAACTAGAAAGTGTGATCACATGGAGGTAGAGAATGGAAAGATGCTAGAGACTGGGAAGGGTGAATTTGAGGGGATGAAGAGAGTGGGTTAAAAGATACAAACATACAATTATTGCAAAAAGAAAAAAATCAGTGTTTGATAGCAGAGTAGGATGACTATAGTTAACAAAAATGTTCTAGTGTGATGGACTTTAGAATTAAATACTTTGACTTGATCACTATGCATTGCATACATGTAACAAAATTTCACATGTACCCCATATAATTTTTAAAAATGAATAATAAAAAATTTTAAATTCATAATATGTGTAATATATTATCTTAAATTCCATAAAAAATTGATTGTTATAGAATATTTTCATCATTTTTTTTCTGAACTCTTGTATACCTAACCAACCTAACACCTGATAAATGTTAGTTGATTATTTTTTACATTAATAAGACAAAAGTGATTCAATAAAGACTTAAGTCAGAACTTCACTCTTTTTTCAATCATGGTAGCAACTTCCTTGGTGAATCAGATAATAGTTTCAAATGCAAGGAGACTATTTCATCAAATTTTTGTGTTTTTGACAATGCAATGGCTATAGACACAATACACTTTAAGTTTAATCTACATTTTTAACATTTTCTCCAATAGTTTAAGTTAGTCAATCAACAAAACTACATGCAAGCCCTGATTTGTAGCATTTGCCAATTTCCATGTATAGTATTTGTACTGTGTCCAGTTTTAAGCTTCCAACTTGACTATACTTAAAATGTAGTTAGAAAGAGATGTGCTATGCCATTGCATAGTGTTCCTGTAATATAATAAACATAAATAACCTCAAGAGCATAGATAATAGTAAAATCTAGTAAAATAATTAGAGAGTAATGAGCTTTGAATACTTGTAATTACCTCTGTTTTAATATAATTTATTTAATTATAATCTTATATGATTTCATTTTTAATGATGGCTAAGTTTAACATCCAACTCACCAAATTCTGAAAATCTACCAACAGGTTCTTGCTACCTGGTATAAGTTGGCTTCTAAATGTATACACACACACACATATTTATGCATGTTTACAAGGTCAACACAAACACATGCATAAAATATAGTGCTAATATGATATCATGATCAGTATTTACTGCTTCAATTTTTCTAAAATGTTATACTGATATTATTTTATTAGTATTTCAGTGTATTTGCTAACTACATTTGCAATGACAGGCAAATTAATTCATGAAAAGAAATTGAATCGTCAGTTATTCTAGTTTCACTCAAGTTGAGGTGGACAAGTTAGAGGATATAGACTTTATTATATACCGTCAGTTTGGCCATCCTTAAGATATTCTCAAACATTGCCTTTTCCCCTTGCAATCTGCTTAAACCTTAGACACAAAGGAATTACCCCCACTGGAAAGGTAAGTTTCCCTGTAGTGAGTTTCAAATTGTGCCCTGCTGAGTTGAATATTCTATGAACTATTAAGCTTACAGTTATGATAAAAGAGCAATAGTCATTAAGGTCACTGCACTTGAGGCTTCCATTTGAACTACTTTTGGGTTCAAGGCAAACAAAAATCTTTTGTTTTACCTACTTTCTTCCCCAGCCCAGAGGCAATGTAAGGGAGGATGAGAAAGAAAACCCCTTCTCCTGAGATCTTTGAAAACTTTAAAATCTAATGATGGAAAAGGGCTGCAATTTAAAACATGAAAGGTCAAGGAAGCCTACTAGAGACACAGTGAATATGTAACTTCTTATGGGAATCTCCCAGGCGTGAGATTATTCTGAGATTTCAATCTTATAGTTAAATAGTAATATATCAAAAAGACAGTGAAAATAGTTGCTTGGTAAAATGTTGAGGAGCCAGTCATTTAACTCTCACAAAATGTCACCAGCTTTATTCACAGGACTTTAACTTAGGAAACTTGAGATGTGAATATTTAGGAAAACACCCTTCAAAAATAAACAAAATTTCCCCTTAAGATTAACTTTGAATGAAACATTAAGAGAGTAATTTCCACAAAGCAACTATTTGCTTATTTTTGACCTTTGATAGAATTTATACAGAAACAAATTGGGAGCCATATTCATGCCTCTGCCACCAAACGGGCATTTGTACATTCCCAGGGAATATATAAAAATTTATCAGAGGTTCTGAAAAGTTGAATCACAGACTCAAGCACCTTGGATCCTAGACACCAATGAGCCATGAGCCACTGTGATCACCATTTGTATTGATGTATCTGTTGCTCTGCCCACATCTTGGCCTCACCTCTGATTTCAGCCAAGCCTGGACACTTTTGTGTATGTTTAAACTCACTTTTCACTGATAATGTTTTGCCTTAACTTCTGGTCTTTTAACTTTCTGCATTGAACTCTCATTACCCACACACGAATACTTCCAAGTATGGGGGAATTAATGGGATGATCCTCAATGAATGGTGAACTCGAACTCTTCCTCCTGTCCTTTGGGTGGACAATTTATACATGCTTCTTAGAGTGGGCTCAAACCCCAGTTGCCCTGACTGGTTACCTTCATGAAGCTTTTCTTCCTTCCCTTACTCTCTTCTTTATTTTGACCCTCACCCCTGCTCTTTAAGGTTACTTTACAAATATCACCTAGAAACAAATTTGACTCTACTTGAGGGGAACTCAAGCTAAAACACAGTCAAATCACCATATAATTACTTGCTACACCAGATTTATCTCTAAGGAGAATTAATTTTTTTCTGCATTCTAATCCCTACTGAAGAATAAAAAAACAGTCCTTATTATAGTACTCTGTATCATTTCTCTTTCTCCAGTAGTTTTGTGGGCATCAGCTACCATTGTGCTGCCCTCAATCTGCCCATGTATGAAACCATCTGACCCTATTAAGAATGTACTTCATCTCTCTGAATTGTTTTGACTACTCTCCCCATCCAAATTTCCAAGCCTGTGTCCCTGGCCCTAGAAACTTTCTTTATGTAGGATAGCAAACAGATCAAGTGGTACAATAACGAGAGAGAGAGAGCTAGACCACTGGTACAGTCATATGTACAATTTTTACAGTCATTTTCTGAGGGTTATGCCCTTTTCTTTATGTCAAACATAAAGGGAAATTCTAGTGGTAGCAATATTCTAAACCTTGTAAAATTTACTCAGTCATTAACTCTGGAGAATGAAATGATCCCAAGGGCAGAACTGAGTGAGATATAATGTAACTATAGAAAATTATAAAATATTTCTCCATGGTAAGCTATTTGCTTTTCTTAAGAAAAACTGACAAAATAAATTTTTGGTGACCTGGAAGTCTGTTCTTTCTTATTCGTGGTTTACTATACATATATGTCCCTTTTTGTAGAAAAAAAATTTACATGTAACTACCATGTACTAAAATATTGCAATTTTTACATTTTTTCCATGTTTAGAGTATCAAATCAATGCAGTATACTTAGTTCTACACTCAAATCTCAACGAAGTAGACAGGGATATACATCTCCAATAAAGTAACATTTCTTTTTGCATAGAGAGATTGTATATCAAGATCAATTCCTGGAAGAGGTCCTTGGTAAGTACTTATGTACAAACATGGATATATATATATATACATTTTAAACTCTTTAATTTTTATACAAAACCTATTTCTTAAAATTTATAAGGGTACACTGTGAAATTTGTTTATTCCATACGTAAGCAATCAGAAACATTGACAATTTCACACAAAATATTCATTGCTGGAGGTCATACATGATTAACTGCAGGCTTAATGGATAGTGATCTCACATGTATGTATGTATTTTACCATCACATATACTTTCCAATAGGCAATAGAAGTATAAAAATAAAAAAAGAAAAGAAGGTTTATTTTCCACTGTTTCAATAAGATAATTAAAATATTTACATAAAGGCAGTGAAAGAAATACAGTTCATTGCTTCAGTAGAGAATCAACAGAAATCATATTATCTTGACATTTGTTCTTGATATAGATGAATAAAATAAATATTTTCTACATATTTTTCTATTTATTCTATGTTTACATTTTGATGCCTGTATGTGCTTTCCTTACTTATCCAAGTCATTGTTTTCTGTCTTGTATTGGACTGTGGTGAACACTTATTCCTAAAGGAGGCATCATTTTTGTTGGTTGTTTGCTTGGACCCAAGACAGAAGTCATTTTTTCCCAAAAAGGAACAAATTAAAAAATCCCACCATCTTTGTATGTGTGGAAAATGTTAACAGCAAAGGGAGAGATAAGAAAAAAAATAAGAGTAAGCGAGGAGAAGAGCAAAGACTGTATTTGGTGGTCGGCAAATATCTGAAAGTATTAGATGTAATCAGTGTCTTTCAAACAGTTAATATGTTTTCATATAAAATATAAATATTGAGATATTATAGACAGATGATAAAATTTACCTAATTTGAAAATTACATTTCATATCAAAAAAGAATTAGTAGAGATATGGAGGGAGAGGGTGTTAGGGAATAAAGAGAGAGAAAGAGACAGAAAAAAAGAAAGAAAAAACTCAAGACTGAACAAAAATAGATAATTAATTTTGAAATACATAAGCAAATCCTGTTGGATTTGTTTTCATATCTTACCATTCTAGTTCCACCAATTTGTGTTTCCAAAAATATTGCGCAAGCCTCCTAACTGGTCTTGCTGATTCATCATTTGTTCCCCTGTGATCTTTTGTTTTCATTGTAGCCAATGGAATCTATTTAAAACATACACATATTGGTTAAAGTAGAAATTGCTAGGTGATATGACAGATTAACTCTTGTCTATAATAAGTTATAATACACAAAATAATAAAAGTTAAAAAGATTTCTTTCTCACTAGTGTCAAAGTCCAGTATGATTTTGTGGATATAGGTGCATTCTTCTCCATATGGTCCTTTAAGAAACCAAGTTCTACATTCCATTCACTGCATTTCAGTCACATGGCTACATCTAAATGCAAGAAAGCCTGAATCAGGGGTCCTCAAACTTTTTAAACAGGGGGCCAGTTCACTGTCCCTCAGACCGTTGGAGGGCCGGACTATAGTTTTAAAAAAAAACTATGAACAAATTCCAAAGCACACTACACATATCTTATTTTGAAGTAAGAAAACAAAACGGGCAAAAACATCGGGCGGGCCTGATAAATGTCCTCGGCGGGCTGCATGTGGCCCGCGGGCCATAGTTTGAGGACGCCTGGTGAATGCTGATGAGCACTGGCATTCTGATTCCACGTTCTCTCAGCTCTCCTGGGATATTCTTTCTGGTTTTATATACCCATTCCTGCAGCTTCTGCCTGCTTGGCACCTACAACCTTGGGCTGCTGAAGCTGCTTGACCCAAAAGCACAGATATCCAGAAGTGTCTGGGAGCTACCCATAGCCTGTCAATGACCATGGCAGAAGTTTAAAAGCCCAGATCTCTTACCTCAAGGTGGTACAGACTCTTCAAGACAGTTTACATTACAGAACAACCCAGAGAAATCAGGTTGAGGTATTGATTTCACCTGACCTTGCACTTTAGCTTTTCTGCTCCTGACCTCTTAAAAAGTTTGTTAATAAATCATTTGCACGTGATTCCACAGCTCAGGGGAACCCAACCTAAGATTTTCCCCTTTGTTCCCTCAGCTCTTTGCTCTTCCTTGAATCTTCACCATGCCTCAACCTGCAGGACTTGTGGATGTTTTTCTTTCTGCCTGTAATGCCATTTTTGCACACGTCTGCATGGTTCATGCCTTTACTTCCTTCAGGTCTCTGCTCAGACATCACCTAATCAGGGAGGTCTTCCATGACTGTCCTACATCTTTGACCCCATCCCAGTCCATACTTTTTTCTGCCATCCTATTCTGGTCTCTCATAGCATTCATCTCCATCTATTTATGTTTGCTAATTGATTTCATTCCACACCAGGGTATAGGTCCCACGTGGAGTACCTACTTCCTCTCCAATTCCCAGCTGCATTTCAGCGTACAAAGAGCCTCATTACATAGCAGGCATTCAGCACATGTTTTCAAATGAAATGAATGACTATGCAAAACTTAACTACAGAGGAAACTGAATGAACTTTTCATTCTATAATTAAGCATTTTTGTAGCCTGTCTAATGTCCAAAATTAAAGAAATTCTGAATGAATGATTACTGAAAAATATACGTACAAGTTTTGCCTCAAGAATTTATTGCAGAAATAATTGTTATCTTCATTGTAGACCTGATAAGCAGCACAAGCTATAAATGTTGCCTTAGTCAATCATAGTTTGGGGCTGTATGGAATACACTGTATAACAGTTTATGAAATCAAAAATTCTGATGATTTTACTGAACAATATTTACATGCTCTGCCTGAAACCTGCCAATAAGTTGGAAGTATTTATTGAAGATAAAATGCATGTATAGGGATTTTCTCAAGGTACTTTGCACTGTTAGGAGAATAAAAACCTGTGCGACATAAAATAACCTTCAGAATTAAATTCCAATACAAGGAAATGAAAGACAGTAAAACTTTCCAAATAGTTTTATGGGAAGGAGCAGGCTTGGAAGGGAATTAGCTGTAAAGATAATGCTGAGGTGGTAAACGCATTAATAAATTAAAAGAGAAAGAGAATCAAAACATGAAATCAAGAGTGAATTTTAAAGGTAACTTGATCAGAACATCAGGGAAGGCAGTTGGAGACAAGAGGTGGCTAGAGAAAACTCTGAAGCCAGACTGCAGGGCTGGGTACATATTATCCCTTCCCTTGATTTTTTTTTTTTTTTTTTTTTTGTGCGGAAGAGACAGACGCCCTCTGTTACTGGTTTGACTGTCTCTTGGGAGCATCGATAACTGTATGGCAACTTGCAGTGAAGTTGAGTCAAGTTCTTTCTGAGAGACACATAGTGAGATGGAGTCAGGCTGTCTGTCCATTATTATCCACAATGTGAATGCCTAAGTTTTAATCTGAACAAGGGGCTTATGACTGAAAGTATATCACTATATTGGCGTATCATATTGACTTTCTGATAATGTTCTAAAGCCAGTTGAGTAAGAGAGAGAAAATGCCACTGGGTACAAATTGTGGCATCAATTCTCTGCCAGACTGATCAATTGGATTTATATATTACCTCCAGCTACAATCTTAAAATCTATAGTTTTACTCCCTCTTCAGTGCACAGCTCACAGCTTAAATAATTGCAGATTCAAATGAATTTTAAAAGGATCGAACAGCCCTTAAATTAAAAATGTGTGAACATTGTTGTTTTACCACTCTTAATTATTTACTAATTTAACTCAATGGATTTACCTTTTTTCTCTCTTTATTCTTCTCTCTTTCTTTCTCTAATTCCTCTAAGAATAAATATTCTACAAAATGTTCATATTCATGCTTCAAATGATTTGTAACTATTTTAATCAATAAAATAAGTATAGTGTGTATATATATATTTTAGATGCATTAAACTGGATCATCAAAAACTGTCAGAAGTTCTGAATTACAAATCCTCTACTCTCAGTCTTAACTACCTCTCTTAACAATTAAAAGATTTTAAAAGCCATTCATTAGACATCAATGTTGTATAAGGAAAATTTAAAAAACATTTACTTAAAAATGCTTCCTATAGAATACAGAGCACCGGAGCTTTTTCTGAATGAAATCTTCATACAAAATTGCAAAGCTCAGACAGTAACCTAAAACATAATGCCACTTGCAGGAAATTCAACATATAGAAATTAGGCAAAAACAAACAATATAATACCATATCACAGAATTTTGCTCTATGTTTTGGATATTAAGAAAAAATACTTAAGAAACAGTCTGGCTAGAAAAATTTTAAAAGTGAACAATTTTAAATTGTTCCAAATGTTGACTTTTGGTAGCTCATATGTTATAATTTAAATGTATATTGTTTAAATATATGTTATTTAGAATAATAATATTAATGAATCACATTTACTGAATATTAATGATTCACCAATAAATATACTAAGTCATTAATATACATTAATTTAATTTGCTTTCATGAATATCCAGTAAACTAGGAGTTATTGTCCCCATTTTACAGATCTAGAAACATAGACCTAAAGAGATTAAATAGATTTCTACTTGTTGTGGGCGATTGAGCTAACATGGAGAAAAACTTTCCTCCTCAATAAACACTTAGATATATTGGAAGAAATATAGCAAATTCTACTTAAAGAAACAACCAACAACAAAAGAAAGTTAAATCCACAATTTTCAGAAACTAAAACAGAACTCAAAATTTCAATAATATAATGACTCAAAGCTGAAGCCAAAATGGCTCAATAGAATATCACAGACAGACACCTTAAGAGTTTCATTCTAAATTTCTAATGAGGAGGAAATCCATGCCATAAACCTGTAGAATCCTGAACTTGATCTGTTTACATTAAATAGGTAGTTATGCAGCGCTACCATAGTCATGAAACAAGAGCTAGAAAATTATTAACTTTCTGTGGCCATGAGAATATAAACAAACACAAGGGAAAATAACATGGAACCTTCAGATTTGTCCACATTATATTGTGGTATGCAAATTCACATTTGGCATATACTGCCTAGACAAGCACAAAAGTACAAAAGCACAAAGCAGGAAGGAATGTGAAACCACCCAGAAAGGACACTTCCTAACCCACGGTATACAGGTTTTCAAAAACAAAACAAAACAAAACAAAACAGACAAACAAAAAACCTTCACAAGATAAACTCACAGCAATTAACGGTACAAAGAAATGAAACATGATGAAATAAAGTATTAATAAGCTGATAAAATAATCACAATATTTTCATACCAAGAAATAGAAATAATAGAGCAATTATAAAGGGGCTTTAAAATGAGTGTGATTAACGCATTAAAAGCAATAAAAAGGAACCAGATAGCACCTGAAAAAGACAATGTCAAATTAGAATTGGAATAGCTTGAAAAAGAACCAAAAACATTATTGAAATTACAAACATAATTTATTAGTTTGCTCAGGCTGACATAGCAAAATACTACTGATTGGGCAGCTTAAACAAGTCATTTATTTTCTCATAGCTCTGGAGGCTGGAAGTCCAAGATCAAGATGCTAGCAGAGGTGGTTTCTGGTTTCTGAGGCTTCTCTCCTCAGCTTACAGATGGCACTTTCCTTCTATGTCCTTCATGGCATATTCTCTGTGTATGTGTTCAAAGAGAGCAAGCACTCTGGCCTCTCTTCCTCTTGCTGTCTTATTGGGTTAGAGACCTACCCTTATATACTCATTTAACTTACCTCCTTAAAGATCCTATCTCCAAATACAGTCATATTGAGGCTATGGCTTACGCATATAAATTTTGAGGGAATACAATTCAGTCCATGACAGTTCTTAAAATTAAAAACAAACCAATTCAATAAATCTGTGACCTGAAACATAGATCCAAATAAATCATCAACTGTGCTGTACAAAAAGACAAGTAATAGGTAATATGAAAAGAAATGGTTAAAACACATGAATTTACTTTTTAAGAGTTTGTCTTTCCTTTGAATGTTCTGCACATCCACTGCTACATGAAATACTTCAAAAGTATCCTCACTTCATTCTTACAAGTAATTATTATGAAAATATGTTGGTAAAATTATACCCTCCATGTTTCTTGTCTACCAGCCACTTGAAACACTGCCTTTGAATATACAAGTAGATTTTCAGAGATTCATGGAGGGCTATGTCTCAATAATAGGGCTAAACCAGACCTGGAGCAAATATTATTACACTCTTCACTTAAAAATACTTAGAAACAAATCTTTAAAGGGACAAGTTGGCCAACAAGTAACTTAACTGCTTTACAAAACAAACTTCAATGTTATGGAAAGAAAGAAAAAAAAAATGATCATGAAATAATGTAACATCCATTACGCACAATTTCTAGTCAAAAATTAAATAGAAATGAAAGAGGATTCTGTGAAGATGATGAAGTAGGAGGCACCAAAAATCTGTTTCTCTACATAGATAATAATTGCTCTGGCAAAATATGTCTCATGTAACTATTTTTGAAACTGTGGAGTCTATTGAAGCCTCACAACTTCCAGGGTAAGGCTTAGATGGTAAATTGCAGTTACTTTTGATCAAATTCAGCTCTCATCCCTTACCCTCCAGCCTCTCGGCATGCAGCTCTACAAGTGTTCCTGGAGCAATTTGCACACAGATTATAGAAGCCAGGGTGGATGTGCTGGTTAATTTTATTTGTCCACTTGGAGGGTCATGGGCTGCCCAGATATTTGTTCAAACATTATTGTGGGTGTTTTAGTGAGGTCATTTTGAGATTAGATTAACATTTAAATTGGTAGATAAAGTAAATCAGATTTCCCTCCCTAATGTGGATAAGCCTCATCCAATCAGCTGAAGGCATGAGTACAACAAAAATATAGATGTGATATAGGATATATCAATATGACATATCATATTGATTCCATTTCTGGAGCACTCTGAGTAATACAGTAGGCAATAAGGACCCTGCCTTCAAAATATCAATAATCTATATTCTGATTGCTATATTCTGATCTCATGTGTCTGATCATACAGTGCAGACACAGAAGTAGGCAGCTATTTTCGTACCACATAGCTTTATTGCAAGCTCCTCCCCTTGGGCTAAAGCAACTTCCAGGCATTTAAAGGGCTAGTGTCTTATCCCCTACCCCCGCTTTCATTTTTTTCTTTTTCCCTTTTGGGAGCCAGTCATTAATGACTAGGATATTCAAAAGGAACTGCATACAGAATAAATTAGGTCACCACACATGCCCAGAGAAAGATGCAGGCTCAAAAAAGACCTGAGAAGATCTCAGGTTTACAATTCAGGTTGATCCACAGTATGAAGACAATTTATAATAATTAAGAAACAAAACAAAACAAAAATGAAAAAGAAAAATCCCTGAGGAAGGTGGATCATTTGATTACCAGAGTTACATTATATTAGAGGCAATGTCCAACTTTCAACAACAACAACAACAACAAATCACAACAGGCTGGGTGCAGTGGCTCACACCTGTAATTCTAGCACTCTGGGAGGCCAAGGCGGGAGAATCACTTGAGGTCAGGAGTTTGAGACCAGCCTGAACAAGAGCGAGACCCTGTCTCTACTAAAAATAGAAAGCAATTATCTGGACAACTAAAAATATATATAGAAAAAATTAGCCAGGCATGGTGGTGCATGGCTGTAGTCCCAGCTACTTGAGAAGCTGAGGCAGAAGGATTGCTTAAACCCAGGAGTTTGAGGTTGCTGTGAGCTAGGCTGATGCCAGAGCACTCTAGCCTGGACAACAGAGTGAGACTCTTTCAAAATAAAATATATATATATATCACAACACATGAAAAAAATGGAAAAGTTTGACTAATTCAAAGGGAAAAATGATCAATTCAAAGGAAAAACAGAAACTGTCCTGGAAAAAGACCAGATGGTAAAGTTACAAGATAAAGATTTTAAAACAAATGTCTTAAAAATGCTCAAAGATCTAAAGGATGATGTGGAAAAAGTCAAGAAAATAATACATGAGCAAAATGGAAATGGGAATATAAATAAAAAGATGGAGAACTTAAAAAAGAAATTCTAGAACTGAAAAAATAATTGCTGAAATGAAAAATTTACTACACAGATTCAAAGGCTGAAAATCAGTGAACTTTAAGATAGGGCAAATGAAGTTATAAAGCCTGAAGAACAGAAAGAAAAATAATTTAAGAAAAGTGAAAGAACCTAAGCTACCTCTAGGAGACCATGAAATGAGCAAATATCCACAATGTGAGAGTTTCAGTAGGAGAAGAAGGAGAGTGAAAAGGTGGCAGAGAGATTATTTAAAGAAATAATGGCCCAAACTTCCCAAGTTTGATGAAAGACATGAACATGAACAACCAAGAAGCTCAATGAAACACAGGTTGAATGAACTCAAAAAGATCCACACTGAGACACTTTACAATCAAACTGTTGAAAGACAAAGGAATTTACAATAACATTATTGGCAGATTTCTCATCAAAAATTTTGGAACCCAGAGGGCACTGGGCTAATATACTCAAAGTGCTAAAATAAAATTTAAAAATAAACCCTGTCAACCAAAAACCTTATATCCAGCAAAACTATCCCTCAAAATTGACAACAGAAAAACATTAGCTGAGGAAGTTTGTTACCGCTAGACCTGTCCCGCAAGATATGCTAAAGATAGTCCTATGGGTTGAAGTAAATTATCACTAGACAGAAACTCAAAGCTTTGTGAAGAAATAAAGATCTCAGTAAAGGTAAATATGTAGGCAATTATAAAAGCTAATATTGTTTTAACAGTGATTTGTAACTCAATTTTTTTCTATATGATATAAGAGACTAATACATTTTGTAACAAAAATAATAGTCCAAAAGCTAGTATTATTTTAACTTTTGTTTGTATTTCCTCATTTTATCTCCTACATCATTTAAGAGACTAATGATATGAAAAATGATAAATTTTTATTTGTGGACACACAATGTATGGAGATAGAATATTTTGACATCAATAAGTCAAAGGGGTGAGGAAAGGGTTGTAAAGTAGAAGAGATTTTGTATATTAATGAAGTCAATGTGGTATAAATTCAAATTAGTATGTTATAACTTTAGGTTATAAAATGTTATATCCATGGTAAGCATAACGAAAATGCTTATAGCACAAAAGGAAATGAGATGAAAATTGAAATATTTCACTGTGAAAAACCAATCAAGTAAACAACAAAAAAGACAATAATACAAAAAATGAGGGCCAAAAAAGCTATAATACATACAAGAAACAAACAGCAAAATGAATATGACAGCAATAATTCCCTTCTTATCAATAATTAATTTAAATATAAATAGATTAAACTCTTCAATCAAAAGCCAGAGGTTGATAGAATAGATTTAAAAAACCCATAATCCAGCTACTGTATATGGTGTCTACAAGTGATTCATTTTAGATCCAAAGACACAAATACATTGAAAGTGAAAGGATGTAAAAATATATATATATATATTCCATGCAAATAGTAACCAAAAGAAAGCAGAAGTGTTCATGCTCAAATCAGACAAAATAGACTTTAAATCAAAACATGTTGTGAGACAAAGAAGGGCATTATATATTAATAAAAGGTTTGATAAAGAAAGAAAATATAATAATTATTAACATATGCCTAATAATATATCATCACTGTATATATATATATATAGAACTACAGAAAAAAATGAGGGAAAAAAGAAACTTTTCTACAATAATAGTTGGAGACTTTAATACTCACTCCTAATAATAGATAAGATAACCATACAGAAGATAAGTATAGAGAGGACTTGAATAATTCAATAAACTGACTAGATTTAAGTTGTACTGACATATACAAAATACTCTACCAAAGAATAACAGAATACACATTTTTCCTCAGGTGTATATGGGACATTTCCAGGGTGGACCCTGTATTAGGCTACAAATTAAGTCTCAATTGATTTTTTAAAAACTGATATAACTCAAGGTATCTTCTCTGACCAGTATAGGATAAAATTAGAAATCTGTAACAGAAGAATTAAATTAAATTAAAAATTAATTAATTTAATTAAAAATTTACAAATTTGTGGAAATGAAATAACACACTCAAAACAATTAATGATCAAAGAAAAAATAACAAGATAAATTAGAAAATACTTACATGAATGATAATGGAAGTAAAACATACCCAAACTTTTGGGTGCAACACAGCAGTGATAAGGGGGAAATTTATAGATATAGATGCTTACATAAAAAGCAAGATTGGAAGTCAACAACCTAACTTTACAATTTAAAAAATAAGAAAAAAACAAAATAACTGAAGTCAACAACATAACTTTACAATTTAAAAAATGAGAAAAAAACAAAATAACTGAAAGTTAGCAAAAGGAAGGAGATAATGAAGATTCAAGAAGACATAAATGAAATAGAGTATAAAAAAAATAGAAAAATATCAATGAAACCAAAAGTTGGTCTTTTGAAAATATCAATGAAACTGATAAATGTTTACTTTTATTACTTAAGAAAAAAGGCTCAAATTATTAAAATCAGAAATAAAAAATAAATACTAAAATTTAAGAAGACATTACTACAAAATCTACAGAAATAAAAAAAATATTACCAGAAAGGTGGCTTTCATCTGCTTCAAGAAATGATTGAAAATGTAGGTAAGGAAGATATTCAGAATTATGGGATAGGTGTCTTGTGAGAAAAGTATAGGAGCATGAGCCATTTCTGTTGTTTCCAAGACTCTTCCATAATTTTAAAAGAAATGATAATCAGATTTTAGACAAATCCCAGTGCCAGTTCAACATGAACTTGTAACAGTTTGGAGAAATGCACAAGTTTATTTTTCTTCATGAAGAAGGCTTCTGGAAGATTCTGAATGACTAATCTCATTAATGCCACCTTCTCCACTCTAGGTACCTGGGTTGTTGTTCTTTCTCTACCTACACAAAATTGGTGTATGCCATTTAAACATTTATGATGTCATCTTTTCTCTAATCATCTCCCATTTATACCCAGAATTTTCATCCAAAAGGCTCTGATTCAAGAGGCAGAAAGGCATTTTTATAAAACTTATAGAGGCCCATTATGTCCCCAACTTTGGTCCACAAAGGTCACTATAGAAGGATTCAGTGAACAGTGTCCTCAACCAAGTTGTCATTATTCATATGATCTAGGACCATACCAATCCAATAAGAGAACCAATTGGCTAAACCACAAATAAGTTTGAGTACCCTATGCTCCCTTTTTGCTGGAATGCCACTCAGAATATGAAACCAACTAGGCCACCCTGAAGTTGATGTTAGAAGAAGGAAAGATGCATCATCCACAGAAAATGGCAGTGTGGAATTACTAATTTAAAAAATAAGTACATATAACCTTCTATCTCTTTTGTTTTTATCCTTATACAGCAAGTAGCTCAGAGGAGATGATCCTTTTTTGGAAACATGTGAATTCTGTCATTCAACTATTAATACATTACTAAGGTATGTCAACCAGGAATAGCCGAAGGAGGTAGAATCAGCAATGTATTATTCTAATATTTTAGGAGGCTATTATGGTGCTTATCAATGTTATATTCATGTGGATTATAGGGAGTGTAGAAGATTCATTGAATTTATTAATGATCACCTCATTATTGCTAGCTTTTATAATAGGAGATATACTATTGTCAGATCTCAGATGATCTATAATAGAAGATATACTGTTGTCAGACTGCAAATGATCTAGAAAATAAACATGTAACACAGAATAGTTTCAAGGACCATGAAAATGATTTATGTATCTAGGTCTTCTGTGATTTCACTATATAATGGTTTGTAATTTTTTGCATACAAATCTTATACAACATTGCTTAAATTTGGTTTTGTGTTCTTTATTTTTAGATGTCATTTGTAATGGGATTGGTTAATTTCTTTTTCTAATTGTTCATTAGCAGTATGTAAAAAATATCATTAGTTTTTATATATTGACTTTATATTCTGTGAGCTGACTAAACTGATTCATTAGCTCAGAATATTTTATATGGATTTCTTAGTGTTTTTATATACACAGTTGTGTTCCCTATAAATTTAAACAGTTTTACTCTTTGCATTATAATCTTTACACATTTTATTTATTTTTCTTGTCTTATTTCACTGGCTAAGATTACTAGTATGCTGTTGAAGATGGGTAATGAGACCCGAAACATGTCAATGTTTATGTTTTTGTTTTCTCCCTGGTCTTAGGTAGACTATTCAGAACACAGTCTAATTTTACCTAGAGTTTTCTTCTCCCTCCACTCCATAAACATCCTTAATCAGATTCAAGTGTTTTCCTTCTATTTGTATATTCCTATTTTGCTGAGAGATTTATTTTTTTCATTTCTTTCTTTTTTTAACCTTGAATGGGTAGAGACTTTTACTAAAATGCTTTTTCTGTATGTTTTAAAGTGCTCTTATGGTTTTTCTTTTTCATTTTATTACATGATGAATCACATTGATATCTTGGACTTTAACGCGACCTTGCATTGCCAGAATAAATCTCCTTGGTTATTATGTATTATCTTTTTTTATATCATTGGCTTAAATTTGCTAAAATTGTAAAACGGTTTTGCATCTGTGATTATGAAGGATTTTGTAGTTCTCTATTCTTGTAAATTATATCATTTTGCATGAATATACTAGCCTTAGAAAAATAATTAGGATATGTTTCTTCCTCTTCTATTTTTTATGGAAGTGTTTGTACTAAGTTGGTAATAGTTTGTCCTTACATGTTTGATAGAATTTACCATTTACTCCATCTATGGTTTTCTTTGTAGAAATTATAATTTTGATTTCTTTAATTGGAAATAGGGTTTTAAAATTTTGAATTTTTTTCCTTGTTCAGATTTGGTAATTTGTGTCTTTCAAAAAAATTATCAATTTCATTCTAGTTGTGTAATTTCTTGACATAAAGTTGGTCTTAATATGTCTTCGTTTTGATCTTAATGTCTATAGAATCTGTAGTGGTGGCCACTCTTTTTTTCCTGATATTGGCAATTTGAATTTTCTCTTTGACTCTTGGACAATTTACCTAGAGGTGTAAGAATTTTGTTGACCTTCTCATAGAGGCTGCTTTTGAGTTCACTGAATTTCTTTACATTTTACACTTTCTATTGAGTTCTATTTATCTCAATTATTTTCTTTTTTCTACTTATTTTGAAACTTATATTTTCCCCTAATTTTTAATTAAGTTTCAATCATTGATTTTAAATGTTTTTTATTTTTTTTTCATTTAAAAATGCCTTGCTTCTGGCATGTGGGGGGGGAAGAGTGGTAGGGGCAATGTATGTAACCCTAACAATATTTGTACCCCCATTATATGATGAAATAAAAGGAAAAATAAAAAGGAAAAAAAAAAAACAAGTAATGATAGTAAAGTGAAAAAAAAAATGCCTTGCCTTCTTGTGGTCCTTTAACTGTGTCTCAAAATTCTTATATGTTGTATTTGCATTATTATTCAGTTCACATCTTTAAAAATTCTCATATGATTTCATTTTTAATTATGGGATTATTTAGAAGTATGTTGTTTAACTTCTAAGTGTTTTGGAGTTTATTGTTATATTATTGTTTTTGCTTCTAATTTAGCTCCAATGGTTCTGGCAGTTACCTTTATTCTGTTTCCCAATTTTATGGCTGCTCTCTGCAGGTTAGTCATCTGATAAGGTCTTTATGTTGAAGGCAAACCATTACATCGAAGAGAAATTGGGAAAGAGATTATTAAAGAAAATAGTTGTCTAGATAGTAAAAGCTAAAAGTCAAAATATAAAAAGGTTCAAACCTAAAAATATTAATGGAAAATTATCCATTTGTTTTTCATATTACAAATGTCACGCTGCCAATTCAAATAAACAAAATATAAAAGTTATTAAACTTTGGTGTCTGTCTTGAAAATACTATAAATTTAGTGTGGAAAATTAGAAAATTAATTAATGAAAAGGATGGAAAGGATCAAAAATAGACTTAAATGTTAGAAAATATCTCTTCTTCTTTTCTTATATTCCATGTCACTGCCCACAAATTAATAAATACATTTGGCCTTCCATATCCATGTGTTCTACATCCACAGATTCAACCAAACATGGATTAAAATATTTAGGAAAAAAAGGATGGTTACATCTATACTGAACACATACATACTTTTTTTCTTGTCATTATTCTGTAAACAGTACAGTTTAACAACTATTTATATAGCATTTACATTGTATTAGGTATTATAAGTAATCTAGAGATGATTTAAAGTACATGAGAGGATGTTCATAGGTTACATTCAAATCCTACAATATAAGGGACTTGAGTATCTGTGAAGTTTGGTATCCATGGGGGTTCCTGGAAACAACCTCTGGTGGATGAGGAGGAATGACTGGACCAGACTGCCATAATGTCATTTGAATAATACTTGGTAATAAATAAGAATAAGAAAGATATACTATATAAATATTTTTCTTATAAAGCTGTACTTTATTAGCATTAAAGTAGTGCAACCACCTCACCACCACACACAAATACATGAGATCATAGAAAAAACTTCTTTGATAATTGCATTTTCCAACTTCTTCAACTAAATGAAACAGGCTTGGAGTCAAGAATCCTAAAAAATAAACTGTGAGGAGGGTGATTTTGTGTTTTCTTCTATGATTTCCACTGTCTGCACCCCATTACTGATTCCACAGGATATGCTAACGTGTTTTAAATCTCACTAAAATATGAAGGTAAAAGAAACATCACACATTAGTACTTGAATACTTATCTGCATGAGCAAAAAACAGTTTTAATTTCTAATAGTGTCAAATTGTGTATGTGCAATTTTTTAAAATTTCTCTTTTCTGTTTTAATCAGTATACTATGATAAATGAGGCTTATTTTGAATTATTTGATGACTTAAGAACTTTACTTAAAAAAGTAGTATAAGTAAAAATCCTCATGTTTTGTCTTTTTTTAAATAAAAATAGAGGATATACTAGATTTTTCTTTATATTTCATAAAAACCAAAAAATTTTAAAAGACTATGTTACTATTATTAGCTTCTTTTTTCATATCTAACATGAAATAGACAACATTTTGTTTATCAGAACTTATGGTTAGGTTAATGGCCAACTGAGATTGATTTTGTCCTTCAGGGGATATTTGGCAATGTCTGGAGATACTTTTGGTTGTTATAACTAGGGGAGTGCTCCTGGTTTCTAATGGTTAGTGGTTATGGATGTTGCTAAACATTTTATAATGCGCAGGAGAGCCCCTCATAACAAATTACTGGCCCGTCATGTCAGTAGTACTGAAGTTGAGAATCACTTATGTGAATTCCATTTATTATTATTTCTAAGATAATAGAAGACATGATGATTGAAAAATTATTTTCATAAAATCCTTTCTGTTATATATGAGTAAAAAGAATTATTTTAAAAACTAAGTTATTTTTCTCCTCATAAACAGGAAGTATTAAAGTATTGATTAAATTAAATTTATTAACCAAATTATAATTATACACTATGGAAAAAAACTGAATTTTTTTATTCCTATAAATGGTACAGAAATATAGAATTTGCAGTTACATCATAATTTGACTTAGCTAACTTATGAACCTAATTTTCATTAATGAATTTTTCATAGCATTACAAAAAAGGAAGTGTTCTTTGATACACATAGAATTTTCAATAACTGGTTCATGAACATCTTGTTGCTTTTATTTTATTCTTATAGCAAAATCATTAATTTATGGCAGCTTATAATATTTCATCAATCTATCCTCTAAAATAATACTTAAGAAATAGGAACCTTCCTGGTTAACAGATAGAAAATAATGTCAAAAGGTAAATGGTTCATTAAAGGTGAGGCATTTCAGCTTCATAATAGATTACTACACAATCACTGGATGTTTCTAGATTTGCCTTACTAGTTAATTTTGGAACTCCCTCTCCTCCTTGTTCCTTTATTCCTCTAAGGTCATATTTTCACATACTTCTTGAAATTTATAAATTTTACATTCCGAACTCATCAATATTAGAATGAATCAATTTTGATTTACATTTTCTGAACCCTATATAAAAATATTAAATGAGTAATAGTGGATCATCATATCTGATAATTCAGAATCTTGATGATATAATGGATAGAATTTTGATAAACATACAAATTTTAACTAAATTTTTATATTTAGAGGTTTATTTTCTTCAGCTTGGTGAACTACTTTGAATAGGTCAATTAAATTGACTGTTTCTCTATAGAAATTTTAAAAAATTATATTTGTTTTCAATTAAACTTGAGTATATAATGTGGAAGATTCTGCAGACATTGCCATTTCAGTAATTGGACATCCTTACAAATTTACTCTATTTAATTGTGAACTTTCAGATTTTGTCATATGACCATAAGAACATCAAATTTATGATTCACTCTATGCTAATTAAGACTAATAGTTTTGATTCAAAAAATTTTAAAGCATTAATTTATAATATTTTATATACAATATATTCAAATCTAGTGGCAAGAATTAAGCCAAGAATATGTACTTTTCATGTGCATTTTGCCATAGAATAATTTGGTAAGCATATTTTTCCTGCAAAAAATGAATGAAAATTATTTATCTCATTTATTCACTTTTAAACTTGAAATATTTTCCCAGACAAGTTATCTGAAACAATAATGACTTTATAATTTTTATTTTCATAAAAATGTCAATATTTTATTCTTCCACAGAAATGAACTTTAATTTTATATTATTATGTTTTGGGAGGAGACAAGCTCCCATCAATACTAATAACCAGTATATATAACCCCCTTTTATAGTACCCAGTTAGAACAAATTAATCAACAATATGTGTAAAAAGATCTGTGAAATAATAAGAATGATGTTTTCATGTGTATTTCAAAGTAAAATGATAGTCCATTGGCAGAAATTCTGCATAAACAAATGGTATTTGTTATTCTTTTTAAAAGTTTCTAATAACTATAAAAAATATGGGCACTAGAGTGAATCATTTTATTTTTAAAAAAGCAAGCAATTTAAACCTTTCATAGTTAATCCATTTAGCAGGAAAGGTCCCTGCTTAGGGAGGGCCCATCTGGCCTCTCTACAAATGTGAAGGTTTGTACATATGGGCCATAATGTATGCATAGCTAGCTGAACCAACCCCTGCAACTAAATAGTAATTAGCATGGGGCAGGTTTTTATGGCTACTTGCACACTAGCAAGTCCTTCCTGACCTACATCCAAATGGACATATGATTTCATAAAATGGGTAGTTTCTTTCTCAAGCATTTATTTGTGTGCAAAAATGTAGGATTTGTTTAACTGCCGCCAACTAAAGAACTGAGACCCATATGTTACCCCATAAACTTACCGGTTAGCAATTTGTTATAAGCAAGATGCAAATATTATGGTAAGCATTCAGAACGTTTATTCAATGAACCTTATGTTGTAAATGGAAACAACAGTATGTCAGAAAATTTTGTAATCACGATTTCACCACTGGTCCCATTTTATGTGTAATTCAACGTTTCCAAATTCTGCAATTTTCAATTAGACATATCAAGGTCAATGGAATTTTAAATATAAAGTAATACGTGCTTCAATTTTTGGGGGAGGAAAAATAGTGAAAAATCTCTGAGAGCATGAAATGATTGGTACCATGGTTAATTTTAAGTCATCGATAGTAGACTTATTAGGTATGTCAGACACAATACACTCCTGAATATGTGGTCAGATTTTGTTTGAATATGAATGGGATTTAATGAGGCACTAATATATAGGGGAGCTTTAAACTATAGACAGGCCAGAGAATTGTAGAAATTGACATCAAATCAAAGGCTCAACAAATGTGTGTGTGTCTAAATGTAGTTAATTTAGGCAACAATATATTACAGCTATAATCTGAGTCTAGCTATTTTATTCTGGGTACAATGATATGGAGAGCTGTATGATTTTTAAAATTTTAAGAGCTTTAATTTTGCCAATCTACACTATGGCTTTCGAATGAAAAATCAGAAATTATATAATGGAATAGAAATTTAAACAAAGAAGTTTATTATAATTTTGGACAGTTATATTCGAGTTTTACTAATTGTTCCTCTTGCATATAAATAATCAAAAGGAATTGCCAATGCTTTTCACTCAATTTTGACATGTGAAAAATGGAAAGGAAATATAGTAGACTTCTGAGTAGATCATTATTCTGTGCTTCACATTATTTTTTAAATTATTATTATTATAGACATTAATGCAAATAATGTTATTGGACACCAGCTTTTCTCCTTAACTCTTAGACATCAACAAGGAAATATTGATCATCTCTCTCTATCTCTTAGAATTTTGAAAAATTCAATGTATAAATTAAAATTCTTTTGGTTGCAAGTGTTAGAAAACCCAATTTTTAATAGCCTAAAAATGAAATTCATGGGCTCAGATATCTTCAAGTATAGCTCCAACTTCAATCAGGGCTTAATCCAGAATCTCAGAAAATGCCATAAAGTTTTCTTTTTTTTGGTTGGTTTGTTCATTTACACCTGACGTTTTTAGCTTGCTCTGTCTTCTTCCGTGTTGTCTTTATTACGGGGCTGGCCCCCCATGTGGTGGTGAGAGGACCCCTGAAGCCCCAAACTTCACATCTCCACACTTTTAAATCTAGTGGAAGGGCTTCTCTTACTCATATACCCCAACAAACAGCACCTTTTATCTCATAAGATTTTATCGTCCATAAGTAAAATGTGTGGTATTTTTTTGTCTGCTGTTTATTTCCATATCTTGTGAATCTATATATTCTGCCTGGTACATATAGATCATGTAATAATTTTTGAATGAGTGAATAAATTATTATTCCCAAACTACATGACTGAGAATAGGAATGAATGATTTTCTCCCAAAATTTTGGTCTGCTGTTGATGCTAGCAGGGATGGATATGGAAGCCAGATGTGTAGATACTAGATATCCAGCCTAATATGTCCAACATGGAGATGGTGAAATATAGCTTTGCCTGAGTGATCTTTGAAAGAAACTCTAGTTTTTTAAAACTTTATTTTGTTATAGCTCTAGTGGTCATTGGCAATATTTCTTGAAAAGAATTACTGATTTAATTTTTAAGACAAGGATTTAAATGCTATTGTTTCAATATGTTAAATAAAACATTGGAATATTTTGTGCTAAAACATTAAAACAATGAAGTTTATTTTATTTTGTTTCATTTTCCTAGAAAGATTACACTTCCATATGCCCAATAGAACTATTTTTGTAGCAATGTATTGTCCGACCAATACATGGCTAGATTCTTAGCTCTTATTTTACTATTTAAGTGATCTTTGTGTGAAACTCATTCATAAAATACTTTTGAACTATTAATGGCTATATCAAGGTAGCATAGGTTATTCAACGGTCCCCAACCTTTTTGGCAGCAGAGAGTGGTTTCATGGAAGACCATTTTTCCGCAGATGGGGGTGAGGTTGGAGGGGATGTGGAGCTCAGGCTGTCATGCACAACTGGTTCCTAACAGGCTATGGACTGGTACCTGGCCATGGCCCAGGAGTTGGGAACCACAGGGTTACATGGAGGTTCAGAGTTAAATCCAAGAATAGAGTTCATGAATCTGTCCCTACTATTAAAGCAAAAGATCCTGTTTATTATGTTATATTAAATAAGTAGTACTTTACACAAACATCAAAAGCTTAAATTAGCTCTACAGCCTAGCACAGTGAAACCTGAGCAGAGTTACAATGATATTTTTGAAATGAATAAACAAGACCTTGAATCTGATCAAGGGAATTTTATTTTCTTTTAAGTTTCTCTTGAGTAATGTTTACAGATACTAGAAAGCTGCAAACATATTCACTCTCCACTTAGAAGAAATTTTACTATGTGTACTTGCAATTTTAAGAAAAAAAAATGTTTTTGCATAAACATTTGTGAGATGTGTAGATTTAATAAGAAAATTTATAAAAGCTCTTAGAATAATTATTGGCACATAGAAAATGCTGAATAATTATTGACTGTTAGTATTTGTTATTGTTATTGCTATGCGACAGATATTATTTCAAGAAAGAGGAATATAGATGGTTTAAACATACAGAGAAAATTCTCAATGCAATCTACTGGCTCTAAATATTTAATACATTTCACTAAATGGAATCACTTTTGCTCTCCTACCTGAAGGATTAGATATCTGCCAATAAACATTTTTTTATCTCCATTAATATGTCATCAACCCAATAGTCTGAAAGTTAAGACTATAATCATATTTTTAACATTCTCTCAATTTTTCGCAATGATATTAAAAATATGACCCCTATAATATTGTTCTGTTGTCATTATCCTCACTATTGCCTATATGCTGTTTTCAGAAAAAAAAACCTTTACCCTTCTGTGAAGCGCTTCATACTTGTCATGGTCATATACTCAGTTTAGAGACCTCCAATGTTATATAGATACTGTCTTTGTCTGCTTGAGCTGGTATAACAAAACATCATAGAGTGGTTTAAGTAACAGACATATATTTCTCGTGGTTCTGGAGTCTAGGAGATCCAAGGTCAAGGCGCTAGCAAATTTGGGTTCTAGGGAAGGCCTTCTTCCTGGCTTGTACATAGCCATCTTCTTGCTATGTGCTCACATGGCTTTTCCTTGGTACATGTAGGTGAACAGAGAAAGAGATCTCATGTCTCTTCCCCTTATTATGATGGACATTAATCCCATCATAGGGGTCCCACCCTCATGATATAATCTAATCCTAATTACCTTCCAAAGGTCTCACCTTCAAATAACATCACACTGGGAATGAGGACTTCAGCATGTGAATTTGGGGGGAACACAGAAATGCAGTCCATAACAAACATTAAGAAATTAGCAGACTTCAATAATAAAAATGATGGTGTTGAGTAAAAGGAAGGAAGGAAGGAAGGAAAGAAAGAATTAAGGAAAGAGGGGAAAAAAAGAGGGATGAGGAAAGAAGGAAGGGAAAGACAAAAGCAGACAAAGAAAAAAGAAGAAATGAAGGAAGAAAGAAAGAAAGGAATGAAATGTTACTAAATGTCCTACAGAGAGTAAGGGTACAAAAGCCTTCACAAATATGATGGTTTAGAAAGTGTCATAATTTTACAACTAAAGAATGCCTACTAGTGTCATTTCCTGTGTATAAAACAGTAGTTTAAAAATTGTCTTTTATATCTATTTCTGATCTTATTTTTAGAATTACCTCTGACTATAGTTCTCTATCCCCACTTTTTGTTTGAGGCTGGTTTTGAAATTGAGCCATCATGTCTCAGGGTTGCTTCATGCAAACAGTGTCTCTTTTCCTATTTTTCTTAAATGCTAACCATAAAATGGCCAGCAAACCACTCAACATATTTAAACTCATAAATATAATTTATATTTATGGATATAATACAGATAAAAAGCAAAGATTCAGGGTTTTCAAATAAATCTCATTCTTGAGTGTAGATTATTACTTTGCAGGGAAAACATTTGTAATATGATTCATGAAAATGACATAAAAAGGGCATTTAGGTTTTGGTAGAAAAAAGTTTTTCAGGTTGTACTCTACTCAGTCACCTAAATTTAGAGAAATCCTTGCCCACTTACTTCTTCCTTTTTCCACCATACAGGAAAGAGTGTTTGAACTTAAAAGAAACTATATAATTGAGAGTATCTTCCATTTTCCTACTTGCTTGGATATGTCCAACAGGAATATAAATAGACATAAGAAGAACAAGATAAAAGTTATGTACTAACAATGCAGTGAGATAGAAGCCGAAAGTCTAGTGGTAAAGTGCTAAAAATTACAATCAGAAAAGCAAAGAACTTGCACAATTAACATTACTGCTAGTTATTCCAGAAAGTGAACTAGTGTGGTATGCAGAAACATGAACTATATATTTAAGAATATGGAAATAATGCAACCAAAGAAACTCATTGGTACATCGTTATCACCCAGAGTCCATAGTTTACATTAGGGTTCACTCTTGGTACTCTATATTCTATAGATTTATACAAATGTATAATGACATGTATCTACCACTATATTATTATTATACACAGTACTTTCACTGCCCTAAAAATTTTCTGTGCTCTGCCTATTCATCCTTCTCACCCTCCCCACTAACCCTTGGCACTCACTGATCTTTTCACTGTGTCCATAGTTTTGCTTTTTCCAGATTGTTATATGGTTGGAATCATACAGTATTTAGTTCTTTCAGATTGGCTTCCTTCACTTAGTAATATGCATTTGTTTCCTTCATGTCTTTCCATTCCACTGTCTGGATATGCCACAGTTTATTTATCCATTCACTTACAGAAATCTTGATTGCTTTCAAGTTTTGACAATTACAAATAAATGTATAAACATTGTGTGCAAGTATGGCTATAAGTTTTCAACTCCTTTGGGTAAATACCAAGAAGCACCATTGCTCGATAGTATGGTAAAAGTACATTTACTTTTGTAAGAAACTCCCAAACTGTCCTACACAGTGACTGAATCATTTTGTATTCCCATGAGCAATGAATGAAAATACCTGTTGCTGCACATCCTCAACTAGCATTTGGTGTTGTTAGTGTTCTTGATTTTTGTCATTCTACTAGGTATATGTTAGTATCGCATTGTTATTTTAATTTATATCTCCCTGATGACATATGATCTAGAGTATATTTTCAAATGCTTATTTGCCATCTTTATATATTCTTTGATGAAGTATCTGTGAAGGTCTTTGGCCTATGCTTTAATCAAGTTGTTTCCTTTTTGTTGAGTTTTAACAATCCTTTGTATATTTTGGATAACAGTCCTTTAAGAGATATGTCTTCTATACATATTTTTCCCAGAGTGTTGTCTTTTCATTCTCTTGAAAGTATATTTCATAGAGCAGAAATTTTTAATTTTTAATAAAGTCCAGCTTATCCATTGTTTTTTTTATGTATAGTGCCTTTGATGTTGTATCTAAAAAGTCATTGCCAAACCCAAGGTCATCTAGATTTTTCTCCTGTGATCTTCTAGGAGTTTTATAGTTTTGGTGTTTTTTAAACTTAGGTGTGTAATACATTTTCAGTTAATTTTTTTCAAGAGTGTAATGTCTGTGTCTAGTTTCATTTTTTGTGTGTGGATGTCCAGTTGTTCCAGCATTATTTGTTGAAAAGCCTACCTTTTCTCTATTGTATTGCCTTTGCTCTTTTGTCAAAGGACAGCTGATTATATTTATGTGAGTCTATTTCTGTGCTCTCTATTCTGTTTTATTGATCTAGCTATTTCCTTCACCACTACCACACAGCCTTGAAAACTGAGGTTTTATAGCAGGGGCCCTCAAACTACGGCCTGCAGGTCACATGCAGCCCACCGAGGACATTTATCCGGCCTGCCGGGTGTTTTAGCCACCGCTGCCTGTCCTGGTTGGCAGCCGACTCGTCCCGGGCCCACAGTGCCCATGTGTGGAATGTGCCCCGCACTCTCCAACAGGGACAGTGAACTGGCCCCCTGTTTAAAAAGTTTGAGGACCCCTGTTAGGAATCCTTGAAAACTGAGGTTTTATAGGAAGTCTTGAAGTCCAGTAGTGTCAGTCCTCCAACTTTGTTCTACTTCTTCAATATTCTGTTGGCTCTTCTGGATCTTTTGCCTCTCCATATAAACTTTAGAATCATTTTGTTGATATCAACAAAATAACTTGCAGGTATTGTATTTTTAATCTCAAATTTGCCTTGCTCAATAATAGTATATAGGAAAGCAATTGACTTTTGTATATTGACTTTGCATCCTGCAACCTGACTGTAATTGCTTATTCAGACTTCTCTTTTGAGGATTAGACTTACATATTCAAATGCTTACTGAACATTTTTAATGGTATCTCAATATACTTCAAATTTAGCTAACCTAAGACATAATTTATCATGTCACTCACATTTTTTGCCCAATATATTTTTCCTCTATTTTTCTTATATCAGCAAGGGAAATGACCACCCACTTTTATAATCCAAATAAAAAGATATAAACCACAGAGTCCTTTTTGATCTCTTTAGCAGACACTGTCAGTCTTCTGTTCAGATCACCTTAAATCACTTTTTTGATCCTGTTTCTTTGTCTCCTTCTCCAGACTCCTCGTACTTTTGTGTCCAATGACCCACACTTCAATTCTTAAAAGAACTGTGTCTTTGGGATACTAAAGCCATTTTGCTTGACATGTAGAAGTTCAGAGTTACCTGGGAATAACTCTGGACCTGCAGTTAATGACTGGTAATGAAGAAATATATTTTCGCTGGCTTTAGTTGGCCTGATATATGTTCCCATAATACCTCAAACTTCTCTTTTGACTTAGTATAGTCATAAATATTTGTGCAATGTCTTTCCTTTCCACTAGACTCTGACTCCGTGAGGGCAGAGGACACATGTGTTTTCTTTCTTTGTTTTTCATCTTTGTGGGCTCAGCAGCTGACATAATGTCTGGCACATAATAGTTGCTTCATAAATATTTGTTCAGTGAATGAGTTAAGAATTCCTTCAACTATTGAAAGATGTCGAGAGAGATATTAAATTGGACAGGCATAACCAGAGTGGATAATCACATTCCTTAATTGACAGGATCATATAGTTCTGTATAGGTGGGGACATGCATACACACATGTGTACAAACATCTATATTTATAGGATATGCTGTTTTCTACTTTATGTACATATACATGGAGGCGTTCTAGACAGATGGTTTATAAAACACCAAATGGCACTGAGTATTGTCTTGTGTAATTTTATAAAGAAAACCCTAAATTTGAAGCATTTAAAAGTGTTATTACATATGTCATTTCTTCCCATGTGTCTTACGTACACAATCTTCCTCCAACAAAAATAACAAAACCCCAATTCAGATCACACTCATTTTTAATTTAGCTAAGCACACATCTTTCTACCTCTAACACATATTTCAAAAATCATAGCATTAGGTTATAAAAGAAAACTATCATACATTAACTATACTAGATGTCTTTTCAAGTTTTATCTTTGTGGTCATAAAATCTACAAAGAAGTAATATTGTTTCTACAATCCTTCTTTCCAAAAGATTTAACATCTTAGAAAATTTCCTGAAAATATATTCATTGTTTTTAACATTGCTTCTTTGATTTCATACCAAACTTATGTTTATCACATGATTGCTCACCCAATTATACAACAAAATAAAAAGCATCATCAAATAGTTTAATAGGAATATAGGAAAATGTAGTTTGGTTCATCAAATGATGCAGAAAATAATGTGACAACAAAAAAATCTGATTGCAAGTAAGATATTAGTTGCATTAGAATCTGTATTCCCACTCTTTAAAAAAAAAGAAATGTACAGAGCCTTGAGAATATAAATAGACTAGAAGTGTATGGACATAGTAAGACCATCATGTTTTTAAAAATATACAACAATAGTAACAAAATATAAAATATTTATGGCTAAATCGTCAATGTGACAGATTCTAAGTAATGTGAGGAAAAGACTACACCTTGTTCAAATTGGTATTAATGATAGCCCTGTGTTCATATTAATTTCCACTTTATTTTAAATAAATATTTGGCAGATAATGAGAGAAAATGATTACTAAGATCATGGTCTTACCTAAAACAAAAACAAAAAAAGAAGAAAAATGCATTGTTGCATATGTATGAATGTGTATATATGTATTTCTGCAAACTGTCTCGTTCGGAACTCTTTTCCTTGAGTAAAACCTTTCATTAAATTATTTTGTTAATCTTTATAATTTAAACCATACAGCTATAATATGATTTTTAAAAAAAAAAAAAAAAAAAACTCTGTATATGCCTAGCTGAATCCTTCAAACAAAATACGATGATTTTCTTATTAGCACAGATATTTAAATATGCTGTTTCTTGGTTAACTTGAAACATAGGCTTTGCAGAAACGGGATCAGTCATCTTTACTTTTGCTCTTCTATACTATTTATAGAGTCAAGCAGGCCAGCAAACAGACAAACCATCAGAGTATGCCTCAGTCTAATTAGGTCTCTTTAAGGCAAGACAAAATGCAAAATGCGGGAAGGGAAAAATACCAAGGACTCCACAGCCCCTCCAAGCAGCTTGGCTGGCCCAGGCAAACAGGGATAGGCCTCCAAGAAGCACAGGAAACAAACTGGCATTATGTCCGCGGGTTATCATTATCATTATTATTTTTTTTTTCCTTAAACCTGATCGATCCCTCCCTACCACAATGATGCTTCAGGGCATGTCTCTTACTGCTCAGGAGCGATTGAGCATTGGGTATCATTAAATATGGTAGGTAGAAAAAGGAAGTGGGCAGCCAAGAGCTTGGGCGAGGCGTGGGGGTGCGGAGGGAGCCTCGGAAAGGCAGGGTCAGAAGCAGCCACAAGCTCTAGCTCCTCCTCGTGTCTTTTTCTCTTCCCTGGACTCTACTGACCTTTCACTCAGGAGCCAGCTGGAGCTGAGAGAGATTTAATTGAATGGATTCCTCAGATGTGTTTGGAGTATGGGTGATGAAGAAAGGAGGAGGAGGGAAGGAAGGCTGGATACTGTGGTGAAAAGAGAGCAGAGGGGGAGGGAACTTGCCATGACCTTCAAAGGCTAATTGCCTGGCTCTTCCCAGGGCCTTACTGGAGCTTGACTCGCACAGGGCTCCTGTTGTCCGGCCTAACCAAAGCTCTCCAGCCCCTCCCTGAACCCCAGCTTCAGAAATGCAGCACTGCTCCCGGGTGACCTCCAGTCCAATCAATAGCAGGCCGGCCAAAGTGGCTGCAGCTCCCCTCTGCCCCTCTTGAGCAGAGCTACTTTAACAGGCTCTGCTCATCCGAGTTCCTGAACCCTCCCTCATTAATCAGATTAATCCCAGGAAAAGAAAAAGCAGCAGAGGGGTACAGACCGACCAGAAGCACTGAGGTGTATGTTTGTGCAGTATGTGCGTGTTGTGTGTTTCAGTCTTCTTCAGTGTTAGTTTAATGGAATAAAATCGAAGCCAGCAAGAAAAATCAAACCTCTCCTCTGGCACTTTCTCTCTATCTGGTTTCCATTGTTTGTTTCTGAAATTATAAATCACACAGACTAACCAGATTAAGAGTTTATCCACGAACACTGGCCCTCCCTCCTTCTCCCAGCTCTCTAAACCCTGTCTTTATGGGGCTTGTGTGTGTGTGT
>VBSM01002616.1:42509632-42526460 GCA_008086735.1 Cheirogaleus medius
AAAAAAAAGGAGGGAGAAAAGATCTTAAGTATTTTACTATTAATGTGGATCACTAAAATTAAAGATTTATACTGCATGACAGGGTGGCTAGCTGTAGCTCTTGGGAAACCTTTGTGTGTGTTCGTGTGTGTGTGTGTGTGGATGGATGTGTATATAAGTGCATGTATATGGGTGTGTGTGTATGAAATACGAGCTGGTATTAGTCGTATACATGCAAATATGGATTTTTTTATGAACTCAGTTATTTTGAAAATTTTCATCAGAAACCACTTTTAAACTAATTGGCATCTGCGGAGAAGAAACCTCATTTTTGGTTCAAATGAATTTTCTGAAATGTCATTTGATTCGGGAAATATGACTGATCTGCCCGATTTCTTGATAAGAAATGAAATGAGCCGTTGTCCTTCAGGATATCATAGACTTGAAATGGGGGATTTTATGGTTAATGCCATCAGATAGAAGTGTCCTACTTTGAAAGGAGAAGTCCATCAGCCTCAGGGAAAGGCTGAAGTCTGAAGTCTGAATTCATCTTTAAATCTGCTGCTGCACTTAAAGCTGGCATGGAGCAATGATAGATTTTTTTTTCTTGAGTAATAAATACAAAATAAATAGCAATAAATAATGAGATTGTTGATATCAAAAAGTTTATAGTTTTATACTTTCACATTTTGGATTCCACTTTTAGGTCCTAATGTCGATGTTCAGTATGAAAGTCAAGAATGACCACAGAGCCTAAATAAATATATTTGGGTCACAGTATGGGATATTAAATGTGTAGAATTATGATTAATATAGTCATGCTTATAAAACACCAACATCAACAATGGAGATGACAAAACAATAAGGGAATAAAATCAATAACAGCCTACATAAAAAAGTACACATAGCCAGAAGCAAGAAGAGGGATATCTGGGTCATTGACCTCAGGCACGGATGAATAAAAAAGTGTGTAGCCATGCTTAAGAAAACAAAAGCAATGGAATGGAGAGAGTCATCTCACATTGAGGTGCGTGTTTGAAATGGATTACAACAGACACAGGAGAAAACTATTGCAATAAATTTATCCCATATGAAGAAACCTCACTGTGAGTAAAGCTTATATCTGCTAGCTCACAAAGTGACTGACCAATATCTTTACTTTTACCAATCCCACCCTGCAGTCCTGGACTGGGCATTCATATCTCGTGCTATATATATGTTTATATGGAGAGACTGCATCCCATAGTCAGGTATATTTAGAGTTCTGCAACAAATAAAGATTCCCATGAAACTTAGACAACATGCAATAGAAAAGAGCTGTGAGAAAGAAAAGATAAAAGATAAGATAAGAACAAGGTATGTTTCAAAGTAGTGTACTTCAATGCAGAGGGAAAGAGGCGGGGAGATAAGGGAAATAAGAAGTAAAGAGAGCCAGTAGGGATGGGGAATGGAAAAATAAAGAGAATGAAAGGAGCAGAATACATTTGAAAGAAAAGCGAGTGCTGATGGGGATAATGTATTGAACCTATTTTACATTATCTATCCCCTTATTTTTCAAATATTAGCCTAATTTCAATTACCACCCAGAAGTGTTACAACCTTATTCTTGGAGCCATATATCAATGAGTTAATGCTGGGCAGTACCTGCTTATGTGCCAACAACATAATCACAAAATGCTTTCTGTTTCATCAATGAAATAGAAATGCACATAGTTATGATATGATATCAAATTTTATGCATTGACTATTTGCAAATGCTGGCATGTCACAGGTTTCTCGTCACTTTCTTAGATATAAAGTCTACTTTATTAAAAGAAAATTACTTTTGGAAATTCAAGACTTCCTTGAAAACAGGCAATCAAAATTCTCAAATATTGAGAAGAATCACTTATAGTCTAATTCCGTATAAACATAAATAATAATTTTGCAATTGGTTTTTTGATTAGCATGTGGATATTCCACAAACTGGCAATACAGGCAAAATTTCAACCCCTCCATCATAGCTGCATTCTTTTTAAAATGTTATCCCTCTTTTCCTGACCAATAATTTGTATGTATTTGAGAGTTGACTACAGTTTCTTTTACATTTCTTATCTGGCATGTATTTATATACCAAAAGCATATTTTATAAAGGAATATAAAAAAAAGAATGGTACACAGACTATTTTTAGGTGATTTATTGTGGAAACTAAATGATTTTCCATTTTAAAATGTTTAATGTTAATAAGAAAGCATTAACTTCATGACTTTAAACTCCTTAAGGTAAATCAGCTTACTATATGTGAAAAATAAGAGAAGTAGATTTATGTGCTCCAATTTAAAACAGCCAAAAATGAAAATTGTATTTAAGACTTATGATAGAAGAGTTTATAGGGAAAGAAACATTCTGTACATTTTCTTTTTTTTTAACTTTTGGTTAATACACGTGACATACGGTAGTCTTAGAGCATGACATACATTTGTTTTGTCCCCCACTTTGTACAGCAACCAGTGAATAAAGAGTAGCCAGAAAGAATTACAATCTCATAAGCACTGATATAGCAGCGCTAAGAGGAGATGACATAACTCAGCTTTAGATTGCACCCTCAAGAAATCATGTTGCATTTCACAACAGGTAAGCATCTTGACAAATCCTTCTGAGTATGATGAAAGCAGCTTGCAAAAGTAGCATAAGAGTACATCCTGGATAACATCTCAGATACATCAATTTTATTCTGGGGACCTTTACAGCATTGCACTTAACTGGAGGTACAGCAAGATACTTCTTCAAGCACATCATTGATCCTACTAAGCCCGGGCAAATAATCTTTTTATAATACCAAATCTAACAGTTGTTTAAAGTTGCACTTTATTTTAATTCTGAAATTTTATCAACCTTATGTTGGTAAAAGTGTTTGCATAGGAAAAGTGCTCTGACTCTCACTGATGCTATGTGGCAGTTAAACTATAGAGGCTCCTTAGAGTGAAATTATTTTAAAATTTAGAAATTCCATATGGTTATTCTCCTAAATATGATTATTTTAGGGTGTGCATATGGAGCAGAACAGAAACTGTTTTCCCCCCACACATACCATTGTCAAATCTTCTAAACTCTACATTCACTTATGTATTTATTTCTTTTTTCATTCAGTATCTAATAAATGAACCCCTTCTATATGTCTAATTATGTGTGGTTTGTTCACTATTGTACTCCCAAAAGTGAGACAATCCCTGACATATAATAGGCACACAACAAATACATTAAGCATAGAGATTAAAGTTTTTGGTACTGTAAGCAATAGCAGCAAAAATATTATGTTTAACACACTGAAATTTCAAATTTTTTATTTGAATTCTAACAGGAAATTATTACTCAAGTCACAACACACTCATGTGGATAATAAGCACATATCTTTACCACACACTAGATTAAAATGTATATTATCCTGTCCCTGACCTAGAGCCTTAAGTAGATAAAACAATACTTGTAATAAGATTTAAAAGTAAAGCAAAATTCCAGATGTAACCCAGATCAAGAGATTTCTCTATTGTCTTACAAAGAGCAGGGGTTGGGAGATTAAAGAGTCTTGGTCAGGAAGAATGTCAGAGACTAGAAAAGAAGGTGCTGAGGATATAGGCAGAACTGATTCCTGAGAAAAGATCCTCTTATAGATGCAAGAAACAACTTTGGAGAACCACTAAGAGATATGAAATACTAACAAAGTTAGCAAAGTAATTCCTACACTCTATATCCTTGGATTAGGAAATGGTAGTTGAAGAACTCACTTGAGATGATCCCCTCCATCTGCCTGCTGTTCACACCTCCTGGTGCTAGAATTTCCACATTTATCAGAACTGTCTTCAAAAACTATTAGTATCTGTCATGAAGGAACAGCCCATCGAGTGGGTCACATAAATGGTGTTTGCTCATATTTCTACTACCATAACTGAATCTTGACATTACTTCTGACCACTACAAATCCACAGTTAGAAATAAGAAATTTTTTTAAAAATGAAGGTAATTGGAAGGCCACAAGACCCAAAACTTTCGCGACATACTCTGACACTGAAGAAGGGAGAAATCAGAACCAGCCATGTAGAAAGAAGAGGGAGAATTAGACATTTAGATTGTTTTCTCTATTTTCAAATTGTGTAACCACCATGATCATTTATGACACTAAAAGATTTAAAGTGAAAAGAGAAAGATGTGATATAAATTAAATTCATAGATGTTGTATTATTCTTGCACTTTCTGGCACTATGTACTACATAGTAAATAAACAAAACAGTGGTTGAAGAATAAATAAATGAATGCGAATATAAATGAATCTAAGAAAGACATTTTTGTGAAAAAATGAATCACTATTGAAAGATAAATATATTATTCCTATAATATTACATATTCCAGAAATGATTCATAGTTTAAAAATTCTAATGTGATGATCACTATACCTATGCTAATATTTTTAAATAAGGGTGAGAGATTTGTTAACCAGAGAACTTTTAAAATATCAGATAACAACTTGAAGAGACTCTTTTCAACTTATTGATTTCATAAATTGGGTTTGTAAGTCATCAGAAAAATGGAACGCACAAGACATTCCAAATAACATTGTAAGTTGGAATAAAAAATAATTTTTTTTTTACTCTAGCCATGGTAATATTTTATTTGGGAAATTATATGAGACAATTGTTCAACTCATAACTTCTCCTGCCATTAACATTTATACATCAACTGCCAATAACAATGACTTAAGTTTCTTTAACAAAATTTTTTTTTTAATTATTAAGGCTACATAATAGTTCTATATGTTTGTAGGATACATGTGTTTTGATACAGGCATTCAATGTGTTGTTTTGTTTTTTTACTTTTTTTTTCTGAGTATGATGGTGTTACAAATGCTTCGGTTACATAAATTGTCTTTGCATCATTATTTGAATAAGGATTACACTCCCTGGATAAATCTGGCTGTGCTAATATGGCCTAAGAATGTTACTTCTAATATAAGTATTAGAACCATTTATTCTTACTATTACAAGTGATACACAAGAAAAATAAACCTGTAAAAAATATAATTGTATAAAAAATATATTTCAACTTATTTGTGATTTCTGATTCTAGTTATGATAGAGTAACAGACTGGATTTACCTTATCGTCTTCAACAACTAGAACATGAAAAAAAATATATTAAATGACAATCTTCAAACATTGGAAATAAACAGCATGAGATTGTGATCCCTGAGAGAAGAAAAACAAATGAGGTGAGGCTTTTGATTGTGCCAGTTTATTACCTGAAGGCAATTACCAATTTAAGGAGTAGGGAAGCAGATTCCAAACAGAGCCCAGGGAACTCTCTGATTTGTAGAGACAGACTGAAACTTGGGAAGGCCAAAGTTGCTGTATTTTGTAGCATAAGACTGAAAAAATATGTATAGAAAGAGGAAGAGAGAGAGAGAGAGATCTAAACATATACAGAAGGATCCACTTTAATCTTTGGCTTCATACTTCTCTGGACATTTATTAGAAGAAGCATGAATTTATCTGAGATTATGAAAGAAAAATATTGGAAAACAGTAGGCCAAAAAATTACCAGAGTTCACAGAAGGCTAGGAATGGTTTGTCTTCCCACAAGCTAGAGAGGAAAGATGTAAGAAGCATGAGAAGAGGTTTTTAAATGGTAATGCATAAGTACTGGGGTTAAATTCTTCCTAGATTAATGGGTGCTCTGCATTTACCATAACAATCCTTAAGGTCAATAATCTAGAAACATAATAGATTCCTCATTCCAGAACCAAACCAAACACTTTTTAAAGGAATACAACAAAATGCAGCACCCAATAATATAAAATCCACATTGTCCTCATCCATTAAAAAGTTAAATTTTCTACTAAATTGTATACTTGAAATTTGCTTAAATAGTCTCAGTACAATACAAAACAAAACAAAAAGGATAGCTAGATGAGGGAGTAGATGTGTTATCTAACTTAAAGTGGTAATTATTTCACAAAACGTATATTATCAAATCATCACATTATATACGTTAAAATAATAGTACTTTATTAGTCAATTAAACCTCAATAAAGCTGAAAATTATTCTTAAAAATTAATTTTTCAACTCTTATTTCTGAGTAATTCAAAGAGCTAGTAGAAAATCAGTAGGCTATAATAAAATTCAATAACACAACACTCGACTAAGTAAATTGATATTTATAGGCTATTACACCACACAGCAGCAGGTACACATTATTTTCAAGTGCAAGTACAACAAACACCTATTCCAAGCAATAAAAGTATTCAAAAGTTTAAAATAAAGAAACTATGTAAAGTATACTACCTGAATCCAGTAAAATTAAACTAGAAACAATAACAAACAATATCTGAAAATCAAATATTTAAAAATTAAACAATATATTACTAAATAATCTGCTGCTTAATAAAGAAATAACATGGAAAATGCAATACAATTGAATAAAAGTGAATGTGTAGAATTTTAAATTTTGTAGGATGCAGGGATAGTTTGGAAGGGAAATTTATAGCATTTATAGCAAGAAAGTTCTCAAAGAATTGAAAAAAAATCCAAAATAAGCAGAAGGAAGGAACTAACAATGATAATGGCAAGAATAAATGAAAACTTGTAGCTCTTTAAGGTATCTCCAAATTCTTTTCCACAGAAGTTGCACTAATTTGCAGTCCCACCAACAATGTAAGAGTGTTCCTCTCTCTCTGCATCTTTGCCAGCATTTGTTTCTTTGGGATTTTTTGATAAAGGCCAATCTTACTAAGTGTCCGTCAATCCATGAGTGGATTAATAAAATGTGGTATATATATACAATGGAATACTACTCAATTATAAAAGACAATGGTGATCTAGCACCTCTTATATTTTCCTGGATGGAGCTTGAGCCCATCCTCTAAAGTGAAGTATCATAAGAATGGAAGAATAGGCACCACATGTACTCACCATCAAACTGGCACTGACTGATCAACACTAAATTGCTCACACAGTAGTAATATTCTTTGGGAGTAGGGGATTTGGGGGTGGGTAAACTCACAACTAACGGACGTGGTGAGCATTGGAGGGGGGAAAGGGCACATCTCAAATCATGGTTGGGATGTGGCAATGTCATAACATGTAACTAAAATATTTGTACCTCCATAATTTTCTGAAATAAAAAAAATTTAAAAAAAAGAATAAATGAAAACAAAAAAACCAACAGGTAAATCAAAGAAGCCCCAAATTGCTCTTTTTAAAGTTCAATTAAGTTGATAAACTTCTAGCCAAACTGATAAGAAAAAATAAAGTGAAGACACAGGTGACCAATCAGAATTTTAAAAGGGAACAACACTGCAACTCCCTCAGTATTAAAATGATAAAAAAAAGTATTGCCAGAAATTTAATAGCTTATATATATTGCAGAAGTACCTCAAAATTAACCTATCTACCAAAGCTCAGTCATGAAAAAAATACATATCCTAAATAACACTGTATTTTAAAGTAATTAAATTTGCAGTTAAAATTTCCCACAAAGCAACTCTAAGCCCACAGGACTATACTGGTAAATTCTAACAAACATTTTAAAAGGTAATATAATTCCAGACAAACTCTTCTGAGAAATAAGAGGATATGTATCCCAACTCCTTTTATAAAGGAGCATTAATGTGATGCCAAAGTTAGAAATTGGTTGTAACAAAATCACGGAGAAATATCTCTGAACATAGATTCAAATGTATTTATCCCAAATTTAACATATTAAATTCAGCCATATATAAAAATGTCACACATTATAACCAAGTTGAGTTTATCCTGGGAATGCAAGGATGGTTTAACATTTATAAATCAATCCTTATAATTTTCTCTATTAAAAGACTAAAAATGAAAAATACACAACCATCTCAATAGATTCAGAAACGGCATTTATCAAAATTCAACATCTATTCATGTTTTTGAAAAACCAAAAGCCTGCTATCCAATTAGGTATATAAAGGGCATCTGAACAACTTTCATCACACATAAAGGTGAATGACTAAATATTTTCCCCTAAGATCATAAACAGGACAATAATATTCATTGCTACCACTTTTAAGAAGTATCATAGTGAAAATCCTTATCAGGACAATAAGAGAAGAAAGAAATTAAAGCATAAAAATTTGAAAAAAGAAATAAAATATTTTTATTGACAGATAACATGATGATATATTGAAAAATCCTAAGAAATCCATAGGAAAAAGCTAGGAAATAATAAGAGAATTTAGCAATATCACAATAAACAGTCAATATACAGAATTAAACTATGTTTTAAATAATTCGACTGACCAAATAGAAATTTAAATTAAAATATGCCAAAAATTAATTAATTCAAAATGTATTCGAAATTTGAACACAAAATCTATGAAACTTCTAGGAAAAAAATACGAGAAAAGCTTCTTGATACTGGTCTTGGCAATAATTTCATGAGTATGACACCAAAAATAAAGACAACAATAGAAAAAATAGATAAGTACAACTACATCAAACTAAAAAGCTTTTATATATCAAAAGAAAAAAAATCAGCAAAGTAAAAAGACAACCTACAGAATGGGAGAAAATATTTACAAACCATACATATGATAAGCAGTTAACATCCAAAATATATAAGGAACTCCTAATACTTAAGTGAAAAAAAAAATGAAAAAAAGAATCCGGTTAAAAATGGGCAAAGGACTTGAATAGACATTCCCCCTAAGAAGACATACAAATGGCCAAGAGATGAAAAGATTCTCAGTATTAGTAATCATCAGGGAAATAAAAATCAAAACAACAATGAGATATCACTTGCACCTATTAGAATGGCCATTATTTAAAAAAATAATGTGTTGACACATTTGTGGAAAATTTAGAACCTTGGAACATTGTTGGTGGGAATAGAAAGTGGGTGTAGTCACTCTGAAAACTAGTATGGAATTTCTTCAAAAATTAAAAGTAGTATGATCCAGCAGTGGAATCATGCGGTATTTGTCCTTGTGTGAGTAACTTGTTTCACTTAGCATAATGTCTTCCAGATCTACCATGTTGTTCTAAATGACAAGATTTCTTTCCTTTTTAAGGTTGAATAATATTCCATTGTATGTATATACCACAATTTCTTTATTCATTCTTCTGTAGATGGACATTTGGGTTGTTTCCATATCTTGGCTATCATGAATAATACTGCAGTAACTTATGGGTATATATCCAAAAGAATTGAAATCAGGATCTTTAAGAGATATCTGCTTTCCTGTGTTACTGCAGTTTTATTCCTCTTAAATGAGGCCTCTAAAATATAAAATAGTCAAAAGTGTAGAAATAGACAATGGAATGTTGTGTACCAGGGAACAGAGTGGAGGGTTATGGGGAGATGTTGCTCAATAGGTATAAAGTTACAGTTATACAAGATGAGTAAGTTCCAGAGATCTGCTACTCAACATGGTGCCTATAGTTAACAACAAAATATTTTGTATATAAAATGTGTCAAGAGGGTAGATCTCATGTTAAGTGTTCTTATCACAGAGACACAAAAAACGAGCAAAGGGATACAAGGAAACTTTCAGATGTAATGAATATGTTTATTAAACCGATTGTGGTGACAGTAACACAAGTGTATACATATGTCCACGTTCATGAAATTGTATACATTAATTATGTGCAATCATCTGTATATCAATTATATCTCAATAAAGCCAGATAAAGCCAGAACATTTTTACTAAACCTCAAAGTAAAAATAAATTATTCCTATTTTTAGCTCTTAGAGGTATCTCCAAATTATTTTCCACAGGGGTTGTACTGATTTCCAGTCCCACCAGCAGTGTAAGAATGTTCCAACCTCTCTGCATACATGCCAGCATTTGTTGGTTTGGGACTTTTGGATAAGGGCCATTCTCACTGGAGTTAGGTGATATCTCATTGTAGTTTTGATTTGCATTTCCCTAATGATTAGAGATGTTGAGCACTTTTTTATATGCTTGCTAGGCATCTATCCAAAGGAAAGAAAGACATTCTATAATAAAAATATCTGCACTCGAATGTTTATAGCAGCACAATTCACAATTGCAAAAATGTGGAAACAATCCAAATGCCCATCAATACATGAGTGGATTAATGAAATGTGGTATATGTATACCATGGAATGCTACTCAATTACAAAAAACAATGGTGATCTAGCCTTTAATATTATCCTGGATAGAGATTGAGCCCATCCTTCAAAGTTAGGTATCACAAAGATGGAAAAACATGCACTCCATGTACTCACCATCATATTGGTACTAACTGACTAACACTAAGTTGTTCACATGGTAGTGATACTCACTGGGTGCCAGTAGGGGTGTGGTGGGAGGGTAAATTCACAACTATGGAAGCAGAATGCACTGTATGGGGAAAGGACACTCTTGTATCCCTGGCTTGGACAGACAGAGTAAACAGCATTATATGTAACCAAAATGTTTGTACCCCCATAATATCCTGAATAAATAAAAATAAAAAATAAATTATTCCCGCAAAAAATAAAATAAAAATATACTGCATAAAATAGGATCAAAATTATGAAATCCTTAGAGATACATTTTATAAAATATGTACAAGACCAATACACTGAAGACAACTATATATTGTTATACATTTTTAAAAAATTTTAAATAAATGGAGAGAAATCAACGTTCATGAATTAGAAAATACAGTAATCTTAAAATACCTATTATCTTCAATTTGATCTCTAAATTCAATGAAATCCAATCAATTCTCATCATTTTTTTAATCAGCAAGCTGACTCTACAGCTTATATAAAAATATAGGGGACCTAGATTATTTACAAACTACTGATGCATGAATCTCAAAGTATTATGTTAATTTTAAAAGCCACACATAAAAGACTACATGTTATGATTCCATTTACTTGAAGTTCCAGGAAAGGAAAAATTATAGTGACAGAAAACATATCAGTGGTTGTGAAGGACCAGAATTCGAAGGACGGGATTGATTGCAGAGGATTATAAGTGGATACCTGAGCACACAGTAATGTTGTATACTATGATTTTGTTGATTCAATCATACATATTTGTCTAAATTTGTTGAATAGTACATAAACATAGGTAAATTTTTATTATATTGAAGTATCTCATTAAAGACAATTACAAATAATTTGATTAAAATTTTGTCTGAGAAAACCAGTTTTCATCCTACTCAGGATTCATTCTTAAAATTGATAATCTTGCATCTATTACATCTATACTGATACATAATTCAAGAATGTTGATATGGTAGTGATCAAGAAGGCAAGTTTAATATGTTTCCTAAAAATACGTGATCTGAATAAATAAGTGAATAAATGAATAAATAAATGTATCAATGAATAATTGAGAGTATAGAAACTGAGTAGAAGCAATAGTGATTGTTTCATAATTAGATGACAATAATTACTGTAGTTTTGAGATGGTCATACACTGGTGTTACACAAACGAAGACTTTTGTGATATGTGTGCAACTGTGTGTGCAAGAGTGCTGGGGAGAGAGGTCTTCGGTAAAAAGCAATGTTATTGACCAAACCAAAAGCTCAAAGTAAATTCATTATCTATATTCAAATGAAGTTGAAGAAAGGGAATTGGGTTTTTTTGGTGTGTTTCACTTATGGCCGAAAGTTCTACCACTATATAATATTATAGAGAGCCAATATTGTATATGAGGAAAAATAGATTCCCCAAGTACCAATGCAGCTACATTTATATTAAAATGCTAATGATAAAATATGTCTCATAAATGTCAGATTTTCCAAACATAGGCACTGTTGTCAAAGCTTTCACATGACAAACAAAACCATAAGTGACTAATATTATAATACAAAATAATATAATCCTTTAACAGGGAGACCATTCTACATGATCCTTTCCAAACACCACCACCATTTCCACCCTCTACTTTTACAGATTAATAAAATGAAAATTTATAGTTGTGAATTCCCTTACCTAATTTCAGTGTGACAGAGCCTAGACAGAAAACCAAAACTTCAGATTTTTACCACAATGTTCTTTTTACAATGCCACAAGACTTCTTAAATTTTCAACAAGACATGTTTCAATTGGGAATAGGCAATGTGAGCATTATAGAAAACATCTCTAAGCACCTCCTGAGAAATCACAAACATACTTTTCAGATTTAGAGTAGTCCCTGGGGAAAATCTGTAGTTTTCTGTCACAAGCAAAAAGTCAAATTACACCTATATCATGTATTTTCAAAGTTGAAAAATCATGGATCCCAGCAATCACTGAAAACAGGAATGGATTGTAAAACATACTTGAGACCAGTGCTGAAACTAGATATTGCAGGGATAAAAAGCCAAGATTACAAGGCATGGATAATAGATTTACAGTAGGTTTTCAGCACAGTGCTAAAATAAAGACAATTTATCTTGGTAAAATGCTATTTAACACATTTGCGGGGATAACCAAGTTGTTATCCTAATATCATTGACATCTTTTGTTACATACAAATATAATATGTTGTACTCCTTTAAGAAAACAAATTCAGATCATATTATAAATTTAATCACTTCATAAAATATTTACTTTAGTAATATAGGATAAAGAATGAAAGATTTTTACAAATAGTTTATGTATTTGTCTTGAAAAAATACATTTACTTACCCCTTTTCTGTAACAGAGTTTGAATGCAAACTAAGACATTCTTAATAAATAGTTTATATCCTTCAGAATGTTTTAGAGTATTGAGAGGAGACTATGTGAAATAAATTTTCCTGAATAGAATATTTTGATTGTTTTTGTTATCCATATTGTAAGTGATTATCACTAGAAGGTGAGGGAAGGAATATGTTCCAGTTAGTGGATACTAAATATTTTTAAATGTGAAGCATTGCATATATATTAGTTTTTATAAAATTTCTAAAAGGATATATTTTCATACAATTTACAGATGGAAATACAGAAACTTAAAAGAGAAACTTACCAAGATCATCAAAGGAAGTGTGGAAGTTGAGATTCTGAATGAAACCTCTCTTAGTTCTGACATGATAATGTCCTACAGTGATATCAGAGAACATCTCTCTGCACAATTCTCTTTTGTGGAAAAGGATTCCTGTGATGGTTAATTTTGTGTGAAAACTTGGCTAGGCCACAGTACCCAGATATTTGGTCACACAATAGTCTCAATATTGTTGTGAAGATTTTTTTTTTGGATGAGATTAACATTTACATCAGGAGATTTGAGTAAAACACATTACCCTCTATAATGTAGGTGGGCTACACTCAATCCATAGAAGGCCTTAAGAATAAAAAACTGCCTCATACAGAGAAGAGGGAGTTCTGCCTGCAGTCTGCATTTGGACTTGAGCTGCAATGTCAATCTTCCCTTGTACTCCAGCCTGCTGGCCTATATGCAGATATTGGTTTTGCCAATCTCCACAATTGCATGAGTCAATCTCTTTAATTCCTTAAAATAAATTAGATAGATACTTAATAGATAGATATAGATATAGTTATCTCATTGGTTCTCTTTCTCTGAGGAACCTAGAGTAAAATAGTTCCTCATACCTTATCAATCCAACTGAATGCCTTTTTCCAATCACCTAACTGTCCCCCTAAATTTACATGAGCTAATTCATAGCACAATTCATAGACTGCCACATGTGAGATCAATGTATAATATAGAAATAACATGGTAACACCAGGAAATATAAGAATTATTAATAGATAATATAAAGTAAATTACAAAAAAGTCTTTTTGAAATTGATCTATATAGCATAAGGTATGGAAATTATAAGAGTCCCTGACAACATAAAAACTGGTCAATGTAAAAATCAAATGCATATTGGAATTAACTACATGAATTTTTCTTAATCCACTCACTCTTTGGCAAAATTTCAGTTATGCATGAATAATTCAATGAAAATATATATTTAGATGTACAAGCATCTTGGTCTTTTAGCTCCAAAATAATTCCATGGGCTATATCCACACAATAAAACTTTCAAAGAGAATAAAGTTTCACCAAACTGAATGTATTAAAAATGTTACCAATAATCGATATTATATTAAAATATCTTATTTACTTGAGTGTAAAATTGTGTGAAAATTAAGTAAATGAAATTTAAATGTAAACCTGAAGATAGAGATTAGGTTCAGATTATACAAGAAAATAAACTGAAGTATGAACACAGGTTAGTTGTGACCTAGAGTTTGGTCACAGTGTCTTTGGCATGCCCTGTCTGTTCTGTCACCCTTCCAGCCCTATTTACTCTCCCTAAAGCTACCAGACTTCTAACTATAAACACATTAGACTCAGTATTCTCTAGTCATCATACATTGAGGACCTCGTGGTCTATTAAATTGTTTTCTGACTTATTGCTCAAGCCTGGTCCCTTTTTGTGTCCAATTCTAATTCAAAATAATGGATGTTTATTTATTTATTTATTTACTTCCTCCTTTCTGACAACCAGATTTAATTTTAGAAAATTAATTCTATGCCATTGGATGCAGTCCTGGTGGGTCAGTAAATTCAAATGTCATGTTCTTCTGCTACAAAAAAAAAAAAAAATCCTTAGATATTCTAACAAATTCTTGTTGGCAGACATTTCATATGGGCAACAGTTTTATGTATGACCTAATTTCAGCCAAATGGACTTCTCCCAGTACTTGAATCTTGAGCTAAATCACATAAAAAAGTAAGAAATAATTAGAGAACATTCATTTTCATGATGGTGTCACAAGAGTTGTAGTGTTCCTGTTGTTTTTTTCCAACTATCCTAACTCTATATCTAGTTTTCTAGCCTTTTAATCAGCTCGATATGATACAAAATTACTTTCTAATAGATTCTTCATTTAACGAGTTTATTGCAGAATTTAATGTCATTGAAGAATAAACATGAAGTGGCTTTACCATTTATTAATAACTGCCACCCCAAATACATTATCTGTAATCCCCTTTTCCACTGAGTAGTATGTCCCTTAAGAGAATCTTAATCAGATTCCATAAAACTTTAAGAAAATATTTGATTTCTTAAAGCAAGACTCAAATTCCAGTTCTGCCCTTGTAAAGACAGGCACCGGGTCTATCACTGTGCCTGATTTGTACTTGTGGACTCAGGCTCAAAGCCAACTCCAGCAAAAGATCAGCCTCTGCCCATTTGCTAGCCTGTTTGAGTACTCTAGTAGCAAGTCTGCCTAAGATCCCTCCAGAAAGCCCACCAAAAATTTGTGAACAGATTGACTGGTAAAGGGCTTTCTCTGCCAAAGCTAGACTGTAAAGACTGGAATAGGTGCCTACTTCTTCAACAGCTCAGGTATCAATGAAAAGCCACAAGAATCATGTATGATCAAGGAACTATGACACTACCAATGGGGAAAAAAATAAAACATGAGTAATTGACCCTAAAGAAATGGAGATCTACAAACTGCCCAAGAAAGAATTCAAAATAGTCATCTTAAAGAAACTCAGTGAGCTACAAGAAATACAGATAGACAACTAAAAAAAGAAAAGAAAAGAAAAGAAAAAGAAAAAAAATGGTAGTCAATTTAGGAACAAAGTGACAAGTTTAACAGATATAGAAATAATAAAAATGAATAAAACAGAAATTCTGAAGTTAAAGAACACAATTACTAAACTGAAAAATTCCACAGAGAACATCAATAGCAGACTTGATCAGGTAAAAGAAAGAATCAATAAACACAGAGACAAGTCATTTGAAATTATACAGTTAGAATAATCAAAATTAAAAAGAAAAAAATGACTGAAGGAAGCCTAAAGGACTTATGGGACAACATCAAGCAAACCCATATATGCATTATGGAAATTACAGAAAGATCAGATAAAAAGAACTGACTAAATGCTTACTTAAAGAAATAATAACAGAAAACTTCTCAAATCTGGAGAGAAATAAATATTCAAATCCATGAAGCCCCAAAAGCCCCCAAAAAATTAAATATAAAGATTTCACAGAGACACTTGATAATCAAATGCCCAAAAGTCAAAAGCAATGAGAGAATTTTGAAAACAGCAAGAGAAAAGCAGCTTGTCGTATGCAAAGGAATCTCAATGAGATTGTCAGTCTTATGGTATATTTCTTAGCAGAAAGCTTTCAGGCTTGAGGTTGTGATAATATATTCAAAGTAATGAAGGAAAAAATTCCAACAAAGCCCAACACTATACCTAGTAATTACTAGGCTGTTTTTCAGAAATAAAGGAGACATAAGGATTTTCTCTGATAATAAAAAAAGGAAGACACAAGCTTTGCAAGTTCATCATCAGTAGAACTGCCTTATAAGAAATGCTAAAAGTATAAATGCTGAAAGTATAAAAATCACTACAAAGGTAAGAATATTGTCAAAGTCAGAACACTCTAATACTGTCTTGGTAGAGTATAAATCATTTTAACTCTAGTATAACAGTTAAAAGAAAATGTATTAAAATAACTACACCTATAATTTGCCAATCAATATGTGATATATAAAAGATGTACATTGTGACATCAATAATATAAAATGAGGAGGGAGAAGAATTTGAAGTGTAGAGTTTTTGTATGCAGTCAAAATTGTTACCAGCCTAAAATGACTTATAATTATAAAATGTTTTATGTAAGCCTCATAGTAACCACAATGAAAGAACCTGTTATAGATACAAAAAAGAAAAAGAAAAAGAAAATCAAAGCATACCTCTATAAAAAACCATTAAGTCACAAAGAAAGACAGCAAGGGAGAAAGAGTGGAACAAAGAAATATTAAACACTGAAGAAGGAAATAGCAGAGGATATAAACAGGTAGAAGAGCATACCATGCTCATGGGTTGGCAGAATCAAAATTGTTAAAATGTCTATGCTACCCAAAGTGACCTACAGAGTCAATGCAATCCCT
>VBSM01002616.1:42526560-42539052 GCA_008086735.1 Cheirogaleus medius
ATAACTAGAATTTATTTAGAACTCAGGAAAATCAGCAAGGAAAAATCAAACAATGCTATCAAAAAGTGCACAAAAGACATGAACAGAAACTTCTCAAAAAAAAGACAGAATAATGGCCAAAAAACATGAAAAAATGCTCAACATCTCTAATCATCAGGGAAATACAAATCAAAACCACAATGAGATATCACTTATCTCAAGTGAGAATGGCCTTTATTAACAAGTTCCAAAACAATAAATGTTGTCATGGATGTGGAGAGATAGGAACACACCTACATTGCTGGTGGGACTGCAAACTAGTTCAACCTTTGTGGAAAGTAATATGGAGATACCTTAAAGCAATACAAGTAGTTCTACCATTTGATCCAGCAATCCCATTACTGGGCATATACCCAAAAGAACAAAAGACACTCTATGAAAAAGGCACATGCACTCAAATGTTTATAGCAGCACAATTCACAATTGCAAAGTTGTGGAAACAACCCCGGTGCCCATCAATACATGAGTGGATTAATAAAATGTGATATATATATACCATGGAGTACTATTCAGCTATAAGAAACAACAGTGATATAGCACCTCTTGTATTTTCCTGGCTAGAGCTGGAACCCATTCTATTAACTGAAGTATCCCAAGAATGGAAAAATAAGCACCACATGTACTCACTAGCAAATTGGTATTAACTAATTAACACATAAGTGGACATATAGGAATAACATCTATCAGGTGTTGGGCAGGTGTTGGGGGAGGGAATGGGTATATACATACATAATGAGTGTGATGTGCACCAACTGAGGGATGGACACGCTTGAAGCTCTGACTCGAGAGGGGAGGAGGGGCAAGGGAAATATACGTAACCTTAACATTTGTACCACCATAATATGCTGGAAAAATAAATAAATAAATAAATGAAAATAAAACCTCTAAACTTAAATAAATAAATAAATTAAACAAGCAAACAAAAAAAAAAGAAAGAAAGAAAGAAATCACACAAAGTCAATTGATCATAAATGTGTGGGTTTATTTCTTGGCTTTTTGTCCTGTTCCATTGGTTGAGATGTCTGTTTTTAGGCCAGCACCATGTTGTTTTGATATTATAGGTTGTAACAGATCTTGAAATTAGGTAGTGAGATGTCTCTAGCTTTCTCATTTTTGCTCAAGATTGCTTTCGCTATTTTGGATCTTCTGTGTTTCCATATATATTTTTAATTTTTTTCCTATTTCTGTGAAAAATACCATTGAAATTTTAATAGGGATTATGTTGAATCTATAGGTTGCTTTGAGTATACAGAAACTTTAATAATATTAATTTCTATTCAGTAATAACAAGCTATCCAGAAAAGAAATTAAGAAAACACCACCATTTATAATAGGATTATAAAATAAAATACTTAGGTGTGAATTTAACAAAGAAGGTAAAAGATATTAAAATCTGTACAACATTGAAGAAAGAAACCGAAGGCAACACAAATAAATGGAAAGATATCTCACATTTGTTAATTGGAAGAATTAATATCATCCTACTTCTAACTGTGCAAAAACAGAGGCACATTGATGGGAAACAAAAGAACTGAAGAGTTTAAGGAAATCAAATATCACTCCAAACAAAGTGGAAGATCAATATGAGTAAGGAAAACATATTATCCTCTGCTCTTTCCTGAACATTAGAGTGCAATATTTTCTGAGAATGCCCATAGTCATAGTTCAAAATCCCTTTGTTAGAGTATACTTCTCAGAGGTGTTTAGTAACAGCCTCAGTGATGGAGGGAGCAGGTTGGAAGCAGGGATTGTAAATAAATATCTTGCTCTGGGGGAATACTTTAGAGGACCTTACTTATTTGCAGCATCTTGCTGTAAATTAAGGGGAGATGTGGTCTGAGAAAAAGAAAAATTAATGAACAATGTTTTAGAGTACTTCAAATAAGCATCCTTTCATGCTATTGCTGCTTCCAACTCTGCAACCAGGGCTACTCCTTTGTTCTACTTCTACTTAATTGATGATTATGACTTAGCAATCATTCTTGGGTTCTTTTAGAATGATATAACCTTTCTCTTTTATTTTGCAGATGTATGAAACAGTATGGATTTTCCCCTATTTTATTTTTCAAGTTCTGATCTGTAACTTGCTCTTATATTCTGGCTATATGCAGGTCTATAGTTACCCAGATACAGCTAAATATCTGGAACCTCTAGGGCAAGCTTCAGTGACCATCAGGAGGTCCTTGGCGATCTATGTTAACATGATGAAAAGAGCATAGGTTTTGCTATCTATATAGCTATGTGAAAGTAATGGCTTTATATTTTATATAACTTTAGCAAGTTACTGTTTCCTAAGCCTTATTCTCTAATTATATGCATAGAAAAAATATCCAATCTTCAAAGTTCTCCACAGGGAGGAAAATACATGGAATTGCTTCAAAAATATAAAACACTGTAACATATAAATAAATATATGGTGGGGGTGAGGAGTCCAGGGGCATGTATGTATGGTTGTGTGTGTGTGTGTGTGTGTACACATGTGTCTAAAAGCAAGGTGGAGACATCAATTGGAATTCCATTGGTCTTGTTGGGAATGTTGGGGTGGTGGGTGTATGATAAGGACTTTGCCACTGGGACTCACATTAGACTCCAAGATCCAAAAAAAGAAGCTAATAGAGATGACAATTTATTTCTTCATTTTTTTTCCTATTGTGACAGATAGCAGTAGAATTAGCAAAGACCTAGAACAAGAGTGTGAATACATATTGTTGTATATCCTATGTAAATGCAAACTGCTTTGATCGCTTTCCTGATAAGTATGGAAAAGAACACATGAACAAGATTAAAAGTGACATATCATGTACCTGAGGCTGTGGCAATCTGCTCTAGAAAGTATATTATATACAGCACAGCAAATATTATCAGGGCTATGACTAGGATTTGATATTCTACAGTCATCTGCCACAGTCTTACTAGCTTTTTCAGGGGCTATTTAGCTAAATTAAATAGGAATACATGATGAATACCATTACCTTTGCATCATTTATATCTTTAAGGGTGACACTAATTTTACCATTTCCTCTGGAATAAAAATATCATTTTTGACTTATCTCTTATAAAGGGGCAAGAGTTTCAGGAGATTCCACTTGTTTTTTCGCACTAGCATAACTTCTACAACACATAGTAAGCAACAGATTGAGGGATCTGCCTACTGTTTAGTATGTTTATCACCATTATACATCTGGGAACAAGGGATATCACCACATGGTGGGTCTGAGAATTTGGTAGTCCCAGTGCAAGATAAACCTGGGGCAATAATTCATTTATTTTCTGAGCTCTAATATGTCCCTTCTCTAAGGACCATCATGGTATTTTTGTCCCTGATTATCAGTGCCAACTCAGACTCTGTCTCCAGAGTCATTGGAACATCTGAGACCTTCCTTTTTCCCAGTTTATGGCTATAGATCTCTGTGGGGATAAGCTAATAGAACCATTACTGTATACATTTGGTCTAGTGCAATATGTTTCTCAAGAAGAAAGTTTTTCCTCAAGAGGACATGACTTTTCCTTCAGGTAATGGATTATATGTCTGAGAAATCACAAGTTTCAGAAAGTGTGCAAGGGATTACAATACCCTGGTTAGCTTCTGGAATAACTATCTCCCTGCAGGTCAAGATGCCTAACTGACATTCCAATCTTGTTGTCCATTGCTATAATTATTCCCATCTTGCTTTTGATGATTAAGTGTTTCCAGGTAGTCCCTGCTCTTCTGTAACCCTATCAGACTCTGTTGTTATCAATAAGGCTGGTCCTATAATAGCATCTTTTTTGTTTAGCCCATAGAGGATAGACATTAATGAGTTTCCCAACAATGCTGGTCTTCCCCTTAACAAGTCCCCTTATTTGTGCATGGGACTTTGTCGGCTTCTGCACCTCTGGAAGCACAGTCAGCTGGTAGATTTCCTTGGTTTCCTTGGTAACCTCATTGAACCATGCCCACTTCTCTGAGTCTTCTGATGCCTTTTCCACAGTCTATATGACATTTCTGGTATTTCTACTTTGTTTAATATGGACCATAATTTTTTTTGTCAAAAATCAACTCAAAATTAGTACTAGAACTCTCTCTCCTAGCACTGACCAGGGCACAGTAGCTCTACACCAACAGTCTTGCTTATCCAACTTTATATGTGTACTGAAATACATAATATTAAGGCCTGCTTGGGGTCATACAAATTTATAAGGCTCAAGGTATGCACCCATTCCCTGGAGAAGTTGGCCACTTCTTGAGGAAATGGGAATTGATAGCTCTGAGCTATGTGCCTAGGAATGTTTATCCTAAACCTATGCCCAGAAGCATTATATGAAACTGGTCACTATAGGCCCGGCTCCTGGCCAGATCCGGGACCTCACGTGACCAGAGCATATGCCTTTTTGGCGCCAAAGCCTCCCTTTGTTCAGAACACTATATAAACAGCATAGAAAAGCCCCCTAGGGGCCGCCATTTCTTCCTATCCAACCTCTCAGGCATGCAGCTGCTTGCCTGCCTGATGTCCCAGCATATTGTTGTCTTTACCACCGCCTGCGATTTGCCTGTGATGGTTAATTCCGGTGTTGAAAATACCCGTGATGGTTAACTCCAGTGCTGGTAATGGGGTCCTAGTGGTATGATTACTCTTTTATGTTCTTCTCATGGTGTACTATGTAAATAAGTTTTCCTTACTCTCTCTCTCTCTCCCCCTTAATAAATACAAGTAAACCTAAAACTGGTGTGACTTGTGGTGGTGTGTCTTGCTGATCGAGCTTAAATTGCAAAAAGTCTGTGCACAGTGATTGATAAAATTAATTATCAATACAATATGCCATCCCTCTAGATCTACTCTGGATCCATTACCAGGAATACTTCCCTCATACTTCACAGTTATATGTTAGCCAACTACTATAATTCCTTAGCATATACCCTTATATTCCTTAAGTAAGGCCAGCAGTACTCCATTTGAATCATGCTAAAATTTGACCCTTGTTATGGGTCTGGTGGCTACAGAGGCTTAAGGACAGACACTGAGGAGAGCAAGCATAATTTTTTAAGGCACCTGACTCTATGGTGATTCCACATAGTCTTCATGAAAGAAAGAATTTCCATCTTCCAACAAGGGAGAGTAGGTCACTTGTCCAGGATCCAAGAATTCAGGAGATCTTGGATTTAGCTCAAGGTTCTTCACTGTTATCTATCACAATATCCCTATCCTATATCAGGATCTAACTCCTTTCATATCAGGAGCATGACTGTGGCATTGGAGACATGCTGAGGCTAAGAATTTATGCCAATCTTACAAAAAAGTCTTGGGGTCAGATTTCTATATTTTCTATCATTCAACTGTAGGAGATAAATGTCTCTAAATGCTGCCAGGTACACTGTCTGACTTATATTTTGCTTTAAATTTGTGATTAACCATCCTAAGCCTATTATTTTCCTTCTTCAAATCATCAATTCTATTTACCCATAGCGACCCGATTTCATAAGATTTCTTTTTTATTGATACATAATGTTTCACATATTTATGAGGTACATGTGATATTTTGTTGCATGTATGGAATGTGTAATGATCAAGTCAGGGTATTTGGGGTACCCATCACGTTGAATATTTATTATTTCTATGTGTTGGGAACACTTAAAGTTCTCTCTTCTAGCTACTTTGAAATATACAATACATTGTTGTTAACTATAGTCACCCTACTCTGCTATCAAATTTTAGAACTTATTCCTTCTATCTAACTATATCTTTGTTCCCATTGACTATCCTCTCTTTACTCTATGCATCCCCCACCACCCATAAACCCTTCCCAGCCTCTGGTATCCAACATTCTACTCTCTAGTTCCATAAGATCAATGTTTTTAGCTCTCACATATGAATAAGAACATGTGAAATTTTTCTTTCTGTGTCTGACTTATTTCACTTAACATAATGACCTTTAGTTCCATCTATATTGCTGCAAATGACATGACTTCATTCTTTCTGATGGCTGAATGGTACTCAGTTGTGTATCTATACCACATTTTACATATCAATTTGTCCATTGATAGACATCTAGATTTATTTCATATCTTTGCTATTGTGAATACTACTATAGTAAACATGCAAATGTAGCTATTCTTTTGATAAACTCATTTCCTTTCCTTTGAATAAACAGCCATTAGTGGGATTGCTGAATCATATGTTAGCTCTATTTTTAGTTTTTGAGGAAACTATATACTGTTTTCCATAATAACTGTACTAATTTACATTCCCAGCAACAGTGTATAAGAGTTCCTTTTACTCCACATCCTCACCAGCATTTGGTATTTTTTGTCCTTTTAATAATAGTCAATCTAACTGGGGTAAGATGATATCTCATTCTGGTTTTGATATGAGTTTTCTTTATGATTAATGATCAAATGCTTTTTCTGTATCTATTGAGATGATCAAATGGTTTTTGTTCTTCATTCTGTTGAGGTCATGTATCACATTTATTGATTTGCATATGTGGAACAATCCTTACATCCCTGGTTTAAATCCTATTTGATAATGGTGTGTTATTTTTTGATGTGTTGTTGGCTTCAGTTGGCAAGTATTTTGTTGAGGATTTTTTGTCTGAGTCTTCTGATCCTTTTTCCATAGTCTTCCATGATATCCATGGCATTTTTATTTCACTTAACATAGACAATCATCTCAAAGTTTATAATAGAACCCTCTCTCTTGGCACTGGCCAGGGGAGCATATCCCCAACTGAACAAAGTCTTCATCATGGATATTGGCCAGTAGTATCTTTTTTTATTGTTGTTGTGTCCTTGCTTGGTTTTGGTATCAGGGCAATCCTGGACTCATAGAATGAGTTAGCTAGAATTCCCTCCTCTTTAATTTTTTTGGAGTACTTTAAGGATAATTTGTGTTAATTCTTCTTTGAATGTTTGGTAGAGTTTGGTAGTGAAGTCATCCATTTCTGGACATTTCTTTGTTCTTAGATTTCTTATTACTGATTAAATCTCATTACTTATTATTACTCTGTTTAGATTTTTTTATTTCTCCTGATTCAACTTTGGTAGATTGTGTGTATCCAGGAATTCATCCATTTCCTCTAGGTTTTCTAGTTTGTTAGTGCGTAGTTGTTTATAATACTCTCTGATCATCTTTTGTATTTCTGTGGTATAAGTTTAATGGCTCTTTTTTCATTTTTTTATTTTGTATCAGTCTTCTCTCTTTATCTTGGTAACTCCAGTAAATGATTTCTTGATTTTGCTTATCATTTCAAAAACCAACTTTTCTCTCTGTTGATCCTTTGTATTTTTTCTCTCTTTCATTTAGTTCTGCTCTGGTCTTTATAATTTCTTTGTTTCCACTAATTGTGGGTTTATTTTTTTCTTGCTTTTCTAGCTACTCGAGGTATGTCATTAGATTGTTTACTTAAAATCTTTCTACTTTTTTGATGTAGGCATTTATTGCTATAGAATTCTTTCTTAGCACTGCTTTTGTTGAATCACATAGGTTTTGGGACATTGTGTTTTCATTTTTTTGTTACAGGACTGTTTTTTATTTTCTCTTTAATTTCTTCCTTGACCCAATTATAATTCAGGAGCATGTTGTTTAATTTTTATGTATTTGTAAAATTTCCAAAGTTCCTCTTTTTATTTCTGTAAATGCCTATTAAGTCCCTTTGGTCTAAAATTAAGTTTAAATCACATGTTTCTTTGTTTATTTTTTTGTCTAGATGATATGTCTAATGGTTAGAGTGGGGTGATGAAAACCCCAACTGTTATTATATTGGAGTCTATCTCTCTATTTAGATCTAATAATCTTTGCTTTATATGTCAGGGTGCTCTGACATTGGGGGTATATATATATATATATATATATATGTTTAGAATTATCTATTCTGGCTGAATTAATCCCTTTATGATTATATAATTATTTTGTTTATTTTTCTTTTTTATGTCTTTATCTTTTTTTTGTTTTACTGTGTTTGACTAAAAGTCTGTTTTATGTGACATATGTATAGCTACTTCTGCTTACTTTTGCTATTCATTTGCATGGAATATCTTTCTTCATCCCTTTATTTTTATTTCATATGTGTCTTTACAGGTGAGATGAATTTCTTGTAGGCAGCATATATTTGGGTCAACTTTTTAATGTATTGTTCCAGTCTATATCTTTTAAGAGGAAAGTTCATTCTATTTACATTTTACATTATTATTGATATGTGAGGGTATATTGCTATCATTCTACTACTTGATTTCTGATTGTTTTCTATATCTTTTGTTCCTTTCTTTTTCTATTATTGTTTATCATTGTAGTTTGGTGGTATACAGTAGTGGAATCAGTGAAGTTTTTTCTCTTCCTTATTTGTGTGTTTGCCGTGCCAGTTGTTTTTATATTTTCATGTGGTTTCAGGGTGGTAATTATTATATTTTCACTTTCAGGTACAGTACTCCCTTAAATCCTTTCTTGTAGGGCCAGTCTATTAATAGTGATGATGAATTCTCCCAACTTTTGCTTATCTGGGAAAGACTTTATTTTTCCTTCATTTATAAAGGAGAATTTTCCTGGTATAGTATCCTTGATTGAGCTTGGTTTTTTTTTTCTTTCAGTATTTTAAATATATCATCCTATTCTCTTCTGGCCTATAAGATGTCTGCTGAGAAGTCTGCTGTTAGTCTTATGAAATTTCCCTTATAGGTGACTAGACACTTTTTTCTTGCTGTTTTTAGATTTCCTATAGGTGACTAGAAACTTTGTCTTACTGTTTTAGATTTTTCTCTTTGTCTTTTACTTTTGACAGTTTGATTATAATATGTCATGACCATTTTGAATTATTATAACTATTTGAGGATCTTTGAGCCTTCTGTATCCAAATGTCTAAATTGCTCACTAGACTGGAGAAGTTTTCACGTATCATTTTGTTAAAAAGTCTTTTTAACCCTTTCATTTTCTTTTTGCCTTCTAGGACATCAAAAATTCAAATATTTAGTTGCTTTAGGGTGTCCCCTATATCATTATTGCTTTGCTCTTTCTTTTTTTCTTCCTAAAAGAAAATTTGTATAACTTGATTATTTCAAAAAGATTCATCTTCAAGTTTTGAAATTCTTTCTTCTGCTTGATCTAGTCCATTATTAAACCAGTAGTGTAGTCTCTGTATGATATTTTTGGCTATTAATAGTGTCAGTAGTATCTTGTGATTTCTTTGGTGACTTGGGGTATGGTTGTTACTGGAGGATCTAGTGAAGTTTTGCTGGGGATTGGCATGCCAGTCTGTTGGCCTCAGTGGTGGAAGTGGTGGGCTGAGCATGCCTGCCCTTAGGCCCCAGGATGTTGTACACTGGTACCAGTGTTAGCAGTTTCAGGCAGGCCAATTCTTGGGCCTTTTGGTTTCTTGTTTGGATTTCTTGAATGGCATTGGTGAGTCCAGCAGGTAGAGGTGTTTTCAAGCCCCTGGACCTGGTGCTCATGATGACAGTAACAGTAGTGGGACAACCCTCTGGGACCCAAGTGGTCCATGATGGTGTTGATGGTGGCTGTAGTTGGTTGGGTGGGCTTGTCTCCAGTCCTTCAGGTGGTGCATGCTTGTTGATGCCAGATGCAGTAGTAGCAGCAAGTTGAGTGGATCTGACCTCAAACCCCAGAAATCATGCTCAGTTGCCATGGGTGATGAGTTGAGCTAGGTCCCTGGATGGCATCTGGGTCCCTGACTGGCATAAATGAGTAATCCCCAGGCTCCTAACAGTGTGCTTGGGTACTGGGGTCGAATGGAGCTGGCCTGGGAAGACTTTTGCTCAGATCACCTCAGTAGTGTGGGCAGGTACTGACTGTAGTAGGCAAGAGTGGGATAATCCCCAAGCTGCTAACGGAACACTCAGGTGGGGGCAGCAGAGGCTAGATTGCAGCCCTGCTACTGGGGAGGATGAGGCTGCTTTCCCTGGGAGCGGCTATAAGCTGGCAGCTGGGAGAGCATGGGATTCTTTCAGTTCTTGGCCCTGCAGCAGCCTGCAACAACTGCAGTTGCAGGCAGTGGAATTTGTTCTCTGGGTATGTGAAAAAATGCAGCTGCCCCTCCGATGGTGGGGGCAAGAACACTACTTGTTGCCCCCACTTTGGCCCTGGTGTCATGATCTGGTGGGGGCTGTGATCTCAAAATAATACTGTTCTGCAGCTCCTTAGGACTTGGAAATTTATGGGACCCAATATGATCTCTCTCTCTGGAGCAATGCTTTCACACAGTCTCCAGGCAACTCCCTGTGTTAGTCCAAAGTCCTAGAAGGGTCAAGGGGCTCTCCTATGACTAGGATTTTAGGACTTTGTGGTGGGAATGGGGACCACTGGGGGTCTCTCACTTACTTATACTTTCCACACATGAAGGACCTGCTCCAGACTTCCAGCCAATCCCAGCTGAACAAATGCCTTGTTTCCCTCTCCCTCCTTGATTTTAGTGCTTCCCATCACTTGTTTATTGAACTCCAGTGTTCTCTCTTAGATGATCTATCTGAAATGTGATTATCTACTCATTATTTTGGTTCCTTTCTGTGGAAGAAGTGACTACCAGATGAATCTAGCCAGCCATCTTAAAACCCTTGCCTGGTATTTCTAATCATCCACATAACTTTTAATACCACAGAAATCAAACAAGTCAGTGTATCTCATCCACCACATCTCACCCAAGTTTACCACATTTGAAATATTTAACCATTGCACTCATACAACTCCACTTTCCATCAGCTATGGGGTCATAATTCTCAGACATTCTTGGATGATCCAACTTTAGAATTCAATCTGTAGAGTCTATGAATTAGGAACATTTCTGGTAATATCTTAGGTTGTATACTTTAGAAGCAGAAATGTGATAAGGACTTATGATGTGCACATGGTTTATTTAGGGAATTATCTTCAAGAAAACCTGTAAAGGAGTAAAATATTTTTAGAAAAGCAAGAATGAGGTCTCCAATAATATCTAGCCTTTTCTTGATTCACACAGTGCTCTTGAACATTGTTAGGAGGATGCTCTGTGGCTAGCCTGTGTTTTGGTGCAGGTTTCGGAAATTGGAAGGAAAGGTGTGTGGCAGTGGCCAGGTGAGACATGTTCTTTATTGTCAGGGGGGATACAGTAGTAGTGAAAAGCATGGCTGAGAACATGGTGAGTGCTTTTATATGGTTCTGAATAATAGTGGCAACATGCCATGGGAAAACCTGATCATACGGGTTAACATAGGAGATAACACCTTGGTTACATGAACATGCTGACTCATACGGCCTGGAAGGTCCACTAGCCAGGGGTTGGGGGGAGTAGTAGGCTAGATAAAACACTGTAGCAGTCATCTTAATTTGGCCTAAGAAACCTGTTGCCTATACAAATTCATTTTCTCTTACAAACATAAATCACACTACAGTATTATTCCTCTTTGGGAAAAAAGAAGACAACTTTATCCTCACATCTGTCAGTCATTACTTGTGGAGCATGACAGGTGAAGAAGCTATTAGTGGCTGAGAGCAATTCACCATAGAAGAAAGTAAATATGAGTCATTTGCAAAAAACACTCATAGTATCTGTGTGATGATAGATATGAACAGGACACCAACATCGTCAATTTCCCTGGCACATAGTAAATACTCAATGTTAATTGAACTAAAAATAATATACCCCAACTTCTGTTAATAATAAATAACTGATGTCATCATCATTATAATATTATCAGAGTTACTTGAGAATCTTTTCCAAAGTTTACATATCACAAAACTATCAGAATTATTTTGAGGATCTGAATGAACAACATAAATGTATTTTTAACATAAGTACCAGTTATTACTAATATCCACCTTAAACACACACACACACATACACACGAGCCAGTTGAAAATCATTAAGAAGTTCATTAGAATTTGACTCTTGCCTACTCATTTGATATCCATCTGTTTCAACTCTTCTATTTGATTTCATTTTTAATCAATCATCAAAGCATTTCTCTGAATATATAAAGCCATTTTATGCTTCTATTCATTAGCAAATTGTCTTCACTTTCTCAATCATTTTCATATACCAGTCTATGAATGCTTTGCTTGCTCCCTTGCTCTCTTTCTCTCTCTCAAGCACACACACACACACACACACACACACATCTTTGTGACATTGTTTGGCTTCCTTGAACACACATGATTTTGTCAGATTTTACTTACATGCCACTATTATTGTGAGGCTGTCATTTATTTTATTTTATTTATTTTTTTTATTTCAACAAATTATGGGGGTACCAATTCTAAGGTTTCAAATAATGCCCTTGCCCTCCCTCCCCACACAAGTCTGAGCTTCAAGCGTGACCATCCCCCAGATGGCGCATGTCTCACTCATTATGTATGTATATACCCGTCCCCCGTCCTCCTCTCACCCGCCCAATACCCCATTAATGTAGTTCCTATGTGTCCACTTAGGTGCTGCTCGGTCAATACCAGTTTGCTAGTGAGTATATGTGGTGCTTGTTTTTCCATTCTTGGGATA
>VBSM01002616.1:42539152-42603508 GCA_008086735.1 Cheirogaleus medius
TCTTTGATTTGGTTCTCGATTTGATTGTTGTTGGCGTATATGAATGCCTCTGATATAAGTGTGTTGATTTTGTATCCTGAGACTTTACTAAATTCATTTATCAATTCCAAGAGTTTCTTGGTTGAATCCTTGGGGTTTTGTAAATATAACATAATATCATCAGCAAACAGTGAAAGTTTGATCTCTTCTGCCCCAATTCGGATACCTATAATTCCTCCTTCATGTCTGATTGCTATAGCCATGACTTCCAGCACTATGTTGAATAGAAGTGGAGATAGTGGGCAGCCTTGCCTGGTTCCAGTTCTAAGTGAGAATGCTTTCAATTTTTCCCCATTCACTATGATGCTGGCTATGGGTCTGTCATATATGGCTTGTATCATTTTTAGGTTTGTCCCCTCTATGCCTATTTTATTAAGTGTTCTTATCATGAAAGGGTGTTGAATTTTGTCAAAAGCTTTTTCTGCATCTATTGAAAGAATCATGTGGTCTTTGTTTTTGCTTCTGTTTACGTGGTGAATTACATTTATAGATTTACATATGTTGAACCCTCCCTGCATCCCTGGGATGAAACCCACTTGGTCATGATGGATTATTTTTTTTATAAGCATCTGACTTTGGTTAGCTAGGGTTTTGTTGAAAATTTTTGTGTCTATATTCATAAGAGATATCAGTCTGTTGTTTTCTTTTTTTGTTGCATCCTTTCCAGGTTTTGGAATCAGAGTTATGTTCACATCCTAAAAGGTGTCGGGGAAGTTTCCATTCTTCTCGATGTTGTGGAATAATTTCTGCAATATAGGCACCAGTTCTTCTTTGTAGGTGTGATAAAATTCTGGTGTGAAACCATCTGGGCCAGGACTTTTCTTTTTAGGAAGATTTTAATTGCTGTTTCTGTTTTGGCTATTGCTATTGGTCTGTTCTTGAGTTCTATTTCTTCCTGGTTGAGCCTAGGGAGGCTGTGTGTTTCTAGAAATTTTTCCATTTCCTCCACATTTTCCAGTTTGTGTGCATAAAGGTTTTTGTAGTATTCATAAATTATATCTTGTATCAATTTGGGATCAGTTGTGATATCTCCTTTTTTGTTCCTGATGGAGCTTATTAGAGATTTCTCTTTTCTGCTTTTCATTAGTCTAGCTGAAGGTGTGTCAATTTTGTTTATGTTTTCAAAGACCAACTTTTTGTTTTATTAATCTTCTGTATAGCTTCCCTGTTGTCAATTTTGTTAAGTTCTGATTTGATCTTGTTAATTTCACTTCCTTTGCTGGTTTTGGGGTTGATCTGTTCTTCTTTTTCCAGCTCTTTGAGTCAATTAATTAAATTGTGTATTTGTGATCTTTTAGACTTTTATTATAGGCATTTATGGAAATAAACTTTCCTCTCAGTACTGCTTTAGCTGTGTCCCAGAAGATTTGATAACTTGTATCTCCATTGATATACAAGTTATATATTCATTCAAAGAATTTTTTTATTTCCATCTTGATTTCTTCATTTATGAAGTAATCATTTAAAAGAAAGTTGTTTAATTTCCACATTTTTGTGTAGAAATGTGGGTTTATGTTAGGGTTGATTTCTACTTTTATTCCACTGTGATTTGAGAAGATACATGGTGTGATTTCTATTTTTCTAAATTTTTTTAGATTTACTTTGTGCCCTAGGATATGGTCAATCTTAGAGAATGTCCCGTGAGCTGATGAGAAGAACGTATATTCAGTGGATTTTGGGTAGAATGTCCTCTAGATGTCAGTCAGACCCAATTGTTCTAGAGTTTTGCTTAAGTCCATTATTTCATTATTAATTTTCTGTCTGGAGAATCTGTCCTGTGCAGTCAGTGGGGTGTTGAAATCTCCTGTTATTATGGAGTTGCTGTTAATCGATTTGCTTAGATCCATTAAGGTTTGCTTTATGTATCTGGGTGCACCTAAGTTGGGTGCATATATTGTTATATCTTCTTGTTTAACTGTACCCTTCACCATGATATAATGACCGTCTTTGTCTCTCACTACTTTTGATGGTTTAAAAACTAAATCATCTGAGATCAGAACTACCATGCCAGCTTTATTTTGGCTTCCACTTGCTTGAAATACTGATCTCCACCCCTTTACTTTTAGTCTATATGCATTCTTGCAGGTTAGATGTGTTTCCTGAAGACAGCAGATACTTGGCTTGTATTTTCTTATCCATTCAGCCAGCCTATGTCTCTTGAGTGGGAAGTTTAAGCCATTCACATTTATTGAGAGAACTGATAGGTGAGGTAGGTTACTGTTCATTCTGTTGGGTTGGACGTTGTTGCTTTGGTTTCTCTCTTGAGCCATTGTGATATCTGGTCTTTAATCTTTAGGTTTTGGGTGTTTTTATGTTCGTGAGTATTTATTATGCTGTTCCGTGTGTAACACTCTTTTGAGTACTTCTTGTAGGGCTTGTCTTGTCTTGGTGAATTCTCTCAGAGTTTGCTTATCTGAGAATGTCTTAATTTCTCCTTCATATATAAAGCTTAGTTTGGCAGGGTAGAAGATTCTAGGCTGGGCATTATTTTGTTTCAAAAGAGTGAGAATGGGGCCCCAGTCTCTCCTTGCTTGTAATGTTTCATTTGAGAAATCTAGCGTTATTCTGATCGGTTTTCCTTTGTATGTAACTTGCTTCGTTCATCTTATAGCTCATAGAATGGCCTCTTTAGTTGATATTTTGGTCAGTCTAATGACTGCATGTCATGACATCTTCCTGTTTGCATTGAATCTCCCAGGGGTCCTTTGAGCTTCTTGGACTTGTATCTGGAGATTTTTAGCAAAGCCTGGGAAATTTTCCTCTATTACATCTTCAAATAGCTTGTCCAACCCTTGAATGTTTTCTTCTTCCCCTTCTGCTAACCCTATGACCCTCACATTAGGTTTCTTCACATAATCCCACATCTCTTGTAGGCTTTGCTCTTTTCTCTTGTTTCTCTGCTCTATCTCTATGACTGATTTATTTAATTGGAAAGTGTTATCTTCAATCTCTGAGATTCTTTCTTCTGTTTGATCCATCCTATTTTTGAGGCTTTCCACTGTGTTTTGTATTTCCCTGAATTGATTCTTCATTTCCAGGAGATTGGATTGATTTTTCTTTAAGATCTCAATTTCCTTAGTGAATTTTTGTTCCAAGTCCTGAATTTTCTTTGTGGTTTCTTTGTGTTGGTTATCCATTTTTTCTTGCATATCATTGTGCTTTCTTACAATCCAATTTTGGAATTCTTCTTCTGTCATGTTAGTGTTTTGGGTTTGTTCAGTCTCCATTTCTTGAGAGCTGGTGTATCTCTTAGGGGGAGTGTTTTCAGTTTGATATTTTGATGTTCCTGAAATCTTTCACTGAGCTTTCCCCATCTGGATCAGTTGATGATGCCCAGAGGTCCTCTCTTCTGTAGTTTCTTGATCAGCCACTTGGGGAAGCTCTTCCACCACACTCGGAAAGTACCCCTGATGGGAGGGGTTACTTGTGGAGCCTATTGTGGCCACTTACGGGGCACTTGATCCTTGACCACGGCCCTGACTGTTGACTACTGACCGGGGGAGGAGATCCAGCCCCAGCAATTTGATCAACTGGGTGACCTAAACTGTTCTGGGAAGCAAAGTTTTTTAAACTGCCCGCTTACAAACTTCGTACCGGCCTAGCAGGTTCTCCCTGGATCTGGGGGAGAATGGCTTTTCTTGTCTCACCCCGCCTCCAGGGGTGGAGCCTACCACTTATGGCAGGAGCAATGCGGGCTAGGGGGAGGAAGTAGATCCCCAGTCTGCCCTGTACCCTGGCGCCACAGTGGCTGTAACTCCCCTTTGGCGTTAGTCTTCTCAGTAGTTCGTTGATTGAGCCAGGCCTGGCGAGCCAATTACAGATTGTGTAGGGTTGGAATTTGTCAGAAGAGTCTCTAGGCTCGGGGAGGGGATTTGCCCGCCGCACCTTATCATACCATGGCGGCTGGGCTGTGGACCCCCTCAGCGGCGACCGCTTGCCCACTCGCAGGGCACTGGCACTGGGGGCGACTGTTTAGGAGGTGTCAGGTGTCAGGTTGGGGGTCTGGGTCATCAGGACGCCCCATTGCCTCCTCTATGCCACCTTCCCAACTGCCTGTTTAGCCATCGTTCTCACTCTTGCTGACCCGCCCTGTGCAGTCTTATTCGCCCAAGGCAGTTCCAGTTTAGAGTCCCTGACTTAGTGAACAGCTCTGTAGGGCTCATTGCCAGAGGCAAGACATCTAACTGCCTCCTCTATCAGCTCAGTTCGGTTTCCTCCCGTCCTGGAGCCATCCTAGCACGGGCCTCCGGGAAGTTTCCACTAATGACAGCACTCTCCAGCACCCTCTTTTCCTGCTGCGATTCTGCACAAATTTCAGACAGGACTGTGGCTGGGTAGGTGTGGAGGTCAATGGGGAAGCAAGGAGTTTTCCTGTGGGTCTGATCCCACTTCACCCCCTGGCCCAGCGGGTCGGCGCCCTCCCACATGCCCTATTGTTTGTTTCGCACTCTCCAGAGAACACGATCTTATCTCCCGATCACCTTGTTTTTTCCTTTTTTTAGAGTCCTGTGCTGAACCTCTGCAGATTCTCGATGCTGTCCTTATAGGGGGGAAATCCACTTGTGTATAGGAGACCAAGATCTATGTCTCCTTCTCTGGGAGCAGGAATCCCGGGGGTTACCTTTACTCCACCATTTTTTCTCCCTCCGAGGCTGTCATTTATACACTAATTTTCCACACATAATTTTCAACTCCATTCTTAGACCTCCTACAGTTATATTCACATTCAACTCATGCTATTATATTTAAATATTTATTCTAAATGATTAAATCATCAAAATAACAGTCTGAGTCATATTTTTTGAGGGATATTTTTATTTGGTATAGAATTCTGGATTGGAAATTATTTTCTTTTAGCACCTTGAAGATAGCAGTCCATGATTATCTGCATTCATTGAGAAGTCATCTGTCCATCTTATTGCTAGCCCTTTGTAAGTATTCTCCCTCTACTACTCCTGGAGCTTTTGTAATTTTATTTTATCTTTGGTTTTTTTAGTGATTACCATGATGTACTAATTGTTGTTTTTAGTTTCTTTCTCTTTCTTAACATTCTTAGTGATTATTGAACAAAGGGTGTATGTCTTTCAAGGATTGTGACCTTTTAATTCACTAATTATTTGTTTACCATTATTTATTTATGCTCCTAAACATATCATTCTTATTTTTTTATTATTTTTAGTTCTAAAAGTTTAATTTATTTTGAATTTTTTAGATCCCTTTTAAATGCAGATTTATTAAAATGTAATTCATCTGATACAATGTAGCCATCTAAACTGTATAACTCTTTGGTTTTTAGTCTATTTACAGACTTCTGCAACCTCCATCATAATCAACTTAAGAACAATTTTATCAACATGAAAAGAAATCTGGTACCCATTAGCAGTCACTCTCTATTTTCCCCCACCTCACCCAGCCCTAGGGAACACTATTTACTTTATTCCTCTATAGATTTGCCTATCCTGGACATTTTATATTAATATAAAGGGAATTATACAATATGTAGTCTTTTTGACTGCCTTCATCACTTAACATGACGTTTTTAAGGTTCATTCATGTTGCGACATGCATCAGTACTCCATTGATTTTTATTGCTCTATAATATTCTATTGTATGGATATTTCACATTTCCTTATTATTCATCACTTGGGGAAAATTTGAATTGTTTTTATTTTGGGCTATTATGAATAATGTTATTATGAACATTTGTGTACAAGTTTTTATGTGTACATAAGTCTTAATTTCTTTTGAATATATAGTTAGGAGTAGAATTGTTGGGTCATATGATAATGATGTTTTTGAGGAACTCTCAGACTGTTTTCCAAAATGGCTATACTATCTACATTTACACCAGCATGTGTAAGGAATATAACGTTTCAATTTCTCCACATTCTTGCCAACAGTTGCTATCATCTGACGTTTTTATTATTGCCCTCCTAGTATATGTGAAATGGTATCAAATTAAGGTTTTGATTTGCATTTCTCTAATGGACAAAAGTGTTAAACATGCTTTCATGTGTTCACTGATTATTTCTATATCTTATTCAGAGAAATGTCTGTTTGGATCCTTTGTACATTTTTTAATTGGATGTTTTGTCTTTGTAATGTGGAGGTGTAAAAGTTCTTTATATATTTGGATAGAAGTCATTTATCAGATATAATTTGCAAATATTTTCTCTTAATGAGTGGGTTTTTTGCTCAACTTATTTACGTTATCATCTAAAACACAGAAGTTTTCCATTTGATGAAATCCCATTTTTCTGAGTTTTTTTCTTTTTTAATTTTTCTTTTTCTTTGTTTTTTTATTTTTTTGCTTTTGGTGTCATATTTAAGAAATCATTCCTAATATATTCATAAGATCAATTAAATATGCCCTATGTTTTCATCTAAGAGTGTTACAGTTAGAGCTTTACCATGCAGGCATTTCATCAATTTTGAGTTAATTTTTATATATGGCATGAGGTAGAGGCTCCAAATTCATTCTTTTTGATCAGCAATTGAGTTGCCCCAGTATCATTTGTTAAAAAGACTATTCTTTTCCCATTCAGTTGACTTAACACTCTTATTAAAAAGCAATTAACTGTAAATGTAAGGGTTTATTTCTGCACTTTGTCTTTCTTTATTTTTTTTTCTTTTTTAAGTCTCAGGTAGTACTAATATTTCTGCACTTGGAAGTCTATTCCATTAATATATATCACTATCCTTATGACAGTTCTTTAGGGTTTTGATTACTGTGGCTTTGTAGCATGTTTTGAAATCAGAAAATATCAACATTATTCTTTCTTAAGATTGTTTATTCTGGGTTCTTTACATTTCCATATTAATTGTAGTACCACTTGGAAATTTCTGAAAAAAGCCATCCTGGATTTTTTTGTATAATTTTATCATCTCTTTTTATTTTACTTTTTTTTCCTTTGTTCTTTTGTTTTACTTATTTTAATGTTCAGTGATACATAATTGTACATATTTACCAGGTAAGTGTGATATTTTATTGCATGCATACAATATGTAATGATCAATTTGTGGTACTTAACATATTCATAGACTCCAATATTTATCCTTTCTTTATGTTGGGAACATTTCAAATCTACTCTTCAAGATATTTTGAAACATACATTGAGCCTATAGATCACCTTGAACATTATTTCCATCTTCTAAATACTAAGTCTTCCTATCTATTAATATATTTTTTTCATTTATGTATATATTTTGAAATTTCTCTAAACAATGCTTTGTAGTTTTAATATTACATATCTTTCACTACTTCTCTTAAATTGATTCCTATTTAATTCTTTTTGATGTTATCAATTAAATATTAATAAATTTAACTTATTTTTGGATTGCTCATATATTGTTTATATAAATGTGGTTAATTTTTGTATATTTATTTTGTATACTCCAACATTGCTTAAATAATTTTTTAGTGCTAATTGCCTAATTGCCTTGAGTTTACTACCAATACAATGTCGAATAGAATTGATAACAACAGATATCCTTGTCTTTTTGCTGAATTTTTGGAGTAAAACATTGTCTGTTATCATTAAGTATAATGGTAGCTGTGGGTTTTTCATAGATTTTCTTTAATATGTTTGAAAAGTTCCCTTCATTTTCTAGTCTGTAAAGTGATTTTATCAAAAAAAGTTGTTGGATTTGGTCAATGTTTTTCTACATTTATTGATATTATTATGTGGTTTATGTCCTTAATAATATTGAGATGATATTTTACATTAATTGGCATTTGGATGCTAAATTAACTTTGCATTCCTGAGATAAATTCTACTTGGTTGTGCCATACATTCTTTTTTACACATTATTGCATTTGATTTGTTTATGTTTATTTAAGGGGATTGTATCTATGGTCATAAGAGAAATTAGTCTGTGATTTTATTTTCTCGTGATGACTTTGTCTGGTTTTGGTGCCAGGGTAACATTGGCATCATAAAATGAGTTAAGTCTGTGCCCTTTTTTTAAAGAGCTTGTGAATAATTGATATTAATTCAATTTTAAATGTTTAGTAAAAATCATCAGTGAAGACATCTGGGTAGGGATTTTTATTTTTGAGATGTTTTTCATTAATGACTCATTTTCTTGTTATAAGTTTGTTCAAATTTTCTGTTTATTATTCAGTCAATTTTTGTAGTTTAGGAGTTTGTTTACCTTTTTTAGGTGTCTAATTTATTGACATATATTTGTTCAGAGCTTCTCCTTTTAATTTTTTTTATTTCTGTAAAATTATTAGTGATGTCTCCTTTTTCATTCCTTTTTCATTCCATAGTAATTTGAGCCTTCTATCTTTTATTCTTCATCAATCTAGTTAAAGGTTTGTTAAATTAGTTGATGGTTCCAGAGAATTAACTTTTGATTTTGTTTACTTTCTGTTCTTTGTCTATTTTCTATTTCATTTAAGTTTAATGTTTACTATTGCTTTCTGCTTGCTTTGCAGTTATTTTGTGCTTCATTTTCCAGTGCTCTAATTTGGAAAGTTAGATGATTGATATAAAGTCTTTCTTCTTTTCTTGACATAGATACTGACACCAATAAATTTCTACCTAAGCTTTGCTTTAGCTGCAACTCATAAATTTTGATATGTTGTGTTTTCATTTTTATTCATAAAAAGAAAGTTTCTGTTTGTTCTGGGTTTTTTGACACATTGGTTATTTGGGAGTATGTTATTTAATTTTCATATATTTATGGATTTCTCAAATTTCTGTTATTTATTTCTAAATTTATTGCATTATGGTTGAAGCACATACTTCGTATGCTTTCAATACTATTACATTCATTTAGGCTTGTTTTGTGGCCTAACATATGATCTATTGAGTTGAATTTTTCATGCACATTTGAAAAGAATGTGTATTTGGCTGTTTTTAGGTGGAGTGCTCCGTAGATATATGTTAGAACTACTCAGTTTATAATGTTTAACTCTTCTCTCTCCTTGTGAATTCTCTGGCTAGGGGTTCTACCCATTATACAATACAGTATATTAAAGTCTTTAACTATTATTGTCAAATTGTTTATTTCTCACTTCATTTCTGTCAGTAATTTTTTTTGTATATTTTGAAACTATGTTGTTAGATGCAAATATGTTTGTAGTTGTTATATTTTCCCGATAGATTGATCCTTTATCATTATAAATTTTACCTTTTTTTCTGTAATACATTATTTGTTTTAAATTCTATTTTGTCTGAGATTAATTAGTATACTCCCTCCACTTTCTTATGGTCTCTTTTTTGTATGGTAAGCTTCTTTTACCACTTTATTTTCAATTTTTTGGTATCCTCAACCTGTTTCTTGCTAGACAACACATAGCGAGATCTTGTATTTTTATCTAGTCCAACAATCTCGGCTTTTGATTGGATTATATTTAATTTATTCTTATTTAATAAACTATTAATAGGCTTGTATTTATATCTATTCTGTTTCAAAATGTCTCTTGTCTACTTTGTATTTCAAAAGTTTTCCTTTGTTGCTTTCTTTTGCATTATTTGAATATTTTCTAGGGTAATGTTTTAATTTCGTTAGTGACTGTTTACTGAAGTTTTTACTTATTTTCTTAATGCTCACTCTGAGGCTTATAATATATATCTAGAATTACCAGCTCAACTTTTGATTTATACTATCCTAAGCTCAGTGAAATATATAATAGAAAATTTTCAATTTCCTCTTCCCCTTCCCTTTTACTGTGCCATTACTATGATATATATTATGTCCAAAAACCATGTTATAATTAGTACTTACTATGTTTGTATGACCTTTAAAGAAGTTGGGAGGGAGAAGAAAAGAAATTTTATATTGACAAAGTTAATTAAGATAATCTTTTATTTACCTATTCTTTATTTGTTCTGATGGATTTGAGTTATTATCTAGTGTCATTTCCTTACTCCAATACAACTTTGTTCCCTCCTGCTTTTTTATGCTATTATTGTCAAATATATAACTCTATGTGTTAAGGAATTATATACAACTATATTCACATTGTTTTATACAGTTTCTTTATAAATAAGAGAAGAGAATAAATATGCAATTACATTGTCTTATGAATCATCTATATAATTCCCATTACTGGCACTTTTTTAAAATATGGATTTGAAATACTATCTGAGGTCACTTGTTCCAGCCTGAAAAGCTCTTTTAGAATTTCTTATAAGGCAGGTGGCTAGAAAAAATCCTTTCTTTTTTTTGTTCTTCCAGAAATGCCACTTTTGTCTTCAATTCTGAGATATAATTTTGTGGAACATAAGATTTGTTAGGTTTAAATAATTCATCCTTCCCAAACTTCCATCCAAACCTCCTATAAAACCCACCCCTCTTCCCTTCCTAGGGGTATTTCAGGCAGTAGCTTTTGCCAGACCTCTAGGGAGATAAAGGAATGAAATGAAAAGGGGAACTTACTTTCCTTGTCCCTCCTGATAAGGAGGATGCTTATCTCTCCTGGTTGGTCCCTAGGGAGATAAAGAAATGAATTCAAGAGGGGAACTTACTTTCCTTATCCCTCCTGGTTGTTTGAAAAGAATTTATTTACTTCTCTAAGAAAAACCCTCTGTAAAACCCAAGGCTCTCCCCTTTTCTCTAATGGATGCTTTTTGCCTCCACCCATCTGCACCCAGATGCTCAAACAGCATTTTGCTACACATGAGGTTTCATGTGTCTCTTTCAGCTCTAGACCTAACAAGATTCTTTCTAAGAGTGTTTTATTTTCTTTCAGTGTTATGTCATCCCACTGCCTTCTGGTTTCCATTGTGTTTGATAATAAGTCTGATGTCATTCTTATTGGGGTTTCCTTGTATATGATGAGTTGTTTCTCTTTTCTTGCTTTTAAGATTTATCTCTTTGTCTTTCTTCCTCAACATTTTTTTTTTTTGAGACAGAGTCTCACTCTGTTGCCCAGGCTAGAGTGTCATGGCATCAGTCTAGCTCACAGCAACCTCAAACTCCTTGGCTCAGGCAATCCTTCTGCCTCAGCCTCCCAAATAGCTGGGACTACAGGTATACACCTCTATGCCTGGCTAATTTTTTCTATATATTTTTAGTTGTCAACTAATTTCCTTCTATTTTTAGTAGAGATGGGGTCTCGCTCTTTCTCAGGCAGGTCTCGAAATCCTGAGCTCAAATGATCCCCCCCCCACCTCGACCTCCCAGAGTGCTAGGACTACAGGCATGAGCCACCACTCCTGGCCTTCTTCCTCAACATTTTTATTATGATATGTCTGAGTATTGGTCTCTAAGTTGATCTTGCTTAGATTTTTTTTAACTCCTTGGATGTACAGATTAATAACTTTTTACTAAATTTGGGGATCTTTTAGCCATTATTTCTTAAGTATATTTTCTGCTTTTTTTCTCTGTCTTCTTTCTCTCTGCTACTTCCATACATGTATGTTGGTATGGTTATTCATGTCATTAGAATACTTAATCACTATCAATCTATCTTAAAATTTACTGATTATTTCTTTTGTGCCTCAAATTTATTGTTGAGTACCTCTAGTAAATGTTTTCATTTGGGTTATTAAAATTTTCAACTCCATAATTTCCATTAGTTATTTTTCATATGCTTTATCTCTTTATCATTATTCTCTATTTGATAAGATAATGTCATCATACTTTCTTTTACTTCTTTAAGTATAGTTATCTTTAGTTTTGTGAACATAATTATGATATCTGTTTTGAAATCTTTGTCTCACATCTGGATTCTCTCAAAGGCAGTTCTATTGTCTGCTTTTTTCTATATAACCATAACACTTTACTATCTTTTTACATGTCTTGTAATTTTGTTTTGAAACAAACATAGAATATTGATCCATCCCTACCCCATCAGCCAAGTCTCCTTGTCTTTTATTTGTTTAGTGACTTGAGTAGACTATTTCAGTGATATCTATTTCTCTTAAGGTACAGCCTCTGATGTTACTTCTCAGAGGTCATAGCCTTGGGCATGTGCACAATCACACTGTGATGACAATGTCTCTGTGATCTCTCTATTAATTTATCTGTCTCTCTTCATTTTATTCCAAGCTGTTAGCTTCTGGTAATCACCAGTTGATTGCTATATTGCTTTCAACAATGCCTTGGGGCATAAATTGCTCCTGAGTCTGTTCCAATTAAATACCCTTTGCAAGGGTAGCCTCTGCACTAAGTGAGGATTTTTTTTGACTCCATGAAGGCTCATCTTATCTGTCTCCTTCTCTGAGTATTCTTTTTAAATATCAAGCTGATCTAGAGGTGAACCAGCTTGTTGTTCTCATGAAGTTACTATGTACTTCTTACTTGCTTGACACCAAAACCTCCATTGTTTTCAACAATGCCCTTAAGTTTGAACTTTCTGATATCCCTTTACAAATAAAGCCAGTTCCCTTGGGGAGTGTGTCTGATACATTTGTCAGAAATTTCTCCTCAGCTTTTCGATCTTTGAATAACTATTTCCAGATTTGGCAACTGTCTCTATGGTAAGAAGGGCCTCAAATACCAGGTTTACATCCTAGATTCCTTTCTTGTCAGATATTAGTCCCATTGTTCTTAACTGCTTTATTAGCTCTCTGATGCCATAAGAATATTTTTTAAACGTTTCAGACAGTCTAGGTATCCACAGTAGGAAGGTTGATTCAATATCCTAGTTTTTCCAATCATCATTGGGTCTTACTCATCTTTCTACCATAATAACAAGCCCAGAAGACAGCAGCAAAGATATGGTCAATAAAAAATAATTTTTTCTGAATAATTATAATTAGCATTAATATTTAGTGCATCTTGTCTAGACATTATCTTTTTCAGAGGAACGGCAAAAATATTTCTAATTATTATGTTTCAACATGACATTTTACACTTTCATTGATAGACTATATTAGTACAGTTTTAAATGTTGGTTGAGATAAACATGTAGGTAAAATATCAGTCTCAGTTTCTACACTTGATCTTAGCCAAAAGGCCGAGAAGCGATCAGTCTCAGTTTCTAATTGTGCCATGTCCCTGCTCTTGTTTAGTTGTAATTACAAATAAAGTCAGAACTCTGAAGGTCTTTCTTTTGAAGGCCTATCTCTCTCCCTTCTGGGATAAAACTCTCTGTCATTTCTCTAGAGCATTGACCATGGACAATGGCCTACTTCTTATGAACTGGGTGCTTGGTCTTCTCAGTACCGTTTCATCTTCTCATTCTGCTTTTCCAGATATGGAACCTCTACCTCAAGAACAAGCTAGAGTGATGCAATCAGTACCCTGCATTCTTGGCCTACTGGGTCTGAGGTAAAGACTCCATTCTATGAATGCGAGTTTGTGGAAGAAGAGAGCTCCACTCCTCATAGCCATACTTGAACTTCTGCAAAATGAAATGGGGTAGATAAGAAATGCTGGCAAGCTGACCTTCCCAGGGAGATTCGCAGGGGCATGTTGTAAAACTATATTGACCTAGGGGTTAGGGAACCTTGTGTACTTAGCTACACCCACTCAGCTTACAGTTTCTGTCACACTGCTGGGGATGAGGAAAGGGAGCAAGCTGGAGCTGAAATGCCACCGATTCGCATTGCTTTTATTGAGACCTAGTAGATTTACTTAAATAGATATTTCTTCACTTACATATGCTTTCAAGACAATTTCCAGAAACTTTAATTGGTTGTGTTTTTTAATCTCACCAGATAAGCTTTAATAGGAGGGTCCACCAAGGTCACACCACCATCCCAGAAATCTACACTCTACAACATCAATTTGGTTCTTTATTATATCTAGCTCTTTGCCAAAATTAAAAATTCTTTTATTCAAAATCTTTTATTTCCCTGAATATGTCAGATAACTTATTTTTAATTGTGTGTCTGAACTGCATTATCTGGATATTTTTCTACTGTTGGATGTTTTCCTTGCCTTTTATTCATGCAATCTTATCTCCTCATTTGCTTGGTTACTTTGGACTGAGTGTCAGATGTGGTATATAAAAATTGTAAAACACACATACACACATTTAAAATAACACCTGGAGTCCTAGGATGGTGTTGTCTTTTTTCAGAGGGGCTCTCTATTTGCTGCAGTCAGGTAATTAGACTAGTAATCCAGGATTGCTTCATTCTAATTTCATAAATGGAACCATTTCAAAGTATATTTCATTTCCTGTGAATGCTGGTGCACATTCTGTTTAACCTAACTCTTACTCCTGGACATCTGACTTAATCATTTCATTTTCTTTCTATAGAGAGTCTACCTTAGTGGCCCAATGCCTTGTTTCTGGGAAATCTATGTTCAGTTTGGTAGTGTGTTTAGTCCATTACTTAGTCTCCTTAAATGTCATTTATCCCTCTTAATTCAGACTTCTTTTGTCTAACTGCTTCCTAAAACAAATAGGTCATGTGTGTTATCTGGACATAGATTTGAATTGTGAAGTCTTCTCCTAAAAATTATCCTTTCTGATCCTTGTGAATGGTACACTTTACTATGCCTTCCTTCTTGATGAGCACTCTCAACATATCCCTAAGGGTTGATTATTCTCCAGAGTATCCAATCGTTTCATGCATTCATTTATTCAACAGATATTTATTGAGCATATCTTATGTGCTAAGTACTACCAATATAGAAATAAGTAAAATAAAACAGTCCTTTCCCTCACGTAGTCATAAATGAAAGAGAACAGGCAGAGCTTCTGTTGGCATAAACTTTACATTTAAATATAGATGAATATCTATATTAAACAATCCAGCACATTGATGCCATGTTCCTTCATTTTAAACAGTATAAATTAAATATATCAAAGAGGACCAGTTTTTTTTTTTATTTAAGCAACAGCTATTGGTTCTTTTGTAACTCAAACAAAAATTTCAACAATCCAAAGCCCCACATGAACTCAGTTCATTACTCCTTCAAGCTATAATGCTCAGGCACACTCAGTGAAAGTCTGTCACTTGTTCCTTAGAGTATACACAGCTGTTTCACAGTTCCTCTCACTTCCTTCCGATACCTAAAATAAGACCCAGAAAAACCTCTGACTCTGCTTTTTTACTGGCAAATTTCCTATGGGTACACCCAAAATCTGAATTCTTGGTATCCTTCAAATTCATTTGATGTGCCATGCCCACTGCCTCACTGCTCAACCATCAAAACTCATCTCCTCTGCATTTTTTATACATCACTGAATCCATATACACTTGTGAGTGCCTGCAGGATGTCGCAGAATTTACTTCCTATTTCATATTAGCTACTTTTATCAAAATCTTTGATCTTTGTGTTTATTTGAAGTTGCTATGATAAGAAGGGATTTTTTGATGCCCCCCCTTTTTTTTTTTTTTTTGGTCAATTTTAACACTCCTCTGACCTTACCTTCGATGGAGGGTCACTATCACTGACAGGTCTCACAAAACCCAGTCTACCATTACTTTGCTGGACTTGGGGGAAAAACTCTTTCAAGGCTCATACATTAAATCTAGAGTTTTACATGAACATTGAGCCACTAAATAATGAACTCAGAAAAATCATACCTGAGCATATATGCAAAAGTTTTATATATGTTTTATATATAAGCTTTATATATAAAAAAAAGTTTTAATGTACATGCCTAAGAATTATAGTGTTCCATCTGCTTATTAAATTGACATTACAGAAGAACAACAATAATAACTACTTCAACTCAGTTTATTATTACTTGGTAGGTGTTGTGCTAACAGTTATTATAAGCTCTTAGAATTTATTCATTATCAAAAATTTTATCAGGCAGGTATTATTACAAATGAATAAATTGAGGCTTGGAGATGATAGGGAATTTCCAAAAAGTGATACTTTTACTTGGAGAACATGTGAATGCTTCATTTATGGCTGTCATATAAAAACCCCAGCTCTAAACCAGGGTTTTGCAAAATTTTTCTCTGAATGGCCAAATAACAAGTAACAAATAACAAATAACAACTCTTAGGTTTGTGGGCTATTATGGTGTCTGTCACAATGACTGAACTACTCACTATATACTGTGAGAGCCACCATAGGCAATAGGTAAACAAATGGATATCCCTGTGTTCCAATAAAACTTTATTTACAAAAACTGGTAACTGGCCAAATTTTTTAGGACTGGCCAGACTTGGCCCAAACACTACAGTGTGACAACCTCTGTTAACACTTATACTAAATGGTTTGATTTAAAATTATTACAGTGAAAGATTTGAGACTGTTTCAGAATATAGAAAAATTAAATGCAAGATGTTCTTTTTGAGGTAGTCACATCAACATATAAATTCATCAAAAAAGAATCAAGCTCTACTTAGTCATTTTTCTCCATAATTGCAAAACTTATTCCATGCTCATTCTTACATAGTTTATCATAACAAAAACACTATTCTATATTTAGCCTCTTTCTGCCAAGGAGCTCAATCTTCTTTCAAACATTATTTCATTAATCCTGCCTACGACCCTGTGACGGAGGGAGATGACAAGTATTAAAAAATGCTCAGAGCCTTTTAGATTCAATTCAAAAGTTGAGCAAATCTGACTGAGACGTGCAAGCTACTTAAAATACATACTTTGAGTCTGCCAGAGGATGCTGTTCCTCAGCTGGGTGCTTCTAGGAAAAGGGATGCACCATCAGAAAATCTAGTTTTTAAAAATGTCCTTATTTGGAGCCATGTCAATTACAAGGATTTGGTTTCCATAGAGTTTTTCATCACTTTTTGCCTTATCAAGATGCTCTGTTCTACAAACCAACAATTCTCTTTCTTCTGATCGATGACTATGTTTCAGTAGTAGAAAAAGTAATTCAGAAAAATAAAATATCTGGGCTCTTTATGTCGTAAAAGTAACATATACGTCATGCTATAACTTGCCCATGAAGTCAAACCATGGAGCATTTCCTTGTTTTCAACTATCATATGTCTTGGGAATGAGAACTCATATACACATTAGAGAAAAATAACATTTGTTTTTCTCTATAATTAAGATTATATTATGTTGAACTTATTACTATACATAAACACATGTATGTTTTCACCAGGGTCTGGTAGGAATTTAGGTATAAGAAAGGCAATAAATTTTACTTTTGTAGGTTATAAGTGCTAATCATCACTATATATAATATTTTAAAATATTCAAATTAAAAAATAATCTTTTCCAATTTCTACTTTCATCAGGCCATGACCCTGCTCCAACACCAATAAGGGGTGCTATTATCAACCTTTGAAACCCAGCTATTTTGATTTATTTTTTCAGCAGCTCAAAGCTGGGGTACAAACCATATTTCTCAGACTCTCTGACCTGTGTCTTTATACAGTTTGAGCAAAACCTACCTAAAATCATCCACACATTATGTATGTATTCATGGAGATACAAAGCTTAACATGCTGCTCCTCCTACCAAGAATGTCTGGCTCCTCTTTTCTCCCTATTTTATGTTCATTATTTTGCTAACAACCTTGCTTCAAGCTCCTTTTCTTTACAAAATCTTTCATGACTAAATCAACTCAGGGATCCGCCCATTCAAAAAATATTTACAGAGTGTCCACTATATATAAGATACAATGCTAGAGACTTTGGGCTTCTTTTGAAAAAATTAGTACCATTTTAAAAGAGTAAAAGATATAACTAGATTAAGTACAAATAAGGAATATTTTATATCTATTAGAATAGATAAAACACTCAAAGGTATGCAAACACACACGCACACACACATAAGAATAACACAAGGAAGAAAATTTATATTGCTATAAGTAATGTATGGTGGGAAGTTATACGAAGGAGACATTTCTTTCAGGGGCATACAAGGAAAAGATTTATCTAGATGTTGGAGGGAAAGCATACTGTACATGTAGGATTTGTATATGTAGACATAAGGTACTTGAGGGCATATGTTTTGTATTCTGTTACAAAACATTGAAAATTTTAGCTTGGACAAAGCATATACAGTTGACCCTTGAATACTGGGGGTTAGGGATGCCAAACTCAATGCAGTCAAAAATCCACCTACAGTGCTAGATTCCCCAAAACTTAACTACTAAAGCCTTACTGATAACATAAATAGTTAATTAACACATATTTTGCATGTTACATGTATTATATACCGTATTCTTCTAATAAAGTAAGCTAGAGAAAAGAAAATGTTATTAAGAAAATCATAAGGAAGAGAAAATACATTTACAGTATTATACTGCATTTATGGAAACTTTTAGTTCATGTTGTTTGTTTACAAGCTGAATCGTCCATCTGAAATGCTGGGCAACTGCAGCTACAGACCTCCATCTATGATACATATCAAGCAATTCAACTTTTTCTTGTAATGTCATGACTATTCTCTGTTTCTCATGAGCACGTCTAGCATCCCTAGTGGCGTTTAGTATGGGTGGCATGGTGTTTTTCAAGGTTGACAGTATTGGATGAAACACCACAATCCATAAGAACAGTGAGAGATCACTTTTTACTGTGGTAAACAATTTCGTGGAGAGACGAAAAGCTCAAACTGAGATCATTAGATAGTGTTACATGATGTTTTAAGGGGATACTCACATTTAAGCTCACTGAAAAAGCAACAGGAGGAGGCTATGAAATTATTACAGTAGCACTTTTATGAAGTTATGATTTAATAGTGCATCTGTATGTTTGTTTACATTTCTCTTGATTGAGAATGGCACCATGGATGATCCATAAAAGTTTCTGTGCATGAGTTTTGATAGATTTTAACTTTTTATCATAGATTTGTGTGTATTTTATGGCAGTAAATGATAAAATAGACTAGTATCTATATATATTTTATCTATTCATGACATGCCTTGATTTTTCTTAATTTGTTCAATATTTCTAGCCTATATGGTTAGTCTGTGAGTTTTTTTCAAATTGTTGCAAATCTCTAAAAAATTTCTGATATATTTATTGAAAAAATCTGCATAAAAGTGGACCCTAGCAGTTCAAATCCGTGTTGTTCAAGGGTCAACTATAGCATATGGAAGGAAACAGGCAATAATATGGCTGGTTATATATTATGGAGGACTAAGATGTTTGGATGTTACTCAAAGCCTAAGAACCAGTGGAAATTTTGTGTAACAGAGAGACATAAAGATTAATCTGACAAAATATAAGATAGGTAAGATAGATGGCAGATGGGAAGACACCAGAGGAGGAAGACTACAGTTTTTGTAAAAGTTTAGAATAGAGATCATGAGGTCTTGGACTAGCATAATGGCAGGGGAAATTAAGAAGAAATGAAAATATATAAAAGAAATTTATAAAAGTAGGATGGAAGCAATAGAAGGAAAAGAATTTTCAATCAGTCTCATGCTTTTAAAGCCATCTCCCAATGACATGACCTGTGCTGAACTGAATTACGGACTCCTATATTCAGCTAGTCACCCTGCATGTCCACTGAGTGCTTAGTAGTCACATCACACTGAATGCGGCTCCCCCAAGCCTGCTCTTTCTACAGTTGTGTTCAGCCCAGTAAATGTTCACTGCACTCTTCAGCTATTGAGGACTAAAATTAGAGTTGACTTTACTTTTTCTCTCTTACTGCATATTAGATTTCATAACAAAATCCTATTGCCGTTATATTTAATGGAAATTCAAAATCCATCACTTCTTTACTATCTCCACATCCACCTCCTCATCCAAGCCACAATCATGTTTCTTCTGGATTATCACAACTCCCCAACCACTTTTACTTTGATCTTCCTCTTGTCTGTCTTCACTCAGCAACTAAAACCAAAGAATCACAACTCTGTTCAAAATCTTCTACAGAACTTCTCATCTCATGCAGACTAAAATTCAAAGTCCTCACAATAGCCAACAAAGACCTTCTACTTGGCCCCTTCTCCTACTCAGATCTCATTTTTTCCTTCTTCTCCTCCCTATTCTGCTTCTTTGATATTCCTTGCTATTCCTGAACTTGCCACACATGCTTCTTTTTTAGGGACTCTGCATTACCCCTTCCTTCTGCCTGGACAACTTTCCCTAGATATCCACATAAGCACCTATTTTTTCTTGTTATTTACTCAGAACTCTGCTCAAATGTTACCTTGTCCTAGAGATCTTCTCTGATTCCATAAATAAAATGGCAGTCTCCAGCATCACATCCTATTCCCCTTATCTTGCTTTACTTTTCTCCGTAGGACTTGTCCTCATCTCATTTATTGTATTTACTTGTTTGTATATCTATGGTACGTCTCCACCATCAGCATATAAGCGTCATGAATACAAGGACTTGTTTTGCTCAGTGTTGCATTTTTAGCACCTAGGAGAGAGCCTAGAAGTATCAGTTGGATTAATGAATAACAGAAAAAGCCAACGAACCCTAATGACTAAAATAGTGTTGCTGCCAATATTAATCAAAAACCTCAATAGGAGAACAAAGTGAAGATATATTGGAAATTTTGCTCTTAGATGCTTTGAGTTATGACCCTACACCATCCTACGACAGACAGATATATCACAGGTAGGTGGTATTACAGGAATAAAATGTGGGATCATAGTGACAGAAGGATTATCATTTATTGCCAGAGTTAGATAAAATTGCCAAAGATATGCAGAAAGCAAGACAAGGAGATAAACCATGAAACATACCTACATTTAGGCTGCAAAATAAGGAAAATAAGCTACAAAGCAGAAGATTGTGTGATCAGAAAGTTAAGAGAACCAGAAGGTACATTTTCATGGAAGCCATAAATAGTTGCAAGAAGAATGGTTTACTCAGCATTGTTATACACAGTAGATCAATGGTAGTGAGAACTAAGAAATTGTTGTGACTTTCACAAAGGAAATGTTTTGAAGTAGTGTGTATGGAGAATCCAGTTTCCAGGATTCCAGTATGAGTTACATAATGAAGAATGGAAGCACTAAATATAGATTACAGTAGTAATTTTTTCATTCTTTTATTCATCATATTTTATTGAGTACATACAAAGTGCATACCAGAACAATAGGGATGATAAGATGATATATGAAAGTGAATCATATGTGAATCCTTACCTGGAGAAAATTAATAAAAACCATGAATGCCTAGCAATGTATGAGAGTCTGAGCTGAGCACTGGGAATTCAATGGAGAGAATGGCTCTCTCTTCAATCATACATTCATTCATCCATTCATTCATTCAACAAACATTATTATGTGCCAGTAACTGGAGATAAAAGAAACAAATAAAATACGATCTTTATCTCAGTGGAGTTTCCATTCTTATAATAAAGAAGGTCAGTGGACAAAAATAATTGAGATTCAACATAAATACTTGAATAATGGCATATAGAAAATACTATAGGGCATGATGGAGGAAATAATTAATTTTTCAAAGGATAAGTTTTAAAAATTCCCTTTAGAGTTCAAAAGTGATGAAAAAGAATATCTATGGAATTATGAGATTATGGGAGTAGAATTATTGAAGGAATTTTTTTTTTAATGAGATGAGCTAAGCACATTTATAAGCTCTGAGAATATATCCAGAGGACAAACCAGGGCAGAGGGCGGGTAGGATGAAAATTATAAGTGAAGCAATAAATTCTTTTAATCTATATTACCTAAGACTGATATGATCAGCTTTAAATTTATATGATCATAATAAATTAACTCAATTTGATTCTAATATTATACTGGCAAAACTTAATATATGTAAAATTTACTTATTGTGTATTGGCAGCTTCAGACCATATTTTATACACTAAATATGGATATTTCACATTTTTTATGAGTGGGAATTTTGAGCTATCACATGGGGGCACTGTCTCCCAGACAACAGTTCAGTGTCAATAGAGTCACCATTTTCATCTTTAAACAGTGCTCATGTAATTATTTGAATATTTTACACGCTTTACGTTTATGAACGAATGTTCATAAAAATGAGTTTACAATGGAAAAGTGAAAGTAATGATACAGGTATAATGAAGAATATTTCTTACAAATTTACTAAAACTGATTTGTAGAGGTAAAAATCAACAGAAAAAACAAAAGTGACAATTCTCTAGCCTCAGAAACTCTGAAATTAGATTTATTAATTGGATATTTAATTATGAGAAATAAGAATAAATTGCAAATGTTTACAAAATATTTGAAATATATGATTAATTTGTATTCAAAAGATAAGTTTTGGGGAATCTTTGTAATAAGTATTTAATTTTTCAGGAAAAGAATATTTTCTCCACATGTAAATTTTCTCCATTGTATATTTAAAATTTGTAAAAATGTTCAAAGTGCATTATGCATTGATTTACATGGTTGCCTTTATTGTATATTATTTGTCATTTCCAAAGCTAATATTCCAAAGAACATTATTTCTTCAGGTGGCAAATAAGTATACCAGAAAAGTTCTCTATATTCAATTAAGGTCAGAGTGTGTTTGCCTATTTCAAGTTAAACAGGATTTTTAATGCAAGATTGCTCAGAACTTTTACTATACAAATGTGCATTTTTATTCTCGAAGAAGACGGTATGATATACAATGTTCCCTAAACTAATTTGACCCTAGAGCCATTTATTTTTTTTTCTACAAAGCACCTTTTAACATCCAGCAGAACTAGTATTCTGCAAAACATGGCTTGAAAAAAGCTCTGCACGTTCTTTAGTAGAATTCTCATGACTGGAATGATAGTTAGCAGAAAAGGAACTCGTAAGATTTGGAGTTGGAAGTGATCCTGGAGGCCATGTAGTACAACCTCTAAGCAAAAAAAAACGTAAAAAAAAATAATTTCAATACACCTAGGACAAATAATCATCCAAGTTTTGTTTTAAGTCTCCATTTTGAGATATTACAGTCTATATTTATTTATTCTTAATAAATTTTTACATTTATTAAGTCCACATGCAACTCATTGGTCCTCATCTGTTTGCTCATATGACAACACTTCAAATATCTGAAGACAGTTAACCTGTCTTCTACCAGATTCTTTCTTCTTCCAGATAAACACATCTCATTCTTACAAATTTACAACATTTAAGGCACTTAGCAAATGCCACATTTTGTAAGCTCTCTTTCCCTGTGTGCACTAGAGTCAGACAATGCCCCTTTTAAAATACATTATTTGAATATGATTTTTCAACTCTTCTTACTGAAATTTGAACACTGACATTAATTCTTATTTGGGTTGTGTTATTTTTTGTAGAAGCATACTGTTGGCTGCTATCAAACTTGCTTATGGTCAAGGAAAATGACAACTGTAACCAAAGTTTCTGCATTTATACAGTTAATATTTTTCAGTAAAGTTACATGGGTAATTCTTTATCATAGCAGTCAAGAGAATCTCATATTACAGGATCCCTTAATTGCAAATGTCTATCCCTCAGCAATGATCAAATTATTTGTTAGCTACAAAAAAGATATGTATGTATTAAAAAGATATGCATGTATTTATTTCCATATCTAAAATGGCTGATTATTGGTGCTAAATTGTTGTTTGCTCTACTTCATGTTTATAAAACAAAGCTAAAATATATTCATATAAGATGCATATGTATATTTATTTTTTGTGCACATACATACACAAATGTATTTTTAATTTTCAAAGCAAGAAATAATCATTTAAGCAATAAGACTGTTATTATTGAAAACATTTAATCACTTTCTATATTCCAATTGGGTTTCTCTTTCCTTTTCATCCTAACCTAAAAATAAAAAGTCTGATTTTTTAATTCAGGACTAGGAGAAGAACAGTCAGCATTGATGCTTTAAGCAGTAGAGTGTTATCTTATTTATAAGACTGAAACAGGGAAAATATTTACTTTGGGTGAGGGCCAACTTATTTGCAAAAACCACAAAGATTTGTTCAATATTATATCACCAAATAATTATTTCTTCTATGTCCTTCCTCATTTTGCAAAAAAAAAAAAAAATAGTTAATGAGATTGTAGTATTGTAGAAGTAGAGCAAAAACAATACAGGTAAAGGTGTAGAGAAATCAGTTCTGAAGTGTGGGATAATTGTAGAGGGCCTGGGGCAAAAAACAAAACATAGATGTGCAGGAGTCATAGCACATCTTGTCTTCACTTGTCTTTGTTAGTGCAAGTGAAAAGGTTAATGACGTTCAGTTCCATCAACATAGAGTGAGGAACTGTGGCACCTTTGAATCTAAAGTTGCCCACAGTGCAACTGATTTAATTCCTGCGAGAATGGTACTATTTACAAGTTTGCTCAGGAATGTGAATGTCAATTAACCATGTGCTCCTGCTCTTGTACAGTGCCTCTCTCCTTCTCTCTTTTTCTCTCTCCCTCCTTCTCTCATTATAGGGAAATTGTTTTTTAAAATCATCATCACATGAAAATATTCACTGTTATTTGAAGCTGTCCTTTGATTGGAAGAAAATTTGTCAGATACACAATGGCCCCAAGCATTAAATCTTCTCTAGCCTTCAAATCATCAAATATTATATTCTTACATGTATTCTTAAAACCTAAAACCTCAGATAATCTTTGGCATTTTTGAAATTTCTCTCTTAATATCTTATAGCTAGTGATTGATTGCATTACTACCTTTCAATATTCTAATAAGATGTGTCATCTTAAAGTATTGAAATACCAATATGTACAAGTTGTGCATGTTCATGTGCAATATGTTCTTCCAGACATTCAGTGATAGGGCAACAGCTTTATTCACCCTTCTTGCTTCAGTTTTCTGTCTCTACACCTTTCCCCTTTGCTATCACCCATCCCATTCTCAAAACACCCTCTTCCCATGTCCTTCCGACCCCTTCTTAGTATTCATTTCCTTCTACTACCATCCCTCTCTCCTCATTTTACTCCCCTTCTCTCATTCAACTAAAGGTTGAGCTTGGACCTGGAGAGAAAAATGTCCTGATGCTGTTAGAAATATAGAGAATATTCACATCAAAAATTGAACCAGGACAGGGCCATCACCTTTCCATGTTGATAATTGTAAAATATAAACTGGCAAACTCTACAGCAGGGACTATGGAATGAGGCTGTGCAGAGCCTGAATGCTTTGCTCAAGAAGCTCAAGAGGACTTACACAGGGCTGAGGGTGAAACTGACTAGCAATATTCGTGTGGCTTCTCTGAGCACATCACTCATGGGAGGGGACTGGAGACAAGGCAGCAGCAGGCTCAGAGTTTGCCAAAAGTTTATGATATAATGATAATATATGTTTACCACTTATATTTTTATATCTTTACATTGTTTCTTGAGACTTTGCAATATATTCGCACATTTTAATTAAAATGTATGTCAATATTTAGTTTCATTGATTTTTAAATTTTTATGGATTTTAAACACATAAAATATGAATATTCACTCTAGTGTTTCCATTTTAACATCAATGTGCAAAACTATTCTCATATTGTCATTTGCTTTGGTTTTGAACCTATTAATATTGAGAATGTGTTATGGCATCTTTGTTTTCAATAAATTCTTTCTTGATGTCCATTCTTCTCACTGTCACAGCCACCTAACTGACCACAAAATTTCTGGTTTATTCCTTATTTCTTGTTGACCTTTTATTTACTGTGCAATACTTTGGTTCCTCTTGTACACTTCTTTGAGCAGGTCATTCTGCTTCTCTCCAACAGTTTCCTGCAATCTTCAGTTATAGAGGATAAAAAAACACCTAAGCTTATATTAGAAAATAAAGGTGATAAACCTGTATTACTGTGTTCGAAGTAATGCAGAAGAAATGCATTATAGTTTATTAGGTCTTTTTCTTTGGGAGAGTGATTCTCAGAGAATAGTTTTCCTTCCTAGACATATAAAGACTCCTATAAGGATGTTATAAAAATAAAAAAAGAAAAACAAAAAAAGAAACAAGAAAGAATGACAGGAAGGAAGGAAGGGAGGGAGGGAAAAGGAAAGGAAGGAAGGAAGGAAGAAAGAAAAAGGAAGGAAGGAAGGAAGACAAGGAAAGAAAAGAAAAAAGAAAAGAGAAAGAAAGGAAAGCAAGGAAGAGAGAAAGAGAAAGCAAGAAAGAAAAAGAAAGGAAGGAAGGAAAGAAAGAAAAAGAAACAAAGAAAGAAAGAAGGAAAAGTAGGGTGTGAAGGTAGGGAGGAAGGAAGGGAGGGAGGAAGGAAAGAAAGAAAGAAGCACCGAGATGGGTCTACAACAAGTTTTCTCTACTTACTTTGTGCTACGTAAGTACTTCAGGCCAGCAGAGGCCATAGAAGTGAGTGAGCATATATACCAGATTATGCATGCAGCTAGGCAATACACCCCCTTACCTCACACCTCATCTGAGACCCACATTACTGTCACTTATTCAGCAGAGTGATAGGAAAGTCAGGAGAGCATGTCTACACTGGGAAATAGCAAACATAGCTAAGACCATTGTTAAGGTAATGAGGATTATTTTCCCCATCATTAGTGACATTGCTGAGGTAAACATGATGTTTAAAGACTGATATGTCCCCAGGAAATTTCAATATTGCTGACTGCCTACATGCTTAATACTAATTTATTTATGTTATTTTGATATTTTTTGTTAATTAAATTTCTTTCTGTAATATGAGTTATAGGGGTTGCTTTCATGTGACAGATATTTCTTTGAATGGCAGGAGATAAAGTATCTTGGAAAAGCAGTCTTTTAAACAATTAAAGTATTTACACAAGGGTGCCATTTTATGGGTTGTTTAGATGTACTCTTTAACAAAGTAATCATTAAAAAAAGTAAAAAAGTTTTTGGGTGAATTAATCAATTATAGTGCTGAGGCTACAAGCTGGAGGAAATCTCAATAGAAAATTTTTTAGTAGATGTATGTATGTATACCTGTGGATTGGAAAGAAGAAAAGCTTGGAAGAGACATTAAATGTCATTAAATATTTTTATTTGCTTCTAGAAACAAGAGACAGCAGATGTACCTTTCAGCCCCTATGGGAATAGCCCTTACCACTCAACCCCCTTTGACGGAGGTCTCACCTGAATCACCTTGATACTTGGTCCCATCTTTCTCATTCTTGTGCTCTCCTAGTTGTAGGTTTACTTAAACATCCCTCCAATCCTCTGGGACTATTGATGACAAAGTTAAAAAAAATAAACTTTTATGGAGAAGGGAAGAATGGAAGTGGGGTGAGGAAAGAAAGTTTAGAGGAATGCACACTGCAGTGAGGTCACTTTTTCCCACTTTCTCTGTAATTCTGAATTGGAATCCATTTATTCTGAAGTTTGAGAAGCCAAAAAATTCCCACCGGGGTTACAATTCCCTGGAGGATTGTATTTTCTAACAAAAATTCAGAATCAAGCGTGACTGAGAAACTTGGAAAGCCTCTGGCTACTTTAATAACATGCTAAGGAGTACTGAGTAGGCCCTAAAGGACAGTGTCTTAGAGACTCAGGAGAAATGGGACGAAATAGTCTGGACCTTTTTTACAGCAAGGAGTATGGTCTGCTGTTATTACAAAAGGAATGCAAGAATCATTTTTGATTATTTTTCTCAAATGAATTAAAAATATGCCAGTGGAAATTGACTTCCATTATTCTCAATTTTAAACTTAACCACAGCATCTTTGAAGTAAGGGTCTAGGGACATCTTCCTAGATACAAAGCCTGGTACCTTCACACTTGGGCCAATGACATAGCCCTCTGGGTTTCAATTTCTTCATCTCTATAATGGGGACAATAATAGTAATTATATCTTAGGTCTATTATGAGTATTAATAAATTAATATATATTAGGTGATTAGGACCTGGCACAGAGTTATGAATTCAATAAATGTTCATCACCATTTTCTCTATTCACATAAATGATTGCTCGTCACCTTCCCAAATTAGAAGAAAACAAAAAAATTTAGCTTCTAAGACTGTCCAAATCCTGTACTGTTAGCTCTCAACTATTGAATTACTGTAGTCAATAGTCTTCATTTCTAATAATTACCTCAAATTTTTACTTTAAGACTTTACATGTAGCAATTTTCTTCCTCCCATGCATTAAATATCACTTGGCCTTTTCTTTAAGTAGAAGTCAAAATTGCATCTTTTTGTCAGAAAGAGTTGGTTTTGAAACTGCTACCATCTGCTAGAGCAGCTCTTCCAGTCAAGTTCAGTAAAGTTCTTTGGCATTTTGCAACTTAGTTTCTTCATGAGGGTAGTAAGACCTACTTCATAGGACCATCCTGAGTAGTATGTATAGACAGAGATTATAATATTATATATAAAATCTTTCTACAAAATACAGAATAAATGTTGGTGCCACACAGCCAACCCCAATGTACATCTTCTCTTAACCTCAATTTATGTTTGGACAAGACAGAACATTGGAATGGTGGGAATACTCATTTCACAACGATACTTTGAAGACTAAATACATACTTACTTTCTTCCAGATTATAATATCTGGAGTCTTTATTCACAGGATTCTAATATATTTTGAGAATATTGTACATACAAGTTCACATTTATATTGATTATGTGTATATGCTATAACTATCTTAGGTTATGTTAATACTTAGTCCTTTTTTCAAGTACCAAAGTCAAAAGACCAGCATCTCAGATATGGCACCTCTATGACTTCTCATTAACATACCAGAGAAAATATATAAGTGAAAAGAAGCAGATCATGCTGAAGATGTCATGGAAGGAAGGAGACATGTAAATTCTGAAAAAATAGAAGGGGAAAAGTTTTAACAAAAGGTATTGGGTGTGCTTGAAGAAAGGCTGACAGAGTCAGGGCAACCAGGAAAGAGAAGTGGAAACTAAGCAGTGAACAACATTTAACCTATAGTCTCAAAATTCCAAAACATTCTATTTGCCAGCATGACAGGTAACAAGGATATTAATTATGGAATGTAAAGATTTAACAATGGTAACAATGAATAATTATTAATATATATCTCATCCCCTTCCTAAATATACACAGAAGGTCCAAGGACAATGCAAATCCAGGAAAAATATGAAATTTCTCCCTTGAACTAGGCTGCCAGGCTTTTATTAATCCTTGAGGCAAGTTCCTTGGGAGAGGAAGTAGCATCCCTTGATTTCCCTTTTATGTTTGCATTGACTCCTCAACCCACTGCATAATGACATCTGCCCCACATTCTACTGAAACTTTCTTTTTATTTCAAAATATTCAGGTGTACAAATGGTTTTGGTTACATGGATTGCTTTTATAATGCTTGAGTCAGGGCTATAAGTGTGCCCATCACCCAAATAATGTTCATTGTATCCGTTAGGTAGGTTTTCTCCACTCATGAAGATTGACTCGTTCCACGCTCTCTGGGATGTACTTTCTCTTTGCGTAGCTTCCTTCCTTACTCTCATTCTTTCTTTTATATGATAAACTGTTTGTGTATAATTGCTCTGTTTTGTGATCACTCCATCACTGATCTGACTTGGTACCAGTACACTGGGAACTGGGGCACCAGGGGAACAATCCACACAGATGATCCTAATATTATCAACAGATGATATTTTGTATCTCTGTGGTATCAGTTGTAACATCTCCTTTTTCATTTCTGATGGAGCTTATTTGGATCCTTTCTTTTCTTTTGCTTGTTAACCTAGCAAGAGGTCTACCAATTTTGTGATATAGGCATTTAAGGCTATGAATTTTCCCCCTAGGAAAGTCTTTGATAAATCCCACAGATTTTGGTAGCTTGTGTCCCGTTGGTCATTCAGTTCGAGGAATTTTTTGATTTCCATCTTAATTTCATTATCGACCCAATAATCATTAAGTAGCAGATTGTTTAATTTCCATGACTTTGTGTAGAATTGAGTGTTTCTCCTGCAATTGATTTCTAGTTTTATTCCACTGTGGTCTGAGAAGATACATGATATGATTTCTGTCTTTGAATTTGTTGAGACATGTTTTGTAGCCTCAGGTGTGATCAATCTCAGAGAATGTTCCATGTACTGCTGAAAAGAATGTATATTCAGTAGTTTGGGGGTAAAATTTTCTGTAAATGTCTGTTAGGCCAATTTGTTCTGGAGTCCCATTTAAGTCCAGTATTTATTTACCTGTCCAGCTCTCTCAGTAGGATGTTGAAATTCCTGGCAAGTATGATGCTGCTATTAATCTCTTTGCCTAGGTCTAGTAGAATTTGCTTTATCAGTCTGTGTGCTCCTGTGTTAGGTGCTTAAATAATTAGAATTGTTATATCTTCTTATTGAATTGCTCCCTTTATCATTACATAATAATCACCTTTGTCTTTCTTTTCTGTTGTTGATTTAAAATCAATTTTATCTGATATGAGAATGGCTACACCTGCTTTCTTTTTTTTTTTTTACATTTACATGGAATTTTTTTTCCATCCCTTCACCTTCAAGTCTGTATGAGTCCTTGTGGGTTAGATGTGTTTCCTAGAGACAGCAGATACTTAGGTTGTAATTTTTTCCTCCGTCAAGTCAGCCTATGTCTCTTGAGTGGGACACTCAGACTGTTCATGTTAATTGATAGGATGATACCTGGGATGCTATTCTGTTTATCATGCTAGGTAGTACCTTATTATTTTGTTTACCCTCTTGTGCTATTGTATTTTTTTGTAAGCTCTGAACTTTAGCATTTGGTTGATTTTATGCTAGTAGATGACTATTGTGCTCATCTATATATAATGCAGTTCTGAGTATTTCCTGTAGGGCAGGTCATCTTGACAAATTCCATCAGTGTTTGCTTGTCTAGAAAAATCTTTATTTCTCCTTCATATATGAAACTTAGTTTGGCAGGATACAAAATTCTAGGTGGGTAGCTGTTCTGTTTAAGAAGACTAAAGAGGGAGCCTCAATCCTTTCTGGCTTGAAAGGTCTCAGTTGAGAAGACTGCAGTTAGCCTGATGGGTTTTTCTGTGTAGGTTATTTGATGTTTTTGACTCACAGTTCACAGGAGTTCCTCCTTTGTGTTGACTTTGGCCCAGTCTGATTACTATATGTATTGGTGATTTCCTCATTGCAATGAATATCTCAGGTATTTGTTGAGCTTCTTGTACCTGGATATCTAAATCTCTAGCAATACCAGAGAAGTTTTCCTCAATTATTCACTAATATAAGTTTTCTAGCCCTTGTGCATTTTTTTCTTCACCCTCTGGGGTGCCTATGATTCTTATTTGGCCATTTAATTCCACATTTTTTGTAGGCTTTGATCATTCCTCTTAATTCTTTGTTCTTTATTTTTGACTGGATTCATTTGAAAGAGTTGTCTTCAAGCTCTGAAATTCTTTCTTCTTCCTGGTCTAATCTATTATTAAAGATTTCCACTGTTATTTTTTTTATTCCCTTAAATGAATTTTTCATCTCCAGAAGTTCTATTTGGGTTTTTTATAACATGTTTATCTCATTTGGGATTTTTTTCATTCATTTTCTGAATGGTATTTCTGGCTTCTTTGAGTTGGTTTTCCATTTTTCCTTGGATTCCATTGAGCTTCCTTACAATCCATATTTGGAATTCTTTATCTGTCATTTCAATATTTTTATTTTGGTTGAGATCCTTTGCTAGAGAGCAGGTGTGCCCTTTGGGGGTGTCCTTTCGCTGTGATTTTTCATACTTCTGGAGATCTTGTACTGATTCCTTTTCAGCTTGAACAGCTGTTGCTTCTTATTTTTGGATTTTCTTCTGTTTAGAGGGGACTTTCCCCCCTTCACTTGTATGGGTGTACCTGGAGGTTATATTGGGTAAGAACCTTTGGCTTTGTTTGTGGGTGGTTTGATGGCAGTCTAGGTTCTGGATGGATGCCTTGGTTATAGATATCCTTAGTGTGGTAGTTTTCTCAGTTGCTAGTTGTTTGTTGTCTGTAGCAGTGTTGAGCTATGTTTGTGGGTAGATTCCTTATACCTTGCTGATAAGAGAGGATGGAGGTTTTTGAAATCCTTTCTATTTTTCAGCCTAATGCTCTTCTTAACATTATGAATTACATCGGCACATCCATTTCAACCTCTGAGACAGTAGGTGGTACTTATAGGTAAACATCAACCACACTGTATGACTGACTCAGTACATGTTGTAAAGGGCTGTACAAATTGACCTCCTTGCTGGTGGGTGGTGCTTGCTGGAAAGAACCAGCTTCAGTGTTATTTTTGGGACCTGTGACTGGCTCTAGCCCCTAAGGAGAAGCACTTGAATGTCCCAGGTGGTTGGTAGGGCCCTGGAACTTCCAAGTGAGTCCTGATTCTCCACCACAGCAGAGGCAGGTGGGGGAGTGAGGCTGGGTGGAGCTGGGTTTGGTGAGCTTGCCCTCAGGCTCCACAAAAGCCACTAAGGTAGCTGTCTTGGCAGGGGCCAGAGGTCTACTCCCAGGCTGTTGGGAAAAGCCACCAGGGAGGTGCTGAAGTGCCCCCCACCACTAAGCCAGAAGATCTTCTTATGGGGTAGGGCAGTCTGAGATGCACAATTTGGCCGTCAGGAGCAGGCTTTGCTCTTCCCTCCTGTCCGCTGCTCTGTAGTTTCCTTCCAGCATCTGCCTGCAGGCAGAAGCTCAAATGAGCTGAGCTTGCTGGCAATTGTGCTGTGAGGTGGAAGTTTTCCTGTCCAGGATCACAGCCTGTGATGAAAGCATGGCTTTTCTGTGGGGGGAGTGGTGCTCCATGAGTATGATGCAGCTGTGGCCCACACTGCACTCTCTTTTCAGTTTTGCCTATGTGGGCTCCCTCGACTCCCAAGATTAGTTCACAAATCTCCCCTCTGTGCCTGCAGGCAACATGATGGAGTCCTGGGGGTACAGGATTTGGCCTGTGGCCCAGGCCCTGGGTGTTCATAATCAATCCCTGATTGTGCCAAGGAGAAGTGTGCTCATCCCACGTTGCCTATGGGGTGCTCAAGCAGTTTTGATGTCCCTTCGCTATGGGGTGTGCCCTGCTCTGAGGGAGCAGATAGGCAAGCAGCAATGGGGAGGGCTGGTGAGCAGGGAGATCACAGTCTGAGTATCCCTTAGTCTGCTGCAGGTTTTTAAGGGGAAGAGTTTGAGCCCCACTCTCTTTGGAAGCCTATGTGTGGTGTACACACTAATAGAGAGGAAGCAGCCACTCCTGAGAGCCCCAGCTCATTTCTCTTGGCAGTCATGGGGAAGAGGGACAGAGAAGGAAAAGAGTCTGGATGGAGGAAAGCTGGCACTCTGGTTGTCTCTGTCCCTCTCTTCAGAAGGCAGCCCACCCACAATGTCCAGGCTCTGGGGTCATGTAGAAATCTCAGGTCCCACTGGCTCCTTGGGCTCCCACAGTCTAGGCTGGAGCTAGGAAATGTTTGTGTGAGAACAAATGAGATGACAACTTAGGCAAGACAAAAAGCACACAAGGCATGGAGAAGCAGTATGGGGTCTAACATTTCGGCTTGGGTCTGTGATGATGGGAAGTGACCCCAACGGAGCTTGCAGCCTGGTGCTTTGTCCTCAGTAAGCTCACTGGTGGCAGCTGCTTTGGGGCTTGTGAGGGTAGAAAAACTCTTCAGCAGCTCAGAAGCCTGCTGACTGCTGGAGATGTGAGAGAGGAAAAAACCACCTCACTTACCCTTTTCAACAGGCTCCAAGCCTCTTGGGGGTTGATCTTCGTCAATATCTTCCTTCTTTTTCTGTTCCGCAACTTCTTCCTGTGGAATCTCTGGTAGGTTCTGGCACTTTCCCTTAGAATTAAACCTGATCTATGTTTGTTTGGTTTCTTTTTCTTTTTCATCTGAAACTTTTCCTTCTTTCTGTTACAATCTGGCAGCTGATGTCTCTAGTAAATTATCTTGTCTCACTCTTTATTGAAACTTACTGCTCTAAGGTCACTAATGACTACTCCATTGCAAAATCCAGTCAGTGATCACTTTTTATTTGTGTGTAAGTCTGGATATGAGTGCTTCGTTTTGGTTTGTTTTTAACTCCATACTTCAATAATTAGACTTCATAATAAAAATAATGAGAAGCCTAATTTACAAAGAAGGGCAATGTATAAGATTGGTATTTATAAAAGGTATATATAGTGACAGATTAAAGGGTATGAGTCCATCAAACAGTGAGGGAAAAACTTGTTACAGGCAAAATTAAGAAGATAATGTATAATAATCTATTAAGAGAAATTCCTTGCCTCAATGAAGTCAGTGGCCGTGGCAGCAGACTGAAGGAGCCAACTCAAGATATAATTCCAAGATAATTCTACAAGACTTAGCTGAAAGTGAGTGGAAGCTGGAGGAGAGTAAGTAGAGGACAAAGCTGACAGAGCAGGCAACAGTTCTATTAATTAAGAAATTAACCTTCCACAACAGGAGGAAAAGATTTGGGGAGCAAGAGAGTGAATGAGTTTATTTATGAATATGTTAAACTTGAAATGCCAAGGCACTCAAGATGACCCATGAAAATGTCCAGGAGAAAATTGGAAATCCTAGAAGGGTGCTTGTAATAGAAACTAGAATAAGGAAACTTCTCTATAGAGAAATATTATGGGATTGATTTGAGGACAAATTTACCCAACCACTTGTTTGTCCCTGTTTGAGATAAAACACATATTCTCTTAGATCCCCTGTCAAAATGCTAAACTCGTTGTAAGAGTAACATACTAATTCATACTCATATATTATCTTGAACTATTTTACTGATAGTCTTTAATCATTTAATGAAAGCTTTAAAAAACACAGGATCTAGGACACAGAATATGATACATAATGGGAAAAAAAAAAGTGAGGAACATGAGGTACCACCAGACAAGACGAAGGTGACAGCATCCCAAAATGGACAGGCTGGCATGGCCAGAGAAAGGGAACAGGGACCAGAAAAACTAGGAAGAAGGTCATACAAAGGAAAGATGGAAAGTAAAGAAAGGCAAAGCCTATTCATTACCCAGTTTGGACCTGTTCTTTGAATGTATCAAATCTTCTCTTTGTGTTTGTTTTTGCTTTTTCATTGTTCCCTTTTAAAATGTCTTAGAAGGTGATACACTTGCGTTTCTAAACATTCAAAAATTGAAAACCAACCAGCCCAATATTCTTAATTATTCTTCAGTTTTATGACTAATATATCAAAAAAATGGGCTTTTAGAGAGAAAATATTTTATGGTAGCTTTAAATAATGCAGAAGGCTCTCCAAACATTGCCTATAATACACAATTCATTGCATTTTAGCTCCTTACAAATGCTTTAAAATCCCATCTATCCTGGCTATTTCTTCTTAATAACTTTTTCTATATATGCATTTTCTTCAGCCCTTAAAAGATTAGGGAAACGGTTAGATAGTAACCATTTGATTGCATCAGTCTGTGTTTCCTGAATCCCCAACTGATATTTTAATGCCCAAACTGTAAGGAAACACTCTATGTGATTTTATTTATTTTTAAACATTTTGTATTATTACATTCCAGGCCTTAAAATGTTTCTTCCTTCATTGGCATGTCTAGGAATATAATAGTGATATCAATAAGGATAAATTTGGTCCCTATTTGAGAGTACTATATGAGAGGAGGCGGAGATGGAAGGGGAAAATTCCAAAGAAATCTTGTAAAGAAGAAAACCAGACAAAAATTATTTATAGTAGAAATTCACTTGTTTCAATTTTGTCTTCTAATTGCCATGTGTGCCAATAACTTTCTATTCTTATTTCTGCAAATTATTTATCAGTAAAAATTTATTAAGCTAAGTATTAACTCTTGGTTCATTTCATTAAATTTTACTTTAAAAATCTGTGACAAAGTATATGTATTTGCATTTATATATATTTGTATTGTATACTTATATGTATATAAGTATGTAGGCATAAGTTTGTGTGTGTTTGTAATGTTCAGTTGTCCAATGGCAGTAAGGGAAAATAGAGTTTATAATTTGAGACCAGAAACATAACTTAGAGAATATCCAAGTTTATTTTTATTTGCAAAGTTATTACTTATTACAAAAATGTATATAAACTGCATTTTGTGCTCAATTTTGAAATTTTTTCTGGTGATAATGTTGACTTCAATGCATTCCCAAAGACTTAAATGACTTTTGTATCATCAAGATTTTATGTAATTTTTATGCTACTTCATTTCAGGGAAACTAAGGGCTACATTTTTTTCAGATCCTAACATCTTTTATTTGGGATGTGGTACAACTGATGTGATTAAGTAGCAGCCTTTTTCCCTTCTTAGGGATATATAAAGTAATAGTATATCTAACAATGATGTTTTCAGATTCAATAAAATCCCATATTAATATATTTCATTTCTTTGAAAATGGAGAAAACGATGTGGTATTGTAACAGTTAATAGAATATTCCTCTTTTATTATGAGTAAATAGGAATATACTCTAGGTGTGATGTTTTTCATCTAAGTTTGTATAAACCTCGCAAGAACTATTGAAGCAACCAATTTCAAAAGGTTTCTCAGAGGCAATAGTCATTTTATATAACATCGGATGAAATGTAAGAACAGGTCAGATGAGTAACATGTCATCTAAGGTCATGACCCTTGTCACTAACAAAGCCATTCAGTTTTGAGTCAGTTCAAACTACCACACACCACACATTTTTGTTTTTCTCTTCTTCTTTCAGCTCTCTCAAGACAACATATAGGCTTTACAGAGGTTTTTCTTTGCTCCTTTGAGTTTTCTCTGCTTACGCTGCCAACAGTAGATGTGATAAGAGAACTGTAAGGACCACAGGTGGTCAATCTAGTCTTCTTAGGAATAAGGATGTCATCCAATCCTATCCATAAATATTGTAGACAAGTTTTATAGGTTTCTGAGTAACTTTCCCTTCTCGGTTCTTAGTGTTTTCTTTATGTATTACCAGTTAGTTTATGATAGAATCCTTTTGATTCTTTTACAGATTTGGGAATACACAGCATAAAAGACCTGCTAAGGAAGGCAAGTCAAAGGAATACTTAGAGATTAAGAAATTTGTCTGCTGTATTACCATCCACTGATCAATGTACTATCTGAAAACAACAAGTGAGGCATTACCCTGTGCCTTCCATATATGTTAAGTGAGGGAAAGCAAAATTAAGATTACTCTGATGGCTCTGAGGTAAAATTAGTCAGTGGATTCCATTCAAAAGAACTTAAGCTAAATAATCTCAGACTGATGAAGTAGCAAATCAAGGTTTTATTTTTCATATTATAAAGACTTATTCCACAAAGAAATTTATAAATGGTACTTTTATCTGAAAACAAACATTGACAATTTTTGCTTGTAACTCACTTTGTTGGAAAACAATAGAAAAATACATGCATGGCTAATATATTAAAGAGTGCTATTAAGTGGAAAGCAATAAATATGAAAGATGCCATATCAAAACCTGTGTATTAAATAACTAAAATTCGATTTCCAAAATTAGAATGTATTTTGTAAGGATAGGTATGCCATGTTAAATAAAAATATTTTATGATAAAATTGCCTATTAAATCTTAGAAACTTTTATTCTGTTATCAATGCAACTGCTCTTTAAGTGAAAATTAATCTCCGGTTTCACTTTTACCAGCTGAAAATGTAATATTAGTATATCTAGATATGCGTCCACACTTATTCCATGCCAATAGCAAAGTAGGAGAAACTAAAAACAGCAGGGCAGCATTCTAGCTGTTATGTGATATGAAGAATGACACTTCCTCTGGGTGTGTTTTAAAAATAAAATTTGATGGATGTTAAAGAAATAGTTACAAGATTCAACATAGTATGATTGGAAGAAAGGACTGAAATGGTGAGTGAGCCAAGTCCAAGGGCTGGGAAGGGCAGAGTCCTGGTAATCGTCGGTTCAGACCCAAAATTTCTACTGCAGGACTCAAGGAACAACTTATCTTGAGAGTATTCAATGTATGGCAGACACATATATGTGTGTAATGTCTGTCTTCACAGGAGGATTTTGATTTAGCAATACATTTTATACATAGCCAAGCTCTTGAGAACACTCAAAATCTGCGCTAATCAAAGCTTAGGTGGTTGCTTCAGCTCGAGCTAAGCATAATCCTTAAAAAAGAGCTCCCTACACTGTGCTCTGCTTTTCCTCTTAGCCTCTTCCCCTCAACAAAATGGTAAGAGTTCAGCTGACAACAGGGTAAACAGATTATTGTGTTATTGCTGGCTGATTGCCGGAGTTATTTTGGAGCTTCATAATTCATTTAAAGAGATTTTTGACATTTATGAAATGACTTCTATAATCAACTGACAGTGCAATATCCTATAATTGTTCAATTAAAAATGACTACTTGTGCAGTCATTTATTAGTAGAATCAGATAATTGTCTTGCCACTAAAGAGTACTTCTCACTTTGCACATCAAATGAAAATGTTTGAGTATAAATCTGTGACACAGCAGACAAAGTCCTGGGGATTTTCAAGTGCATATGTAATTATTACAGACCTCTGAAGTAAATATGGTTTAATGTGATAATCTTCAATGGATTGTGTGTGAGCCTTACAAAATACTTCTCTGTATAAACCAGAGCATCTGTCAGAACGGATAGGAGTTCATTTCCTACCAATAAAAAGTTCATGATAGTCTTTCCAACACGTAGCTTAACATGTGTACATAGAACACAGGACAGCATGCGTTTCCCTTGATTCTCATTTATTCTTTTTCTCCCCTTGCAGATGAAACCGATTACCAAGGTAAGGAGCCAGGAATGATTGCATCGATAAATCAGTTTCATATGGAATACTGCCCTATTGGGGTCAGCATTCAGAAGCTCTGACTTCCAGATACACACACAGATAGGAATGCAGAGCCACTGAAAACAGAAACGTTTTCAGACACATGCGCACGCACATACACACACACACACACACACACCACAATTTCAAATGCTGAATTTCTCCAAAATAAAACACTTTGACTCACATTATCACAAACCATCTGTTAAGCTAAATCATAAATCAGTCTTTGATTAAATAATAAAGAGAAATAAACCTTCACCACACTGAACACAGGGAAGGCACAGATCATTTTAAGACCGATATAAAGAAACAACTAAATGAAGAAAACAGCAGCAATCCCCTTACAGATAATGATTTACTTTTATTTTAAATTAGCATTGTGCTTCTTTGGACAAACTGGCTAAAACACAAAATTTACATTAAATAATGATAATTAAGGAAATTCAGAGCGGACTCAACAGATGGAACATGTTACCTAATTTGAGGTTGCTACAAAATAGAATTTAGCAGTGTCATTTCAAAGTTGCAGCTTAATTTTAATTTTTAAATAAATAATCTGATTTGGTTGTTTGTTATTTTTCATTTTATTTGCAGGAAAATGTTTAAAAATTGCTGTCAGATTCAATCGCTATCTCCTGCTTCCTTTCCAACCCATCAGCAAGGATAGAGAATTTGAATCACAGCTGCTTGGGGCTTTTTGTTTTTGTTTCTCTTCAAAAAAAATTTTTTTTTCAAGCCCGTTTTTCTTCTTCTTGTATGGATTTTAGAAAGAGTTTTGATAAAGACAGTCCTGGCAGCTGGATGATAAATATTATTTTCTTAACCTGCCTAGCTTTGTCAGCCACCTGCGACTGCAGCCTGCCACACGTTGGAAGCAGCTCATTAACTTTCCCACAGCTTCCCAGGAGTTTTCCTTGTTTTCTTTCACCTTGGGTGTGTGCTGCCTTCTCACTGAACGGTTAACTATCCGACTAGGCCGAGTGGGCTTTGGCACCGCGAGCAGAGCACGCTTCAGGCAGCCTCCCTGCTAAGGCTCAAAATCTCTCTTAAACACATTAAGCAGCCCATTTTGGATTGATAGTGCAGTAATTATTCTGCTTCACCCTAAAAACCATCCTGGGGTAATTGGCACAGAGGAAAATTACCCAGAGTCCTCCACCACCTGGTAGTTAAGGAACGAATCCAGGGAAAGATAAGTGAAGCAGGAAAAAAAAAATCGGCACTTATTTGATTTTAATCTCACCACTTTGCAAGCATTTAAATTGCCTTAATCAGGTGGTTGGCTTCCAGCCTAGCTGGTAATCTGTTATCAAATTTGAAACTAGATTTTTTAAAATGTCAGTGTAGGCTGAGAATTGAAGTCTATTAACAGTTATGAGCCACCCTCCTAAACTTCCATAATCTATGTATTAATAATCCTTTTTACAAAGCTGTCAAATATTACTTTATTACAACTCTACATTAATAATATGGGTGTAAAAGCAAGATTTAATTATTTATTTTTTATTTTTATTTTAAAATTGAGGGAACACACAATGCTAACATTCTTAACACTAAAATCCATTAAAAAAAAAAAAAGCAATAGCTTGAGTCTATGGAATAACCTTGATAAATGTAATTGAATTTTTCTCTGATAAGATTAACTAGTGGTAATTGTGAATGGGGAGGTCTGACCCACTCCAAATGAGATGTATGACAAGCTGAAAATAATCAATTTTGTTTCCTTTTCTTTATTGGAGCCCAGATTTTTAAAAAGGAAAAGAGAAAATCGGGGCCTTGCAGGATGAAACATTTGTGTCTGAAATGTTTTTGTGTATACCACTTATCTCCCATCTCCTCAGTGTGTCTAATTGTGCTGAGCTTGGTTTAAAATGAGATCAACACATTGAAACCCCAGAAGGCTTAATTAAGGGAGGGACTTGTAATAATATGTACCAAAAAGGGGATTTTTTTTGACAAATGTGGCATAAATTTTACCTGCAACATCCTTAACTAAAAGCATCCCAAAATTCTTAGACCCGTTAAATTGCCTCTCTCTCTCTCTCTTTTTTTCTTTTTAAGAGGGAGAAGGGAAAAAAAGAAGAAAATAATTTTACTTTGAAAATCTTAATTACTGTGATAGCAGGGTTGGGTTGCGCCTTTTTACGATTCCTGTATGATTTGCATTTTGAGTTGAAGTTTTGTTCTTCACAGCACACAAGCCAGCAATCAGGAGCATATAGAAATGGCTTGATAGATTCCCCTTTTAAACATGCTTATAAAACATTTTGCCTATGTAGCTTTTTGTATTACACATTCCATGGGGTTTCTCACATACCAATCAAGAAAGCATATCCCTTTTAATTCATTTTCTCAGAAGTTTAAGAGCTTGGAAATGTACATTAATACAGAACAAATAAAATATTTCAAAAACTGCAGCCCTATTGTAAGGAGTTTCATTTGAAAAGCAAAAAAAAAAAATGCTGTCATTATTTTTATTCTTCTTTCATGGTCTTTATCTGACCATAGAATTCGAGTGAGTAGATCAGACTACAATAGAGACTGCTCCAACAACTTGGATTCCTAATTCCCTTCCTGGTTTCTGACTAGGTTCAGAAAAAGACTCTTTCAGAAACATAAAATCTAGTGACAATGAAATTAATCACAATGTACAAAAGAAAAGCAGCTGGCAACCAAACACTGAATAAAGCCAAGTGTGAATTTAACTAGCTATCAACCTCAATGTATATAGTATGTACACATTATACACATCTATATATACTTTAGCTAGGCGTAATCAGTATTGATGCCTTTTTATTGTATATATATGGGCTCCTATAGTTTCTCAAAAGTTTTTTTTTATTATTACTACTACTTTAGAGCATATTAACTGCAACTAAACATAATAAGCATAGCTTGCCTCTTTATGAAGATAGTTTCCTTAAAACATGGTCTTCAAAGATATGCAGATAAATTCTGTATCTGATGGTTGGAACATTTTGCTTTTGAAGTGAGATAAGTTTTAACGTATGCCTTTGCCAAAAAACAGCTCCAAGAAAGAATTTAGGGAGAGCTATAATGGATGTTTTCCTCCTTCCACACAGGAGCATGCATGGCATCAGCACCTTCAAAATAGAAAGAAGATATTTGAGTTTTAAGCTAATGTCATAGGAACTAATGCATGTTGTATATAAGTAGTAATTTCTTAAGGTCAATATCAGTCAATTCTCGTATGAAATCATTTTCAAATTAATATCTTTTCTGGTTTATCATAGCACAGGGTGGTCTCTGGCTGAAATTGTGCATTAGTATCTGTGTAGTAGGGACACTTGCTTGATCTGACCCTTTCACTTCCATGCCTTGGGAATAGCATGCAGTCTAAAAAAAAAAAAAAAAATCTGTAATTGACCATTATCCTAAGTCAGTGTATATCATATGGTATAAAAACAAGTAGAATGCTTAGAAGCAAAAGTACTCCCTGCCATACAGATTACAGATTTATAGAACTAAAAGCCATAGTCAATTATTTGTTCTCTCTCTCTCCTTTTTTTTTTAACCTGAATTTCAGAACTGTTTTGAAGGGTATAAAAATAGATTCACTGTGAAAAACAAAATACAAGATCTTTGGTAAAAAGGTGACAAGTTCAGGCCAGGATAGGAGTAGGAATCAGTGTGTACTTTAAGGGAACTGCAGAACACATCTATGCAAACCAGTTTTTTTATTCTTAAGCATTGTTGTTTTCTTAAAGCAAATTTTAAAAACTTGACACTTGTTAGCATAAAGAACTTGAAAGTGATACCCAATATAGACAAAGGGGTCAGGAAAAATGTAAGTCCAAGTAAACGCAATACCAGAACTCATTTCATTTAGGCATAGTCATCTACTGTTCAGCTAATATATAATGAAATTTGTCAAGCTCTCTCCTAAGTCCTGGAAGTAAAAATAAGAATAAAATATTGCCCTTTCACTTAAAGAATCAACATTCTACTTGGGAAAATTGATATGTGAGCAGACAAATTATATTATATTGTATTCAATAGTAAGTGCCAGGAAAGAGTATAAACTATGTTCTTCCAGAGGACAAAAGAGAAAACTCAGCTTTACCTGGAAAATTGAGGCTAGTCTGACGAAATACATATGGCATTTCTTGAATTAGAGGAAGTAGACAATTAATGATATTCTATGGGTTGAATGTGTTGCTTATTTCAAAAGAAAAATACAGAAATAAGGTAAAATGAATATACCTCTATTTACAGAATCCTATATAGGCAATTCCCTTGGGACTAACTTTAGTAGTAATATTAATAACAATAGCTAGCATTTATTACACACTTATTATGTGCCAGGCAATGCTCTAAATGCTTACTTGCATTATCTCTGTTGCTCCCTGTAACAATCATGGATGTATTATTATTATTTGCATTATATATCTGAGGAGCCCGAGGCACCAGCAAACTGGATGACTTGTTCAAGGTCAGGCCACAGAACTAGAAAGCAGCAGAGAGAGGATATGAACTTCAGCAGTCAGTCTCTAGAGCCCAATATAGTAAGGTTTTTATTTTCAATAAAATACTTTAGGTTGGACAAATATTAAAGACTCTGTTTTGAATAGTATATTTTGTAAAATTTCTCTTCAATATTTCAAATGTGTAAAATAGTAGCCTGCTGCCCAGAACCACTTCATTTCTTGTGCATTATGAAGTTAGCTGGTTCTAAACTCCATAGCAATATATTCTTGAAAGCAAACAAGAACCTGGCTTACTTTATTCCTCAGCTTTTGACAACCTTTATTATTTCATTTATCTGCTATTCATAGCGAGATGTAAACATCTTACTTCCCAGTGTGATCCTCATATCAACAGTGGGTCAGTTTAAAATATTGGAAATCAATATGTTATAAAACATCAGCCAGTACTAAAAAGGCAGACCCAGAGAAAATTCATTGAATGTCAAATAAAAAATAAACATCAACAGTTAAAAATGTAATAAGATAATAAATAAAAGCAGGGAATTAAAAAAATTTCTTAACCCAAAAAGCAATTTGACAAGTAAGATATACCTGTATTAAACACAAAGCCACTTACAGTAGAGGGAGCAATGAATTTTTCATGCTGGTAGACAGAACAATTCTTTTCTAAATTTAATAGACAGAATACATGACATTAGTGCCATTGATGGTGGGGTAGGGGACTCGAGAAGAGAGGGAGAACTAGAGTCTCTGGGAAGACATTAGTTAGCACAGCCTCTACATTTTTTATTGATTTGTGTAGACACTTAAGACTAAACGTTTTTAGACTGAGGATCTCTTTTTTCTCACAGATATGTATGCATATATTTCTTATGAGCAGGTATTCAGCTCTGTTTTTATTTTTCTTACTCTCATGCCCTCATATCCCTCCCTCCAAACTTGCACAGTCTGATCCCATTGTCAGTTGGTCAGTCAGTCAGTGTCTGTCTGTGAGACATCTCTTTATTAACTTGTCATTGAATCCACACTTCTATAGAAAGCCCTATGAAAAGTGAGAAAGAAGTAGGGCATTACATTCTTTTCAGGCTGCTTAAAATTTAATGTGCAGCAGCTAACAATCAAAAAGAAACAAATGATATTCTTGAACCTTGTTGCCTGGATAAAATAGGCAGACAATGGTCTAGGAGGAGGTGTGATTGCGGTCCTGTGGTCCTCTCAATTTGCCCAGTGAAAAGTGCATTACCTGACACACTTGCACGTGTGCTGGGATTTAACATATACTACCTTCCTCCAATGCTGTTACTTTTAGGGCTGGTCTACATCGCTGGGAGTCACAGCCTCCCATGTGGGCACCTCCTTTTTCCAGCTGCTCTTCCTTCTGACTCAAAGTGCCTGTTGCACCCATGAAGCTGTCAGCATAAAATAAAAGTATAAGCTGAAAGAATGAACCTGTAATTGTGAAAGGGCAAGAATCAGACAGTTCTCAGAACAGATTTTTGGAGTTTTTTGTTGTTGTTGTTGTTGTTGTTGTTGTTTTGGTATTTTTGGCAGAGTTTTTACCCTGAGCCCTAGCAACCATGAATATATATTAATTTATTCATGTGTCTATTCAGTTAATGTTTTTGAGCCTTTCTCACGTCTGAGGCATTATGCAAACTTCTAGGGAAAAATGCACACCCCCTACCCTCAAGGCCCTTATACTCCAAGGAGAGGGAAGATGTACAAGGGGTGTGTGTGTATGTGTGTGTGTTACATATTTGTAATACGGTGAGTAAAAAAATAGAATTCTACAGAAGGTGTTATGGGAAATACAGAGAAGAGGCACCGACAAACCTGGAGTATGATAGGACAGGTTGGAAAATTGTCTTGGAGATGATATCTGAACTCTGACCTATATGAAGAATGGGAAGTGATTTTACAAGTAGAAGAAAACCATTAGCAACAATTATAGACTAGCCTCTGTGAGGAACACGAGCGATTGAGGTTGCAGCAGCACAGAGAGTAGCAAAGAATGAAGGTACAGTTGAAGTCCTGGGTCAAAGCACAGGGAGCCTGAAATGCCTTGGTGTGTAGGCCATGGAGTAGGTATGAAGGCCTGGCCTAGCACTGTGGCCATGACGATGGGAAGAAGGCAACAAAGCTGAGATAGACGTGGTAGAAATTCCTGTGTGTGATGCATGATGAAGGTGAGAGAGAAATCAAGAGTTACTCTCTCATGTCACTGGACAGGCCATCAGTTGAGATAGTATCTACATATAGTAGAAAGCAGGTTTATGAGAGATGTTAAGTTCAGATGTGGTGAATAGAAAATTAAAATGTATTAAGATAGTAAAGCCCATTAAGAATCTAAAGCTTAAGAGAGCAGATTATACATAATTTGGGAGTCAACCATGTATAGGTGATGGCTATAACTCTGAGATCACACAAGGTAACCCAAAGACAGTGTGTAACATAAAAACAGTCATAGTCCACGGTTGGGAACATCACCATTTGAAGAAGATACTAAAAATGAGAGGACTAAAGAGGAGACTGAAAAATCCAATGCTGGCATCATAAAATACAAGGAAAGGACTCCAGTAATTTCAAATAGAAGGGATATGATGTGCAGAGTCAAGAATTTGCACACACAAAAAAGAGATATAATAAGGGCTACAAACTATCCCCTTATTGATTGTCGCAAGACACGAATTGCAGCAGGTTGCAAATGAAGTTAGAATAGGCATCTCTCTAAATTTTTTGAAGACTGTTGAAGAAATTAACTTTATTAAGCTGAGAGGTTGTTACAGTTGATGAAAAAGACTTGACATGAGTATTGTTTGAGGAGCAGGGGAAGGAAGACTGTGGCCTTTAAAGATAGAAAGGACAGGGGATGACGGCTGGAACAGAATCTGGAAGAGGACATGAGGCAGAAGAGTCAAGGACAAAGATGGAGATGTTGGTTTTAAACAGGGGAGAGGACATCTCAGCACCTGAGACTATAGGGAAGGATGAGACAATGGTTCTGATACAGGTAATTCTATAGCTAGTGAGGTGAAATATTGATCAGCAATATACCTGAAGGCCTCGGGTTTGAATTGTGAACAGCAAAAGGAAAGAAAGTTGAGTAGGGAGATTGAGAAAATAGAGGAGTTTTTGGAATAGTCTTTGAGCAAAATCAGAGAGTGTGTTGGTCACATTAAACACTAATGAGCAGAGATGGGGCAAGCAGATTTTCAAACCATAGATTTGTAAGTACTGACAAGTGGCAGTAAAGTATTATCCAGCAATGCTCAAATACTCATGTGTAAGGTTGAAGACATCCCATTAGAGTATTTATTTTGTGATGGAATTTGCTGGGCAGATTTGGCAGGGAGGTAATCATCTACTCAGCCATCTAACCAATAAGTGCTGTTTTACCTGTTTCTTAGAAACACAGGTTCAGCACAACACCACCATCACGGCCTCAGTGGTGTTGCCTTGTTCTCCATCCTGAATCCCTTGCCCAGACCAGCCATGCACTCTGCCTGCTGATTATTCCTTTAATGATTTATAAATTGGGCATTTGGAAATAGGCTTTTAGAAATCTGCAAAATTGAATTGAATCTGGCTCTCAGTCCACATGTATCCATCTGTGAGCTCCATTCCAAAATAGAGCTCAACTCTACCCATTCTGCTCCTTTGCCACTACAGCCACCTTAGTCCAAGCCACCACCATCTCACTGAGGCAATAGTACCGTGTTCTAACCAGACTCCTCACTTCCAACCTTACCTCTCTTTAAACTTTTGTCCTCATGACAGCCTAGTGATCATGTTTAAAATATTATAAAAACTCTTTATAAAAACTGCTTTACCCTGGGTCCTCTTCCATTTAGAATAAAACTCACATCCCTTAACCTGACATATAAATCCCTACATGGTGGTGTTCCTACCCATCCTTGACCTCCTCTCCCATCACGTGCTCCCTTGCCTACGATGCTCGCAGCCAACTCACCAGGCACAGTCCTGCCTCAGAGGCTTTGCACTAATTTTTCCCTCAACCCCAAATGCTCTTCCACCCAGTCTTCACATGACTGGCTCTTTTTCGTGCTTCAGTTCCAGGCTTAAAGGTTACCTACCTAGAGAAAAAATTTTTAGTCTTTTTATCTGGTGTAGTTGACCTCTTCATCCTTCCAGAACACTATTCTATCATATTTTTTCTTATTAAAAGGTATTATTTCATAATAAGTTCTATAAATAAAAAAAAACAATGTCTGGCCGGGTGCAGTGGCTCATGCCTGTAATCCTAGCACTCTGGGAAGCCGAGGTGGGAGGATTGCTTGAGCTCAGGAGTTCGAGACCAGCCTGAGCAAGAGCGAGAGACCCTGTCTCTCCTATAAATAGAAAGAAATTAGCCAAACAACTAAAAATAGAAAAAAAAAATAAAATTAGCCGAGCACAGTGGCGCATGCCTGTAGTCCCAGCTACTCGGGAGGCTGAGGCAGGAGGATCGCTTGAGCCCAGGAGTTTAAGGTTGCTGTGAGCTAGGCTGACGCTATGGCACTCTAGCCCAGACAATAGAGTGAGACTGTCTCAAAAAAAACAATGCATTTCACTACTCATTATTTTATCCTTTTTTACTAGACTGTAAAATCTTTGAGGGAGTAACTATGTCTGTCTTTTATAACATTACAGCCCCAACCCTTCCCTAGCAAAATGCTTAACTAAATGCCTGGTACATAGTCCAAAATGCCAGCTCTTTAACTGAGTGAACCTCCTAATTGCTGTATATAGCATTAATATTGTTGGTCTTATGTTGGGCATTGAACACCATTGTTTAAGTTTTTCTTCTTGAAACCCTTTTATCTTAAATTTCTGGAACACTCCAGGTGTTCTTACTGCTGGAACACTTACTCTCAATTGCAATTTTCTTTTCCCCTAAACACTCCTTAAATATTAGCATTCCTTGGAGATATAACTTTGACCCCAAATCTTCCCAGTCGTCATTTTTTTTTTAAGATAATCTGAACCATGGTCACCACTTTAAACAATCCTATGTGCTAATAAGTTCCAAATTTTTCAGCCTAAACCTTTCTCCATCATGCAGCTTAAAGCCGTTTATCCAAATGCCCAATAAGAATTTCTAAATTAATATTTCCAAGTTCCCTAACAATTAATATTTCTGAAATTAAACATTCTGTTTTCCTCACATCCCAACCCTATTTCTGCTATTTCTATTATATCTCCCATCTCCATCCATGGCACTAATCTAGATCATTACCTACATCATCTACTCATTTATTCATTCTTCAGTAAATATTTCCTGAGTGTTTTCTACATCCTAAGCACTATTCTGAACACTTAGAATAGGCACAACAGTGTATGGAACAAACACACGCAAATAAAAAACCTGCTTACATTTGTCTTAGCATACTTCGCCATCTTCGAATCCTCTTCTTCTCTCACTTCTTCTTTCCAGTTGGTAACTCAGTTTTGCAAACACTTCCACTTACAAACTCTTAATTTACACATTTTTCCATTCCTTCTCTACCACCTAAGTTCAATTCTTTATCACCTCTAGCCTTACAATAACTTTTTAACTGGTCAGTCTGCCTCCAGGCTACCCCTACAATACACTTCCTAAATGCAACAAGACAAATCATTCTAAAATGATAATTTTGTCATGATCTCCCCCTAGATTAAACTCTTTCAGTGACTCTCATCCCTACAAAATGAGTGTCTTGTTTATACAGCTACAGAGATCAAGTCCAGAGGACTAAAGCCAGACTTAGACAAAATCAGAATTATGTAAAGGAAGAAGGAAGAGAGCCCTAGGTGAATGCCCCAAATATTCCAAAGTTTTCATTACAGCACATCATCATAATATGAAATGTGCTGGCACCAGCTGGAATAGACCAAGCAGATCCAATCAATTTATGCATGTATTTTTTCATCATGGAAATACTGCTTTCATTTTCTCTCTATCATTCTTTGTGCTTGTTAAACATTCTTATTTTATACTATTTGTTAAATTATTAAGTTTAATTTTAACTTCTAATTCCTGATGGTTTATGAATACATTGAACAAAACAGTTCCCTAATGTAGATTTGTATGGGCCATGTGAGGTATTTGTACTAAATACATAAGTGCCATAATAAAGCAAGCTTCACTTACATATATAATTCTCATTTCAGCCTCGATTTGCTTTTAAGGAAAACTTTATACCAAGTAACAGTTTATCTATTGGGCCAATGTAGAATACATCATGATTTTATTTAATGAATAGGCAAACCAAATCATTCCACATTTCTGTAAATAATTTTTTAATGATGTGTTATTTATAAAATCATGACTTCTTTGAACCAGAAATAAACTTACTCTTCAGTAACATTAATATTTTTTAAGTGGAGCTAAAGACTAATATTATAGACACAGATTGTCTTATTTGAAAGGCATTTTAAGTGAAGCCATATCAGCCATTGTTTTCTTGGTTGGCAGAATCAATCAATTCACCTATCAATCAAATATTTATCAGGTGCCAACATTGGGCCTGGCATTGATTCAGTTTTGCACATTGATGAAATAAGTGCACAAAAGGGAAAATAAGATGATAAATTTCAAACTAGAAAATATGTTCATTGAAATATTTTTATTTCCACCAATATGAATTGTGTATATTTTTTTAATGTAAAATATTTTTATAGGAAACATTTTTAGTTTGATGGATGAAAGCTATTACTTAGAATCTGATATTATATAAACTTACATAGTATTCAGCTCTCCTTTTCAGGGAAATACTGTTTCCAAAAGGTTTTGTGATATTGGGTAACTTTCTATAATTACTTCCTATTGAAGCAATGAACCAGCATTTCTTTTCTATAGAACATTGCTTTGGGTCACTGTGCCACTTAGGTGGTCTCTCAGAGGGCTTGTTGGGAATGAACTAATCGGAGCTCAGGGCTCTTCCTTGGTGGATTCCAAGACCCCATTGTTCCAAGTCATTCTGCATTTACAGGATATATCCACTTGATCTCTGAACTTGAGAGTTCAAGTAATCTCTGTAGAGCTTAGTCCCAAGAGACCAAACAGAAAGTCAAAGGAGCTATGCTTCTGCTAAGTCAACAACAGACAATTACTGAAGGCTAGGCAGGATCTTTAAATATAAAATACCCTCTTCATCTAGCTTCTCAGGTTATACTTCTTACAGAATCAAAATTTGAATTGGATGATAAACTATAATGTATAAGAAGCCTCTTTAATATTTTTTTTCAGGGCTCTTTGTCACTATATGAGTTAGTTAATAGATCCAAGTCACTATATCCCAAAGGGCTTGCAATAAGTAGAATCCTCTGTACATCTAATTATTTCAACAGCAAATAACCTTTAAACATGGGAATACAGGGCAGTTGAATAAGCACAGAATACATTCTGCTAATAATGTGTTAATTTCATGGATAGAGGGAAACAGGAGCTAGGCAAATCATAGCCACTTATTTTAGTCACCACAGAGAATTATTTGAACACTTTTTAGGAAGATCAAATGTTTTGAACCTTTTCTCAAATTTTTGTGAGCCCACAGGTTTTTCAACACTTATAGAAGGAGCTTCATCAACATTTCCAGGGGCGCTGGCACCTGGTTGGTACCTTCAGCGTTCTGGATCTCAGGCCAACAGGACTCAACCATTATGGTGGACACACTGAAACCAGCTGAGCAGTGCCTCCCCATCAGAGGTCTGGGTCTCGGAACCACAGAGCCCTTTCTAGAAGTTTCCAGGTTGCAATACTCGCAGGATCTTTCCTTTGTTCCCGTAGTTCTAGGAGTAGTAGCTGTTTCCTACAGTTGTTACTTCCCTGATACTTTAGAGTACTCTTTTTATCCTTTAGTTACCTAGTTAACAACTCTACTTAGAGAAGAGTTGTTTATATTAAAATCTTTCTGTTTAAATAAGTGGTTTGTGGTTTTGCCTCCTGACTATATTCTGACTTAAAAAAAAAAAGTCACATTTTTGCCACTTATTAACTAAGAACGAAATTCTTAACCTTCCTAAGCTTTGGTTTCCTAAGCCATAAAATAGGGTTAATATTAGTACCTATCTCATATGGCTTCTTTGAGGATTAAATTAAACAATATATGTAATTATAAAATACCTGGCAAAACCTAAGTATCCAATATTATACAGCCTCAAGGAGCTTATAATCTGGCCAATAAAGTAATACAAATATATCCTAATTCATAAGCTATGGAGTGGGTCCATGAATGTTTATTTTATTGTTTGTCCTTAAGTTGTAAATAGGCACTCTTTTGTATTAGTAGTTATTTTACAACAAAGAAAAATGATACTAAAATACAGTAGGCATGAGAAAATTATATGAAAACTGTACATCATGCTATCACAGCTATGAACAAAAGCTTAGAACAAAGAGGGCAAAAACCTATGTCTTATTTTATTTTCTTCACTTGTCAAATTATATAAAGCAGTGGTCCCCAACTTTTTTGGCACCAGGAACTGGTTTCATGGAAGACAATTTTTCATGGATGTGGGGGGAAGTAGTGTGGGATGCAAGGGGAGCTGAGAATGCTGAAACCTAAATGTCTGCAGGAGGGAAGCCGATGAGAAGCAAGGCAATTCACAGCTCATAACTCGAGAAATGGAGGAACCATTGAAGATGGAGCTAAAACCAGATGGTTTATTGGAAATTCATATGAGAAGTTAGAACTCAGATCTGCTGTTTCCCAGACTGCACATCCTGATAGAAGTCAGATTTTTCTGGAGATCTGGAATGACAGTATCTTGACTCTAGGGACATCAGGCAAGAAAACTACCAACACTTTTTATGCCTAAAGTTTTCAGAAACCTGGATGACCTCTTATTATATCTCACCTCTCTATTTCTCCACTCCTAATAGCAAAAACGTAAAGGATTTCCCTTTGGGGAAATTGATCCGCTAAGAAGAAATGGCCACAGATATGACAATTTGAGGTCACAAACAAAACAGCTGGGTTCTTATTCAATTATCCTTCTGTGAGACCCACCAATAAATAAGCTCCCCTCATGCATGCTGACCTTCAAATTAGCTTTAGCACTCCAATCTTAAACATGAATGAGGAAACATGGAGTGACACAAAATTTAAGAAAACTCAAACACAAACAAAAGAAACAAGTTGATACAAAGTGAAAGGATTACTAATGAAACAGATATAATGCAGGGAATAGAAGAAAATTTAAAGGAAAATAAACTATCATTACTATCCCTACAGTTTTGTGTGTGTGTGTGTGTGTTTTATATACACACACACACACACACATATATATATATTCCATAAAACAAAAACAGAATGCTATTAAGAAAGTAAAATACAGAGAATAAAAGAAAGCTTTTGAAAATTAAAAATGTGATAGCATTTTTTAATCAATCAAGGATAGGAATAAAAAGTTGAAGAAATCTCTCTGAAAGTGTATGAATAAAAGAGAGAATATAAAAGAAGAAAGAAGAGAATATAAAAGAAGAAAGACAAAATTAGAAGATAAACCCAGAGTTCCAACATACAAATAAGAATTACAAAAAAAATAGAAGTGAAAAAAATATTAAGGAAAATAATATAAAACTATCCTCGAATCATTGTCATACCTAGTTTATTCAACAATGGAACAGACCATTTTTAATACCATGCTCCTATAATCAACATACTTATGTTTTGTAGTAATGAGTAATCATTTTATTTATTGATTCATTTTGTTTTAATATAAATAACAGCTTAAAAAGAATGTCAACTTACATGTTACTATTTAAATTTAATAAAATATTTACTATATGAATTAAAATCTGTGCTTACAAAAAAAAAAAAACCTTATGCCTCACATGCCACTTTTTGGTCACTTTTTAAAATTTTAAACTTCAAATTAAAACTCCAGCGGTCACATGGAATGATAGAATTGAAGTCATTCAAGTTAAATTTCTGTGTCTTTAAAATCACTGTGTGATTTTTCTCAATCTTCTATTTAAACACAGGAATATAGAACAATAGGGGCTGAAAATAGAAACTGCACCCAAAGAGAGCGCAAATGATTCTGAACTGTTATGAACTTACTCTCGAAATGAGTGTAGGTAGCTATGTTGTACGTGTCAGGAAGGAGGGAGCTAACTCTATAGCTGAAAGTTTTCCACATTAATTTCCCTACAGAATATAATATTTAATATAGGATAAGTAACCCAATGTGCTAATTTGAAGTTTACATATATATTATTAAAATTCAACAGTAATCCCAGCAATTGTTCAGAACTTTGAATAATAGTAGGTTTGAGAGGAGAGTTGCTGGCACAGTGAAGTAAAGAAAAAGTATCTTTTAGTAAGCTTTAATATTATTTTAAAATTCTCTTCAGCATGAATTGCCTGCACTGAAGAACACTGCCCCATCAGAGCACTGTTGGTACTCCAGCTCCCGGAACCGAAAAGTATGAATTTCCAGATTAAAATGATTTACAAAATGCTCTGCAAAAATAAATGAAAAAATATCCACTCTTAAGATATCTCATTTTGAAATTGCAAAATATTTAGGATAAAGAAAAAAATCTTAAAATTTAAGAGAGAAAGCACAAGTCATATCCTAACAAGCAGATTGCTTACCAGCAACAATGAAAGCTAGGAAATAATAGAACAGATGATATAAAATTCTAAGAGAAGTGTATTTCCAACCAGAATTTTTAACCAAGCTAAAACATAAAAGGGAAGAATAATGACATTTTAACAGAGCCAAATGTCCAAAAAATGTATTTTCAATGTACTTGTCTCAAGAAGCTGTTGAAGGATGTGCTCTATGAAAAATGAGGAGAGAAACTAAGAAAAAGGAAAATAAGAAGCAATACATAAAAAAAGAAAAAGGAATTCCCAGGGAGGTAAAGTGTGGAGTCATATCTGAGTGCAACTAGTTTAGAACAATTGAGAAAAGCAGGTGAAAGTGTTACAAAAGGAATAGCCCAACAAATATATGAGGTGAGAGATTGTCAGATCCTTGACTATATTAGCTGTGGCTCTCCTATTAGAATGCAAGCTACATGCGGTCATGGGACAGGTCTGCCTTATTATACTAGTGGGTTTCTACAACCTTTGAAACACAATGCCTGATACATAGGTAAGCACTTCATAATTATTTGCTGATATTTTAAACACTGACTTTTTAAAAAATCTTTGTTTTCTTATCCTCTATTACAAATATCATTTTGAAGGGAGGACAAAAAAGGACATGCCTAACAATACATTCTTAAATCTCATCTGACCTGCCATTTAAAAAAAGGAGCAAAAGAAAATTACTTGTAAATGATATTTCAAATGTTGTCAAAATGGTACCCTTATTTATAAGGATGCAAACTAACAATAGCTATCAAAATTTAAAATGCACCTACATTTTGACTCAGCATTTCACTTCTAGCAGTATATAGAAGTGGCTTATACAAAGGTACAGTGTGAAAAATGGTCAATTCAGCATTCTTTATAATAGCTAAAAACTAGATACTGTTTTTTCATCTAAAGGGAGTTGGGTAAATAAACTTTAGTACAGCCATATAATGGCTTATAATGTAGCTGTTAACATAAAATGGGTAGATTTGTATGTGCTGACTTAGGAAGATCTCCCAAGATATGTTGGTGAGAAAAGTGAGATGCAAAAAAGTGGGAATGGAATGATCTCACTTGTGCAAAGGAAAATATCCACAAATACGGGACAGTATGTAGGTATCTTCTCCCACTATGGAATACAAATTATCAGTCATACACATCATGTAATGAATTAAAATAATTGGTAAATTTAGATTATTGAGACAGGTGACTAGTGGTGTACTGGTAAACAGTTAACAACTGGCTCCTAAAGAAAAAAAGATCATTCTTGATTTGTAGGGCTTGCCAATATCTATGGTATAAATATTCCCACCATGCTGATGTCTCATTATCAACATAATGTCACTGAATTCGGAGTTGGACAAAGATGATCACAATTTGCTCTCCCAAGGCAGAAGGAGCTCACACCAGCACATCACTGGGCGTAACCACAAGATGAGGGGCTTGCATTGCCAGGGCATATGTGATCTCTGCTCTCAGTCCTCATCACTCCTTTAGATCTCTTCTGTTAACCAACAGTAAGTCCAGAAAGGCCATTCAGCAGGCAAAGTTTTCTGTGATGTTTAATTTCCCTATGAAGTTGGATGAGCAGAGCTGCTAAATTCAGCTTTTGCACTGAACAAAGATCAGGCAATTTACATGATTTTCCTTTGCCCCTTTTGAGCTCTTGGATGTGTTTGCATGTAGAGTAAAGAAAATATTAGGTATAACAAGAATGAGCTATCAAATTGATATTTCCTGACCTTTTGAAATGGAAAATACACCTTAAATTAACAACATGTATGGAATAAATGCAATGAGTTATGCCCTTTGACTTCAAACTATTTGCTTTCTAGATATGTGTGTATGACCATCAACTTTCTGACAGAAACCCTAATACTAGGTCTTTGAAAATCCCCACAGTAAATGCTTGGCTAAATAGCAAGAAAGGAGAAATGATCTTTCCTCTTAAGTGAGTGCTGATCCAGGCGGCAGTTTCTTCATTTGCTCAATGCAATGTCTTCTACCTACCATCACATCTGGGCAAAGGTCATGCATCAATGATGTTTATCTATGTCTATGTTTATTCACAGCTGGAAATAGGCAGGAGGGATAGTTATAAAGAAAAAAATGAGAAAAATTCCAGAAGGAGAAAGAGGAAAAATTTCTGTTATGTTATATAAATCTTACCCCTCTTGATGAGGTCCTAACAGGCATAAAATAGGTGATACTATTATTGAAACCAGGACACTTGATAGGGGAGAATGTACATGATTGATAATTAAAGAAGGAAAAAATGTAAAGTGGGACTGTCCCAGGCAAGATAGGATATATGGACACTTATCAACAAATGATATTAGAGTTAAGTACATGAAGTGCATAAAGCTGAGACTGATGATTTGATGCTTTCACTTGACAATACAAAATCAATGTGTCCCAGAGAATACAAAAATGCAGGTCAGAAAGATGGTTTAAAATAAAAAAGCAACCTAGTTACACAGTAGGTAGTCCAAGGAAGATCAAATTCATAGCATATAAAGTGAAAATATGTTGACCAAGTTGCAGAGCTATTTCAAGATATTTTTAGAGACATATAGTTGGATCTTGTTTTGTAGAAATAAATGCATTTCTAAAAAGATATTGATGAACTCAATGTTTCTTGAATTTAAGTATCCTTTGATTTTAATTATGAGCTCAGATATGTGAGTCTTGAAAACATCTAGTCCCATACATCTAATAAAATTGCATCTATATATGCCAAAATGTTTAAAAATTATGTATCTACTTAGAATGTAACTAAACTAATATTAGCAATCGACATTGAGCAAAATTTCCTAAGTTTCTCCTAATGTTTTAAAGATTATTTTAAAGGCACAAATGAAATGAAATGACATCTTAATCAAACAGCCCACACTGCTCCAATTGTAAGTTCTATCATCTTTCCTACTCAACATCATACAACAGAATAACATTTCTTCTCTTTGGGTTATGAGATGGTGTTTCATTATAATTTGTGGAAAGCTCTGGCACAAAGAATTAAAAAAGTTTGATGTAGAACATACATTGGAAAACATTCAAAAATAAGAAACATCCCCTCAAAATACAGCAATAAATTTACTTTGCCCATTCACATTTGTTGGAGCTTATGCAACTCTAAATAAAGTAATAGGCAATTGCATGCTGATTTACGCAGCAGATTTTTAGGCCTCGCTATTCAATGAGGAGAAAAAAAATTCTCTGATGTGATAATTTAGTTAATTCATGTCAAAACAATGCCCTGAATTATCAATCGTGTAATGGCAAATTTCTGTACATAGAGTTTCTGCATTACAACATGTACCTGTAAAACTTAAAAGAACTGTCACTTTTCCCATTAGACAAAACTCTGTTCAGATCCTAGCCTGAGTAAAATGTCAGGTTCTGATCTCTAAAACCAAAGAGGAATGTGTAGTGCATAATCAAACTAAGTTTTACCTCGCTAAAGCCAGAAATAATTCATTTCAAGTTGCTTCTGACTTAGTCCAGGTCATGTAATCCCAACAAACCATGGCCAATTCTAGGGGCTTTGGTGCAAATGTGCTAGAAACATTATAGGATATCTTAAAAATATGTTCAAATATTCTAAGTTCTTTAATTTCAAATGAAATTTTAATGTGCATAAATTAAGGACCAGAATTTATAAATGCCCTAATGCTATTAACTATAATATTTGTGAAAGATTATTCTATAATTATGTTTAAATTGATGGAACAAGTATATCTATAGACTCAAACCAGAGTGGGAAAACATCATGACTTGAATGTAAATCTTAATTGGCATTATTAAAATAATACTGGAAGAATTGCACAGGCAGATGAAACAAACTTTGCTTAATAAATAAATGCAGTGCTGCACTTAATAAAAGGATGATAGTAAAGAAAATTTTTAGCCATCGTATAACTCACTTTTTCGTTCTAAAGCGTAATTGTCAGCTTTATTTTCCTATGCCAGAGTAAGCGGCTGCAACTTTGGGATATTTACAATTTGTGCAATTTATTGAGACAGATCCAATTCCTTTTTTATTTGTTTTCCCAAAGCACCTATTTTTTTTACCTTTGCTGACCAGTGCAAAATCATCCTCACTAATGTTTATAAAATACCACATTATTGTTAGATATCGAATCCAAATGCAAGCACTGCAGGTTCTAACAGATAGGAGCTTGATGGAATCTGTCTTTAGATTGCTGCTGTCCAGACTGCCCAAGCATAGATTCTGTAAAAGTCAGTGACATGAAAGAATGGAAGGGAAGAAAGTCAGGGGCGTATGTGTGTGCATGTGTGTGTGAGTGTATGTGTGCACACAGACACAGATATATGTTTAGGGGAAAGAGGCAGATGGAGAAAAATGGACAGAGAAGGAAAGAAAGGGAAATTGTAGTAAAGAAAACATTCTAAAACTTGAAGGTTAAATCTGGCAACATCCCTTTTTTACCAATGGCTATTAACCTATGTTAATTCAAACATAAGAGTAATTAAAATTTACATTCAGAAATGGGTTAAATTCTTAATTTGAATTTTTAAATATTTTTACAAATCATGTGTAGCCCAAATTCTTAGTGTTTATAAAGAATACAAGCAATAGAAAATACGGAGTACAAAAAAGTAATTCTGTAGCTCCAAACCAAAAAGAGAGAGGTGCCATTTCCTAGTAGTTCAGGGGCCGTGGAATAATTTATTGCTTTTGCCTCAGTCACTACTGACATTCTGCCTTCCTCTCCCACAGTGAGAATAAACTTAAGGACGGTGGTTTTTGCTGGGCAGGGGCCGAGAGTCCCTCGATTATTTGCCCAGCAATATAGAAAAATGAGAACTAGTTCTGCTTATTCTTGACATATGGCAAATCTCTAATTTTAAAGAGGAAATTTACCAAAGGAAGAAGGGAACCAAAACTGACTATATTTGTACCATTTGTACCATATATTTGTACTATATTTGTACCATTTGTACCATTTGTACCATATTACTTTAGGATCTTTACCTACATGAGCCCTTTTAATCTTCCCAATAACTTTCTGATGTAGTAATTACCCCCACTTTACTAGTGAGGAAATTGAAACTCTGATAAGGTAAAGAAATTACCCCAGGTTACAAAGGAAGTAAATACAGACTAGAGAACATCTCATTAAGGAGACCCAGGCAAGCATCTAGGTCCTTTTATATGTGAAGTCTAGAAGTAGATCATAATAAACACCTTACTGAAATTATGAGTAAATTCAGAATATTTGAACATTATTCATAAATGCATTGCTGATTCATTCATATGTGTTCTATTTGTGTTACTATGAAATTCATATATGTAAGTATTATTGGAGAAAACCTTGGGTCTACAAACATTTTATCTGTGGAATCAATTCAATGAGTTACCGATCTAAAGAAGTGATTGAAATCCAGGGTGGGTTAACCACTGAGCACCTAAAAGACAATCAGATGAACCTGTTGAGAAAACAAAGCTAAGTTTCTTAGATGTACTGCAAAAAGGGCTAACATTACTTTGATAGAATCTCAGTTGCATCTTCAATTGGAGAATTAAGGGAGAATTAAGAATTAATTGGAGAATTAAGTTTTTAGGGTCTAGATTGGATGATTTTAAGGCAAGTATCGAAAGGTGAAGAATTTGGTTGGGATTGGGTGGAGTTGATGGCATGAGGGTTTGGATTTGTGGGCACAGCAAGGAGAGGCTCCTACCTAAATCGAGTCTTGATGGGCAAATTGTTAGTCTTGAGGTCAGCTATTTTCATGTAGTCACAGGCTTATCTTCCAGTAGCAAGTGCTTCCTAGAGCTTGTAACTAAGTAGGTATTCCTTTTGTCCAAGGTAGTATAACACTAGGGCAGGAAATTATGATGGTTTTTGTTCTCATTTGTGTCATGCAAAATATAAAATGTTTCAGTTTGACAGCAAAGTTCATATTCTTTTTGTTCTCTCATGCTTCTTTTGAAAAAAAGAGTAAAGCTTTCCAATGGGTGAGCCCCCAACACTCTGGCTTTACCTCTGCCTTGAGAACCAATTTTTCTGGGCTTTCACTCTTCCATTTATAGACAAGAAAATAGTATTTCTTTTGAAAATGAGCCTCCTTCTCTGAGGGTTAGAATGTATTCCTCCAGGATGAGGCCTCCTCCAGGGACTTTCATTTCTCTCCTTGCCTTATCCTCAGAGTTAAACATACTTAGGCCTGTGGTCTTTTTGTAAAAGGCCTAGCAAACAAACCTTATATGAACCAAAAACATCAAAACATATGAGATTGAATGCACTGGTTCTCCAGGAAAATAAAACCTAGGAAATTCATGACCATATTTTCATATATTTTTGCCAAATCTGGAACAATAAGGAAAGTGAGTTCCAAAGGCCTTTATAGAGCAATATCCCTGCTAATCAGGAAAAAAATTATGTATTTGGATGGTGGAGGCACACGCCTTTTTCATGAGAAAGGACTTCAAGAGAATAAAGAATCGTAAACTTAGTTACGTTTAGTTGGTATGTAGATGAATTGTAGAGTGATGGGCAAATATAAATAGATATCACTAAGGTAGGCCTTGAGTCAGTCCTGAGAGAGACACAACAGAGAAAGACAGAGACAGAGAGAGCAATTGAGCAATTAGTGTGGCAGTGTGGTGCAGAGTGAATTTAGCCCTCAGACAGTCAACTGGATGTCCCGCTGGGAAAACTTTTCAGATGACTAGAATTAAGGCCAAACCCAAGAATGAATTGCTCCCAGGGCTATACCAAGAGAGCTGATGGCTCTATACTGCTGAAACGGGTGGGAAGGAGAGTGTGTGTATGTGTGTGTGTGAGAGAGAGAGAGAGAGAGAGAGAGAGGACAATCAGGATCAGGGGAAATTTCGACAGATCACTTAAGTTTCTTCTTTTCCACCATCACAGTTTCTGAGCGTTGGCCAGAAAGCTTCAAAATAATGACGGGTTTCTGTGCGCCTTTCTGAGGAAAGCTGCTGTGGGCAGATTTCTCAGCTATTCTGGTGCCCAGTGGCTACACCAGGAAACTATGATTGAATTAAAAGCAAACCAATGGAGCTGTTCCATTTTGAGTGATTATTAATCAAACTAATTAGCATACTTATGTTTGAAAAATTGGGAGAGGAACCAAATAATACCAGGATGACGGGAGAAAGGCCTAGGCTGCTGCCATAGCCTCATGGTTGCCCGTCATTAGCTTTTGAACCTCCCAGATCTAAGTTAATTCATTTCCTTCTTGGCCCTTGCCTGTGTAAGTAACTTAATGTAAAAACAACAACAACAACAGCGGAAAAAAAAACATAAGCACGGTGTTGAGGGAAGAAGGCTTCAGAGCTGTCACTTGGCATCACACTTGGCCTCAGCCTCTCCAGAGCTGCTTGACAGGATCTTGTTAAGCCGACCCATCGAGCGCTATCAAAGGCCACGTTACAGGTGGATTGCTAAGGTAGCAACACACTCAAAGACATCTCACTGACTGTAGATCCAGGCTGAAGCCATGAAAGTGTTGTAAATGTGCATGACCAGGGGCAAGTGATATTTTGTCTCACACTAGAATATGCTAACGGCTAGAGGAAAGGAATGAGTACAGGGTAAGGTAAGGAGAGCAAGAGCAATAGATTTTGAGCACCTTGTGTAGGTTTCTGAGAAACCCCCTACATTCTCTATAAACTTCCCCCATTTTTCTTGTTGTTTCCCAGATGGGATAAGCAGGGAAAACTCAGCTAGGTTTGTAAATTCAAAAGCAGAGATTTTCCCGAAGCACAATCTGGAAGGACAATATGTCTGGGAGACAGGTGTCTCACAGGGAACCTGAGAGAGTGCGATGACTACACATGAGGTGCCACGTCTGAAGGGGCTTAGGGCAGTCCCCCAAACAGATGCAAACTTCAGTTTGTTGCCAAGAGACAGTCACATTTTCACAAGTCCCTGAAAAAGAAAATATATTTTAGCTGGTAGAAAGACTTTGTGAAGCGATAGGAGGCTCTTGGTCAGGGTAAGAAGATGCCACACAGCAGAAGATACAGCCTGGGTTATTACCTAGCAGGACGTGTTTAGGAATGTACTGGTGCCCGCAAGGAGGACGACGAGAGCTCCAGGGACAGACAAAAGAGCAAAGCCCATAGATGCCAATGACAAACAAACTGACTAAATGCCTAGCCCAGAAGCCAAGAAGCATCTGTGAGATCTTCAACAGCACATTGGGGGAAACGTGCAGAGAGGTAAATCATGAGTTTACTGTTGAGAAAACAAAACTGTTGAGTTCATCTGGAAATGGCTAAACTAAGTTTTCTGTCATAAATGGGTATGGTAACTTAAGATAGAGACTAAGTTTAATTGTGGAACATGCAAATTTCATTTTCTGTACACCTAAGTGTGTGGTTTGTGAAAACCACAGTCACTGAAACAGAATTTTTTTCATTTGTCTTCTTTTTCTTTTTTTAACAAAACCAGGGGTAATTGCATGAAACAGAAATTTGAGGATAAAGAAATAAGTACCTTTGCTTACTCCTGGTCCACCCTAATAATCATATTATGAAGTGAATACCATAGTGTACATTTTAGATAGGAGAAAATTGAGAGAGATTAAGTAACTCGTACCCATCACTGGTAAATAGACCCAAAATTAAAAATGAGAGATAAATGAATCCACAGTTTTCTCTAACATATTGGGGGTTAATAATATCCTCTTTTAAAATTAGCCTGCTATCTTTTCTAACACCCATCTAGTGTTTTTGTCTTTTTAATTGTCCAACTTCTAGAGCAGATTATTAAATATTTATTTTATTTAAGCATAAAGGACGTCTTCAAATAAAATATTACATGGAACTCCTGAGTCTATGGGTGTGTGAACACATACATACAGGCACATGGGCTCACACACACACATTTTGAAATGGACCTTCTCTGGGTGATGGAGGGGTTTGGGAATGGCAGGGTCTAGTGTAACACTCCATCAATTTCAGCAGTGATCATGAAAGCACTTCCTCAGGACTCTCTTAGAAATTCTAATAGCCTTTCCTTGGGAAAGAGTCAAGTACATTTATATACCAACTGTCTCTCTACCTGGTGCCTTCATTCTCATCTGCTTGTATCACTTCACTGAAACTGATCTCTGAAAGGTTTTAAAATTATCTCCTTTTGGTCAAATTCAACGGACTTCTATAAATTTTATTTCTTCCCAGACTTTCCTGCAATTAAATCTTCTGTTCCTTGAAGCTTCTCTTCTCTCTCTTACTTTATAACACATCCATTCATGAATCCCTCCATATTCTCTGACCAGTTATTCTGCATTTTCTTCAAGCTCAATGCCTGCTCTTGACATCTAACTGGACTCAAACTCGAACTCTCTGATCCTGTCTTTCCACACACTTTCTCAGTGAGCTGATCCTGTCCCAAAGCTTCATTTATGACCTCTTGGTGACAATCCAAATTATAAGCCCCTATACTTTCTCATTATATACCTGTAATATCAAACACCTACCAGTAATCTTCCCTGGTATCCCTCCAAACTTCAAAAAGACCCACACTATTTGTCTTGCTTTCCCAGATGTTTCATTTCGGCACCGGCATCATTTTTCTATCTCCCAGAAGTAAAAACTTAAAAGCGCAGTTTACTCTTTTCGTCCCCCCAATCAATATCCAATCTGCCACATTATTTTAGCAAATCTTTATTCAGAATATCTCTCAAATTCATCCTTTTCTCTTCATTCTGGCACTGGCGTTACTCTTACATAGCCTCACATCTGGTTTGCTGCAACCAGTTCCTGCCTTATTATTTTTCTACCTCTATTATCTCCATGCTTTCCTCCATCCTGCATGTAAATACCTAATTAATCTGCATACATCTCCATCCTTGCTACAGATGCTCCATACACTGGTTCCTTCCTATATATTCAGTCATCGCCCACTTCCTCTGTTATCTGATGATCTCCCAGTTAGCTGGCGCACAAGCCATCCTCATGCCGGGCATTGCTGCTTTCCACAATCTGTGCCTCTGTTTATCCAAATCATGCATGAAGCTGTTCCCAGTTTCTTTACCACTCCCTGCCCCTTCCACTTATTACATAGGACTTTTATTATGTTTTGCAGCAAATCAGAGCTTAATTTGTAGAGATCCCTTTATCTTTATAGGTATTTGTGAGTGTGTGTGCCTGTGTGTTTCCCCTTGAGGGCAGGAATCACATCATACATATTTTATATCCCATACGGCACCTAGCACAATGTTGAGCACGTGATTGATAGAGTCATCTGACCCTGCTCTCACTCCACCTTGTCGTCTGTCCTTTTCCCTAGTAGGAATTGTTGAATGATTATCATCCTTCTCGCATCCTACTTTACAGAGAAAGCAAAAGGGATTGAGTGAGAATACTTTCATGGTTCTTCAGCACCCTTCAAAAGCTCCCTCTCCCTTCATCAGTATGTTCCTCCATTCCGTCTGGTAAGAGGCAACTACATTCCTAACATGTGCCAAGGTTAATCCCTCTACTCATGCATTTGAATCCATTCTCGCTCAGTTGCCCAAATTTTGCTTTTTTAATTATTTCCTTTTGTCTCTTATGTTTTCAGGACCATTCTCTCCTCTTTTATCTTCCCCTTGATCTACATATATTCTCAGGCAGGTCCCACCCCTTCATCCCATTTTTTTCTTCCTCCCACCATCAAGCTTTGTATAGGAACAGCAAACCACACACACCACTTCCATCTCTCTCAGTCACTGCTCGATCTGCCTTCTAGGCCCCCTCTGCTACTCAAACTGCTTTCTAACACACAACCAGGATGACATTGCCCTATCCAGTGCCTTCTTCTTGGCTCCCACACAATTTGATTTTTCAATAGCAGTCAAGTCCTTTTGGTTCACTCTCTCTTTAAAAAGGTTCTCCTGGCCGGGCTCGATGGCTCATGCCTGTAATCCTAGCACTCTGGGAGGCTGAGGCGGGCGGATCG
>VBSM01002616.1:42603608-42655026 GCA_008086735.1 Cheirogaleus medius
ATTTCTCTAAAAAAAAAAAAATATTTTAAAAACTTCCTCATTGCCTAGAAAGAACAGTCAAACTCATTAGCTTGGAATTCAAAGCTTTTCATAATCTGGCCCAATTCTCCTTTTTAAGTTGTATTTCTGATTATTTTCTCCCATGTAACTTACTAGCCAGCTATATAGAGCACACTGCAGAGTGTGTCAGCTTTAATGGGCAATTTTACATCTGAGAGCTTTTACTATGGCCTTACTCATTTCTTTGACTGTTGAACTCTTAAAACCCAACTCTTCTGTGCAGACTTCCTTCAATTTCTTTGTTAGAATGAATAACTTTCTTGTATATATTCTCATGGTACTTTTACAAATGCCTGTAAACCAGCATTATAAGTATGATTTGTACTCTCAAGTATTTGGCAACATTAGGTGACTAGTAAGTTCCATACGTACACAAATAGGCTTTGCATATTGCAAACTTTACTTTCATTTTAGGATGATTAAACTTGTATATAGGCAAGAGACTTTTGTGCAAGATATTTAGGTATTTTCAAAAACATACCAAATATAAATCTCCCTTTTATCTCTATAAAATGTGAAGTTATAATAACTCTGCTACCTTAGTCACAGTTTTCCTGCCTTCACTCACCCTACCTGAGGACCAAGTAAAATAACTCATGTAAAAGTACTTACGATAAGTGGAAGGCACTATACAAATGTCTGGCATTATTATTGTATGCAGCCTAGATGTTATAACCTTAAGAAGATTTGTTTCATTGTGGCTAAGTCCATACATGCTAAATGAAATGTAGCACTGAGGCAATCATTGGATATTTCAAGCCAAATCAATAGTTATATCCCAAATCAATAGAAAATTGAAGCAAATGTGTTCTGATTTAAATTATTCAGACAGTTACTACAATTCTACACTTTATTTTGTGTAGACAAAAATGATGTCAGACAACCATGCTTGTAATATAATCATGTGTCATAACTTCCCTTGAAAAATAAAAATATCTTAGAAAATTACATTCTCAAACTTTCTAAAACTTATTTCTTTGCCAGGTAGAAAATGTTTGTTCTTTCTAATATCATTACCTTTGATAATGGCTTACATGTTTATGTTCTCACATATGTAAGTACAATTCCATTCAAGCCAAATATATTTAACAAATATTTAATAGATTCCCATGTACAAAGTCACTTTTTAATGTGCCATGTATTAAAACAAATTATTACAAAAAGATTTCTATCACTCTACACAGAGCATTCAAAAGAAATAGAGGAATATAAATAAACTATAATTGAAAGGATGATAAAATAAAACCTATAGGCAAATTATAATCAGAGAGAGTGTGATCCATGCTGACTTAGATTGGACCAAGTGTATAGCAAGGAAGGTATCATAGAGGAGATTGCCTTTGAAATTGTCCCCATATTTTACTTTGGGTCTGTATAAATGTTCAAGGTCAAAAGGAAAGCAACTTTTGCTTTTCCCATTATAACTATATTTTTCAGCTTAGATGGAAACAGTTCCAGGGCAATTCACCCCCTCCTGGCTTTATATCTATGTGTGTGCATCTTTGAGAAGTGGGATTAGAGAGAAACCTGCAGGCATATTAATAAATAAATTTCACATGCTGTTAGATATTAAGTAAACATACAGATAAATATTCCTCTAGGGGTTATGATCTTATAACCTGGAGATTTCTAATTTGGCACCTGTGACACATAGTTACTTCCCATGGGGGTTTTCAGTAAATTAATTCTCATATTTTCAATTTAAAAATACGTGCAATTCAGGTTTACTTAATGTACTTTATAGATAATTTAATGTGCTATTTTTATATAAACAAAGTAAATTATAGAAAGTTTACACTTTTCATATCTGTTCTTATTTTCTATCATTTGAAACATACAACAATGTCCAATATAAATACCTGGCAGCAAACCATGAAAAACACTGAAGATCATCTAAGCAACTAAAATAGCTTAAGCTTTGAAATGCATACATTGGGCAATAAGCGATCAATCAAAGCCCAAATGTGAATTAGTTACGTTTGAAAATTTCAGCAAAGATGCAAGGAACATCTGTCAAATTGATTATCAGAATATTAAAATAGATAGCATTAGTATGCTTGCTATTTTGATATTGTGAAATATATATTTGTTCTTGTCCCTGTCTTCTGACATACAAATCCTAAAATCTTTGGAATCTCCAAAGTGGTGTCTTTATGTATGCTAATGAGTTGACTGGTGGCTGGCAGCCCTGAGGTAGTTTCAGGATGGGGCCGGTCACTGGAAAGACCAAAGCAGGATTAGAGAGTTGGGACTTTCAGCCTCACCCCCAAGCTCTGCAGAAAAGACACAAGCTAGAAGTTGAGTTGATTACCCATGGTCAACAGTTTAATCAGTCATGCCTACATAATAAGGCCTCCATAAAAACCAAAAATAAAACTGGGTTTGGGGAGTTTCCAGATAGCTAAATTAGTGGAGGTTCCTGAAAGGTGGCATGTGGCAGGGGAGCTCCATGCCTGTTCCTATACCTTGCCCTGTGCATCTCTTCATCTGTACCCTTTGTAATATCCTTTATAATAAACTAGTAAATGTGTTTCCCAGAGTTCTGTGAGCTGCTTTAGCAAATTAATCAAACCCAAGGAGGCAAGGAGGATGTAGAGAGATTACCAATATCACTGGCCACTCAGAAGCATGGGTAAAACAACCTGGGGCTTGCTATTGGCATCAGAAGTGGGGGGACAGTCTTGTGGGACTGGGCCCTCACCCTGTGGTATCTGACACTATCTCAAGGTAGATCTTGTTGTAATTGAACTGGGTTGAATAACACCCAGCTGGTGTCCACTGCAGAACTGATTGCTCGCTTGGTAGGAGTGGGAAGAAACTCCTACACATTTGGTCACAGAAGTTTTCTGTGTTGGCTGTTGTGATATGAGAACAGAGGAAAAACTGCTTTTTTCCTCAGATCTATGAAAATGGATGGTTTAGAAAAATGATACCAGCACACAATAACTTTAAGTACGAACCTAATTCTCTTGAGTATATTTACCACGAGTATGTTATAAACTATTCTTAGATCTAAAGAGCAGCAAATTGTACCTAAGGTGGTATGAATTCTATAGAAGATAATAAATGCTTTTCAGATATATTACTTCATCAAATTATTTTAAACCTAAATTTATGTTTTGGTATAAATTTTCTCTTTGTTTTTTTAGCAGGGAAAGAGAACTAGTCTAGATGAATTATAAAAATCCCCTGATCTAGTTGTTTATTAGCCACAGGCATGATTATACAGGTTGTCTAGGGTGAACACTAGTAAAATATTTCATGTTATGCTGCTATACCAAGAGAAGAACAAAGAGCAGAGTCAACTCCTGCGTCCTACCATTTCACCACTCTGCTGGCACCTGCATAGACAAGCATGATAACAAGAGAAAGTGTCCAACAGCTAGGGAGGACAAGATGTAGGGCCAAGAAAAGAGTAAATATGAAACAAAACAAAAAACTGGCAGAGTGGGCAAAATGTCAGTAGTTAAGAGATATTGAGGAATGACTTTTTGAGGCAAATCCTTGCAGAGAATTTTACTTATATTCAGACAGAGCATTAAACTCGTAGTCCAAGAGCTACATTCCACTCCGTTTGGCCATTTAGTTAGACAAATCACTTACATCTTCTGTCTCCAGTTACCTCATCAAGCAAGAAGAGATGATAATATTCTCTCTTATAAAATGTCATTAATACAAATATGAGCATTTCAGAGACTGTTATGTACTACACAAATGTAAGCTATTTTTCTTGCTATTAACATTATTTATTTATTGCTATTAGAGGTCCTCAAAATATAGTTAAGCATGACAGCTTTTGAAATTGGAAGTTTGATGCTTCTAATTTATAATTAATATGAGGGAAGATTATTTGTCCAGTGGTATAGGAAGCCCCAAAGTGTCAAATTTCATGCTGTAAGCCATGGACACTCATTGAAAAATATTGAGCAAGGACATAAAGTGAACAGATTTATATTCTAGAAAGTTTGGGGATGAATCAATGATGAGCAACATTAAAAGAAAATAGATCAACCAAAAGACAATTCAAGTAGTCTTGATGAGAGATAATAAAGGCCTGAAACAGAACAGTACCAGGCACAGAAAGAAAAAAAATCATAGAAAAGTCACTTAGATAGAGTTTAATGACCATTCATGTATACATACTGAGCATGGGACAGGGAGGTATCTTAGAAGGACTTTCATTAGTTCTAATTTACTAAGAGTTTTATCATGAATAAAAGTTGAATTTATCACAAATAAAAGATGCATTTTTTTCTGCATCCACTGAGAGAATTACAAGATTTTTCTATTTTAATCTATTACTGTGGTAAATTACACTGAGTGAGGATTTAATGGTAAACCAACCTCCCTTTTGTCTCTGTGTGTCTCTTTATCTGGCTGACCCTCCTGACCTATACACTGTGTAATAGGATAGCACCTTCTTGAGTTCTTTGAGACATTCTAGCAAATTATCGAAACTGAGAAGGTTGGAAGAACCCCTGAATTTATAGCCAGTGGGTCAGAAGTGTGAGTTTGGGAGACTTGAACCCTCAAAGTGCTGCTGGTGTCTGCAGTAAGGGCAGTCTTACTGGGAACCAGGCCTTTTCAACCTGCGGGGTCTGTGGTAGCTCAGGTGGTTAGTGTCACAGGTGAAGTGCAGTACACTCTTGATTTTTTTTTTGCCAGAGATGATGTATCATTCTCTTTTAGATATTTCTGAATTTCATTTGTTAATATTTGGTTTAGGAGTTTTGCATCTATATCCATGAGTCCAAGTGGTATATATTTTAGTTTTCCTGAAATAGCCTTGACAGGTTTTTTGTAATGGTTATACTAACCTCAGAAAATGAGTTGGGGAGTGTTCTTTTTATTTCTATTCTCAGAAAGGGTTTGAGAAGATGGAATTATTTCTTCTTTGAATGTTTAGCAGAACCTATAAATGAAGCCATCTGGGAATGGAGTTTCTTTGTGGGAAAGCTTTTGATTAATGATTTAATTTCTTAATGTCTATGTATATACTATTTACATATTTTCTTCCTTCTGGAGTCACTTTTGGGTGATTATATTCTTTGGAAATTCATTTATTTTATCTAAATGTGTAAATTTATTACTAAAGGTTGTTCGTATTTTCCTATTAATATCTCTTAAATATCTTTAGGATCTGGAGCTATGTCCCCATTTACTTCCTGATATTGTTTACTTGGGATTTTTCTCTTTTGTCATAATTAGTTTAATCTGAGAAATAATCAACTTAAGGAGTCTTTTTAAAAAGCAATTTTTGGCTTTTCTGATCTTCTTTATTGTACGCTTTCTATTGTAATAATTTCTGATTTTATTTTTGATTTTGCCTCTTCTGTTTCGACTGTATCAGATGGGTTTGAGTTTGTAGTTACTTTCCAGCATGCTGTTGTTCTCTCTATATATATAGATATACACACATATATAGTTATATCTATAACTTTATGTATAAATATATTTAAAACCTTTTAAGTATATATATAAAATTATAAATATGTATATAAACGTATTCTCTATGTGTGGCTTTAGCTGCTTTTCACAAGTTTTGAGATAAGCCAAAATTTCTATTTTTATAATTCAGCTAACTTTTTGCTATTTTCTTCTCTGACAAAAAGATTACTTAGAAGTCCAATTCTTGATTTCCAAATAAATATTTTTCTGGTTATCTTTTTTTCTATTTAAATCTAGCTTAATTGCCATTATTTCTGTTCTTAGCTATTAGGTAAGATTGAACTTATGGCCCGGAAAAAGGTCTATTTTTATAATTGTTCATGTGTGCTTTAAAATATTGTTTATTCTCCAGTTACTAGATAAAGCATTTTAATATATACGTGTGTGTATACACTATATATATACACACATAAATATTTGTATGTATATACTAAGTATGTATATTATTTACTGATACGCATCTATATAGATACAATGATAGCAATATCCAGTTTATGGTATGGTTTTTGTTATCAAATTTCCTATATCTTAAATGATTTTTGTGACCATTTTCCTTACTATTTATTGAGAAAAGTAATTTTAAAATATTAAATTCTGTTTCTCCTTATATGTCTGTTATGTTTACCTCACATATTTTCACAATTAGTATTCATTATATCTTATCAATAAAAAATATTTTACGTTAAGGTCTATTTAGTTCTGGTATCAATTATCTAATACTAATTATTTAATTAGTATTTGCTTGCTGTATGTTCTTTTTCCTTTTTCTTTTATTCTTTCTATATGTTTTAGATGTGACTCTTGTTAATATCTTGCAATCTCTTTTAATCCCATCATGCAATCCCCATTTTTTAAGTAGAAACTGGGTTTCTTCAAGTGTAATGTAAGTACTGGCTCTATTTTATCATTTTTATGTGTTCCACCTGATCTCTGTTTCTTTTTGTCTCCTTCTTTTCCTTCTTTTGCATTGATTGTTGTTATTACTCCATATTTTTCTTTTCCTTAGCATGTTGACAACACTACTCTTCTGTCTTCCAGCTTCCATTATCTGTTGAGAAGTTAGTCTTTAGTCTTTGGATGTATAGTCCCTTTTTCTCTAGCTGTTTTTAATTTCATTTTATTTGTCTTAATGTTCTCTATTTTAAGAAAATATGTCTAGTATGGATTTCTCTTTATTTATTCTGCTGTAGATTTATTGAATTCTTAAATCTGGATTGATACATTAGTGATCATTAATGATACATTAGTAAGGATGGTTTCCATTTTTTGACTGTTTGTTTTCTGTTCTACATTCTGGAAACCATTTCCCATCTTCCAAGTTACTAATTATCTCTTTAGCTATGCTTCACCTGGTGCAATTACATTTATAGAAATTTAAATGTGAATTATTTTTCTTTTCATCTCTAGAAATTATATTTGATTCTTTTCCAACTCTACTACATAGTTTTTGTTCTTTCATGTATCCTGATCATATTGTAAAGCTTATCTTTTTCTTCTTTAAACGTTGTAAATATAATTTTTAAATGCTTATTTATATCTGATACTTCCAAAATCTGGAATAAATATCTTTTCAAGCTTGTTTTCCCAGTTACTCATTCGAATGCTTTATATTTTTGATACCTAATTAGTTTTGGGGTTTTTTTGTTTTTTTGTTTGTTTTGCATTATTACTGCTTTTATGAAGTTTTTTGAAAAGATATTTTTAGAACTAGAATACAGAACCTTACTCTAGACGGTTTGCATTTGCCTCCGTTGAGTGCTAGGGGCACTACCAACCTAGGAGCACCACAAACCACAGCTTGACCCTTAGCTGATGTGAACAAGGCTACAAACCCATGAGAGCGCCAGCCCATAATCAAAACCTCTTCGGGATATTTAAAAAAATTTTTTTCTTGTACTCTATTTAGTGCAAAGGTATCCTCATCCTTTTTGTAATCATCTTCAAAAACAGTTATATTGGTTTTCTTTTATTTGTTTTTGTTTTGTTTTGCCCCTATTTACCCTGAAATCTGTTCACCGCCAAACCAAAGTAGCGAAAATCAAAGCCCAATTTAGACTAGATAGCATATGCCCCAGGAACATACATAAATAGACAGATAAACAGATGAATAGATAGATATAGATACACACACATATATACAGAGAGAGACATATAATGGAGGAATATATATACATATATATTCCACCATGAAAAATCCCATGTTCTTTACACTAGTAGTCTATGAATATGTAAATTTCTTTTCTCTAAACTATAAGGTACTTTAGCGGCTTGAAATAACCTGTTCCTTTTTTCAAGAAAATCTATTTTATTGTCTCAGCAGCTACCATCTTCACATAGATTATCAGTAAGACATTTTGGTTTACAACATAACTTCGCAAAGTTTTCAGACACACACATATGTCTACTAGTATTTGGTGATCAAAGTCAAACACAACAGCTACAAGGCATTTATACACACCTGCAGAGCAAAGAATTTTGACTCTATATCAAAGATACATTTTTAAAAACAACAAAAAATATTCTAAAATTTAGCACTTTAGCGTTTTAAAGAATGGAGTTATGATTCATGTTATGACTCATTAAAAAGTAGTCAATTTTTGAGTGACTATGATACTAACTGGAGGGTGATGCTAAGCCAGAAGAAATGTTAGATAACATTAACACTAGAAAATGAAAAAGAAAACCCCCTTTGAAGATCAGCCTATCCTCCTAATTTTCTTGATAAATTTGGAATAATCAGTTTTTTAGACCTATGGTGTTCAGTTGGACTCTTTGAGCCATGTTTAATGATTACATAATATAATGTTTGAACACATTTAATTATTCCTACTCCTTTACTTTACCAACTTGATATGAGGATTTAGTGAAATTACACACTATCTCTATTTTCTCCACTTAAAAACTGAGTGGGATATAGTAATACAAGGAGATGTTCTAGAGGGATTCATTATTTAATGTTTCTAAAGTCCTACATAAATGCCAAACTCATTACAGTGTGCATGCTAGCAAGTGGCTAGGGTTTAGGAGATAATGCAAGAGCACACATAAATCAAAATTTCAACATGAACGACCTTCTTTTTGGACCAGAGAATGATTAATCACATCACTGACATCGTGTATGCAGGTTCTTGTTCAATAAGTAACAGTTGACACTCTTAGGTTATACCTTCAGCCCCCTCCTTTTTCTTTCACACAGCAGTGGCAGGGGGTTGGGCGAAGACTAACTGTTCTGTGTGGATGCCGAGGGCCTTTCAAATTACAGTCTAGAAAGCGCTCGGACTGTCTAACTTTCACCCTACAGGAAAAAAAGGGTGGAATTGCTGTGTCATAGTAAATTATTCCTAGACTTCAGTTGGATTACTTCCACAGATGAGTCTTAGAGTATTTTCTGCAGACATCAGTCCCATGTCTTGATAAATATAATAAATGGAAGAGTTCTTTGGATATTTCTTACCATCTCCTGACTCTTTCTAATACCTCTGTGATTCTCATTAACATTGTTATTAAATAGATCTTAACTTCAAAAATAAACCCATCTATATTTGAAAACATTAACTTCCTTTCAGTAACTGGATCTCAGAATAAGCTATTGAATCATCTAAATAAGGACTTCATTTGGGCCTTGGTAATTTGTACCAATTCTGACTTTTCCTAAATTCTGTCTGCTTTATGAGAAGTGTGACTATATATGTACAATTAATACAAATCATCCCCAAGAAGGCTTCAGCTGTCCGGTAAAATGGAATACAATATATTAATACATTTTATACTTAACAGAACCAATTGTAACCATTGATAAGCCCTTTTTCCTCATGTTCATGGGAGAGTGACCTAATTAACCTCAAATTAAATGTCCAGCACAAGATTAACTTTAAAAAGACAATGGAATTTTTGTTCTGCTTCCCTGTTTACCCAGGGCATAAGTGGAGCAATAAAGAACTCTAAATGTTTGCCTTCAGCAATTGATTTAAAAGAGCCTGACCTGTTAAAGGTGAGCATAGCAGTTTACACAGTATAATAGATATGGTTTTGCGTCACCCACAGGAACTTCTTTAGTCCAGGAAAATTGTTATCCCAGATTTTGAAAGTGTTGCCTACTGATTGCCCACAGCTACATCCCTGTAATAGCCAGGAGTTTCCAGAGGGATAGAGCCAGTAAGATGGATGGATGCATGGATGGATGGATAGATAGATAGATAGATTGATTGATTTAGTATAGGAATTGGCTCACATGATCATGGAAGCTGAGAAGTCCTAGACCTGCCATCTTTGAGATGGAGAACAAGGAAAGTCTGTGGGGTAACTCACTCTTGGTCCAAAGGCTTGAGAACTGGAGCTACGTGACTGTGGGGGCCTATAGTGTAAGTCCTGGTCGCAGTCCAAAGGCCTGAAAGCGAGGAGCCCTGATGTCCAAGTGCAGAGGAAGACGGATCTCCTAGCTCAAAGAGAGAGAGTGAATTCCCTCTTCCTCTGCCTTTTTGTTCTACATGGACTCTCATGGATTGGTGATGCCCACCCACATTGGTGCGGGCAGTCTTCTTTACTCAGTGTACAAATGCAAATGCTAATCACTTTCAGAAACACCCCGAGAAATAATGGTTTATCAGCTATCTGGACATCCCTGTCATCCAAGTTGACACATAAAATTAACCATCACATCCCACTCTCAGACTTGCTTTCTAACTGAAGGGGCTGCCTTGCCCCATCCCTGAAGCCTCCCCCATTCAGTGACTAGATGGGCATTTATTTGTGTTAACTTTTAATTGCCCAGTGTTATGTATACATGGTATAGTTTGATATTCAGCATGGATGAATAAAATATATTTTTAAATGTTTATTGAGAACATATTAAGTGTCAGGCTCTGTGCTAAAATACTTGCAGATATTAAATTATCATTTTAGGTCTATGAGCCATCACTCTATGAGCAAGTCATTATTGTGCTTACTTTTCAGATGAGAAAACTGAGCCTTATAGTTAATTAATTTGCCTGAGTTCTCCTTGTTCTGTGATTGAGTGCAAGGATGTCTTCCTTAATTATACCCAAATAGATATTTTTCAGGTCAGTCAAATAAATTATGACAGTCACATCTAAATCGGTCATTTCCTGATGTCCTTGAACTTAGGGCTAGAGTTTTCTCAGGCAGAAAACTTTTTAACCCTCCTTGATTTCTCTCTTTCTCTCACATTTCATACTCCATCTGTCGGGAAATTCTGAGGTAAATTAATCCAGAATCAAATGATCCTCACTACCTACACGACTGCGATCCTACACCCAGCCACCATTCTCTCTCATGAGAATTACTGCCATAGCCTCCTTTGTCAGATAGGATTGTCCAAAGAAACAGAAGCAATAGGGTATACATATGTGTGTGTGCATATACATACATTAAACACATACATACATATAACACATACATACATATAAACACATATGTGTGTATATAAATAGGTGTGCATATATAAACACATATGCACATATGCATAAACACATTAATATATATACACATACACTATATTAGATGAGGCCCACCCACATTATTAAGGATTATCTCCTTTAATTAAAGTCAACTGATTGTAGGTGTTAACCACATCTACAAAATGCCTTCACAGCAACACCTAGAAGAGTGATTGAACGCATAAGTGGTTGTTACAGCCTAGCCAAGTTTACATGCAAAACCAGCCATCACCCCTCCTAACAGGTCCCCTTGCTTTTCCCTGTGTTCTGCTCCCCGTAGTCTATTTTCAACATAGCAGCCAAAGTAATTCTTTAAGATATAAGCCATATCATGGTATTCTGCTTCCCACTTCCCCATAGCTCTGCACATCACTCTCAGTTACATCCAAGGTCCTTACAAAGGCACCCAAGGCCTTTATCCCCTCCTGCTCCCACCCTGGTCATACTGACCTCTCTTTGGTTTCCCCAACAGACCAGACACATTCCCATTTTAGGGCATTTGAGCTATTTATTCTTACTGCTTGAAATATTCTTCCCCCAAGGTGTGAACAGGATTGACTTCTCCCTCCTTCAAGTTTTTGCTCCAATGTCAACCTCTCAGTGTATTCTGTCCTTACCAAGTATTTAAAATCCTACCTGACAGATTCCCTGTCTGACATTATCTATCCCTGTATCTACTTTTATTCCCATAGAATTTATCATTTTATAACATACTTATGTAATTTACTTTTTTAATATATCTGTTATCTATTGGCTATCTCTGCCCACTAGAAGGTACCTTTCACAAAGGCAGTAATCTTTGTTTATTAGTATCTGACTTAAGCCAAGTGCTCAGATCAGTATCTGGCAAATAGTAGCTATTCAATAAATACTCGTTTAATGAATAAACACATTTACACTAAGAATATACTAACAACTTTTTGATTATTTATTGTAATACATCTAAAAACAGCTTCATTTTTTATTCTCTTCTTTTTGTTGTTCCTAAAAATTTCCAATGTTATTATCATTTCCAATTTTTAGGTAGATAATATGATGTTTTTTATTGTTTCACTTTAGTATTATTTCTACTTTTTAAGGGAAAAGATGTAAAGAATCTAATCTACATGCCACATATATATTAAGTGGCTAATTAGAGGGAGAATAATTAAGGATGTATAATTGATTAAAGAAATCGGATTAGGGAAATTAGGTTTATTGCATTATGATTGGAAAACACCCATGGACTTGCTGAGGTGACCAAGCAAAAGAGATATATATTTTCAAGGCTATAATTTTAGAGACTTTTGCTTTGTTTCAAGTATGACACTTAACCTAATATCTATTATATAAGTTTATCAGATTATCTTAAATAGTGATAATCTTTTTGCCTTCTTTTTCACAGACTACTCATTTTGATTGATTCAGGTTATAATAGCTGAAGTTGAAGTGTATGGAGCGAAGATAAGATTTGCCAAGTTGGGGTACACCTAGCATCTTTTATTACCTATTTTTTTCCCTTTGTATCTTCATTCACAGGGAAGTTCAAAGGAAAAGTAGAGGCAATAAACCCATTTGATGAATTTTGCATCACATTTCAGTCTTAAGTTTTTCTTTTTCCTTCAAGAACCACACTTGGAAGATGGCTCCTAGCTTCAAATTTGAAAAAGAAAGCTCTTCCCAAATTCTGCAAAGTGTCTTGAGTCATGCCAATCACTAGGAGAGTCTGCAATATCCTTGGTGTTGCAAAATTCCCTTCTCTCTATAACTCTCTGATCAGGGTTATGTAGAAATGTGTCTGCTATGGAGAAGATAAGTAACATCTAAGAAATACTATTTCACTCTATTAAAATGTATGTATATATATATTGGAATTGATTATAATGCACATAAAAATAGGTTGCCAATATTAAAAAAAATAACAGTAACAATGAAGGTCTAAAAACATTCAGCCTTTGTACATCTTTCGCCACATCTTGAGTCACTTTCCCACATTCACTATACTGGAGTTGTTATTTCAGGTCCTTAAATGTGCCAGTCTTTTTTCTCAGCTCAGGGCCTCAGCACACCATACTTCCTCTGCCTGAAACACCCTTCTTCAGTTGGCCAAAATAATCTGACACCAGCGTAGATTTCACTTTCTTACGAAAGCCTTCTTAGACCCCTCTGCCTAGGTGAAGTCTCTTACTTTTTTCTGAAAGACCATTTTCCTCTTTGTATAATTGCATAACTATGCAGCATAGTTGTTTGTATAACAATTACCTGGGTTGCTATTGGACATTAATTGAAACCAGTCCTATGACTGAAGGGTGTAAGATAATCTTAAAACTTGAGATATCCATAATGATTTGGAGAAATGTTCTTATGAACAGAGCAGTGACCAGAAGAGCTCCATAATAAAATAGTAATAGCTTGTGCAGAAGCATGCTACTGAGGGAATGCAAGAAAGTAGTCATGATGTTCACGAGGAGGTGGCCTTTTTTCCATAGGTTTGGAAACACCTGAGTAACTAATGGATCCTATGAAGACATGAGCAGTGTCCTACGAACAGCTCTCTATTCACCAACAAAGAGATGCTTGATTTACAGATGGCATTTCTGAGGTGGAAAACAGCACCCTGTTTGGAAGACTCCTGCACTCAAACCAGTAAATAGAAAAACTGATTGAAGACGATAAGAACAAATCAGTTCAATGAGTTGATTTGCATGCTGTTTTCCTTGTGGCGATGAAAGAATCGAATAATGATAAAAGCCCAGTATGTTTGGGATTTTACTGACTCATGAGTGGTGGCCAATGGTTTGGCCATATGGTTAGGCAGATGGACAATAGAAAACTGCATCACAAAAGGGATGCTTGTATGGGGCATGGCCCTGTGGACATCACTATGGGAATTTCTGGGGCACATTAAAGTAAGGAGGTATTACAGAATGTATTGGGAAAGTGATACGTGAGGAAAACAGTGAAAAAAATATTAAGGGCAAAGGGAACAGCAAGTTCAAAAGCCCTAAGACAGATGCATGCTTGGCATGGTCAAGGAATGCCAGTTGGGCTATAGCTGGTACGTTGTCAGGGAAAACATTTGGCTGTGAGATCAGACAGTTTGCAAAAGGCTGCATTATATATGTCCTTTGTAATCCATATTAACAAATTTGGATTTCATTCTCTAAACTGGAAAATCACTGGAGAGTTTTGAGCAGAGAGGTAAAATGACTTACATTTTTAAAGGATTTCTCTGGCTGCTAGTTAGAAAACAGACTGCAGAGGATTATAGCAGGCACAGTGATGTTTGCAAATATTTTCTGTGCCCCATTTCTTAGCCTCTGAAAAGTTGGAGAATTCCCATGGCCACTCTCACTTCTGACAAGACCTGCAGGGTTGGGAGTTCCCAAGATTACCCTCAAGTTCAATGATTTGCTAAAAGGATTAGCAGAACTGACTGAAAGTTGCTATACTCATGGCTATAGTTTATTGCAATGAAAGGATATGGACTGAAATCAGCCAAGGAAAGAGACGCAAGGGGCAGAGTCTAGGAGAGTTCCACATGCAGATCTTCCAGCCATGCACTCTCCCAGTGGTGCATGTGAGACTCTATCTACTCCCAGATATGATTTGTGACAATACATATGGAGTATTGCCAACCAGGGAAGCTTACCCAAGCTTTGGGAGACACAATTCAACCTATAAAATAGGAGCTTTGTTTTGCTCATTGCCTATTCCAATGACTAGAAGAATTCCTGACAGATAATATCTACTCCATGAATATTTGGTGAATGAGTGAATCCAACAAGTCAAGCATAAAGAATAGCTACTAGAGATAGAGGTTCAAGACACAATCCTCACTATCAAGAAGCTCACATTCTAGTGGAAGAAACAAGTAAATAAGCTGTATGATGAGTGCTAGGCCAAAGTTATACACTGGTTGTTATGTGGAAACCAAACCCTAGAGCATGGAGATCAGGGAACACGCCATAGAGGAGGCGACGGCTTGTATCAAGAGATATATGGGAACTGATCATGGAGAAAAGGAAGACAAAGAGCATTCCATGCATAGGGAATAGTACATGTAAATGCAAATGCAAAGAAGAAATAAAAAGTACAGCACATGTGGGGGACTGCAAGAAGTTGGATATGGAACCAATAAGGATAGAGAAAAAGGTAATACTGGGGGTGAGTGAGAAGGCAGACCATGAGGGGCCTTGCATGAGCAAAAGAGTTCTGATTTCATCTTTAACAAAAGGGTAAACCATCAGCACCTTTTAAAGTAAATGAATGACATACTGATGTGCCATTTTAGAAAGATTACTGATAATGGCACAGAAAATGAATTAGAAAGAAATGAGGAAGACTAAGAAAGGTAAACTTTTGAAGTATAATCAAGTGGAATAATTAGTAATGAAAAGGAAAAATGCTGAGAGGGTGACAGGATGGTGAGGAATGATGAATGGAATTGAGAGCTGTGTCAGATGGAAAATTAATAAGTCAAGATGACTTGATTTGATACAGAATCTTCATAAGAAATCCAGAATGGCATCCAAGTGGCTGGTGTCAGCAATAGATAAATAGCGGTACCATTCCCTGAAAAAATATATCTTTATGGGCAGAGTTCAAATGGGAGAGAGACAGGAGTTTCAGTGCATGAAAGAGGATGGAAGAATCATTATTAGACATCTTAATTCCAAGCTGTATTTTCTAAGAATAATATCCCATAAGTAATCAATGTGAAATTTGGGAATTCAGGGTAATTGTAGTTGGAAAACCATGAGAGTATGTTTCAAATATCTACAGTGTGTCAGATATTTTTAGTTCATAGGAAACACAGAACTTCACCTTTTAGAGTTTAGAAAGGTAGCTCTAGTGTTACCAATATTCAAAAATGGCTTTCATTCCCTTTTTGCAGCTAATTTAGTGCATTCACTATATTTTTCTTTTGTTTCTTTATATACATATTGCCCTTCTTATTAATATAGATGCCCAGGACATCACAATTTCAAAAGTGTAAGTTCCCTCATTTAAAAGTTTTAGACTTGAAATATCTTCCATTCTTTGAGGTGGATGTATAGAAGTTGTCAAATCTCTCTCTCTCTCTCTCTCTCTCTCTCTATTTCGCTCTCTCTCTCTCTCACACACACACACACACACACACACACACTGAACTAAACTCAACAGACCTAGTTGTTCATTTAGACCACCTTAGCAATGAGCATGGATTGCTGCATGACAGATTTGGCAACGACAATCAGTATCATGGCAACAGCTGAAATGAACAGGTTAACTGGACAGAAATGCAGCTCATCACTATGGTTTTAAAGTTTGGCAAAGTATTAATTTTGCCTTCGTAGGAAGCTCCATATGTTTTTAAGGTTAGAAAAAGAAAAAAATATGATAGAGATATCCATTCCTTCAGGAGGTACCCCATCATATCACTAAAGGCTAGGAGACTTTCAAATGGCCAACATTCCTGAAATTTCAGGATTCTCTGGCACAGATGCTTTTCGCAGTATCAATCTCAAACTCTTCTCTTCTATTTGAAATTTCCATTGTACATTTCAAATTACCACATAGCACCACAGTGGCAAATGGAAGGCCATGATTCTTGAAAAATATACAAATAATAGAAGGAAAGGGCCACAAGGTCAAAAGATATTTTTTCTGGAGAATCTTGCAATATACCAAGTGATGCCTTGGGAAAAAAAAAACTGTTTAAAAAGACAGCAGCTGCTATAATGCCGCTTCATTACAGACCCAGTGGAGCAGAAGCAATGCATCCATTTTGCCTTTTTCTTCATTGATGATATCAATGGAGCATTAATGGAATTCTTATAGTCTACTGGTACAGTATAAATTTAGCCTAAGTAAATCTTATATTGGCTATATTATAATGTTTTTTTAATATTAGAGGTGAACCTCATTGATTTACTTTTTATATAAAAAAGTTGCATAGAGAATATATCTTCAGATCCATAATAAATAAGCCATCAATATAGTTTTTTAAAATTCTTTTTACCAATAGGAGAATAGGTAGAATTTAAGTCTAAATTAAAACTCTTTATTAACAAGCTTGGTTTTACTGAAATGCCACACATCCTTTCCCCAGATAACAAACAGGATGCTTTTATTGTTGTTTCTTTATTGATTTCATTTATTTAATTCTCCGTTAACAGAAAAAGCTTAGCTTCTTTTTGTTCTTTTATTTTGTTAACAAAATAGGTTGTGCTTTGAAAACCAACAAAATTATGCAAATTACTTAGCATTTATCTTGATTTTTTAAAATCATGTCCAAACTATGATCTTAGGGTTGTCCATTTATATAAGAATTTTAGGACTAGCCAGGAACCCAACCCAGATGTTTCAAGTGGATTTGAAAATGGCAAAGTGCTGCTTGTTGAATCTGCCTGCAAATCTATTTGCAAATGCAAATCCTCTTTCCAAACAGATCAGAGTTTTTTTAGGTCCAGCAAAAATCCTTGAGCAAAGCAAAATGCTGATGGAATGTACATGTGGCACTTCTACGGATTTCTATCCACATGCTTTTGCATCTTCCCAGGGTACTTTCAGAGAATGGTAGGATAAGAAAGAATGCAATGACACTTATTTTCAGGGTATTCTGAAGGTATCCTACTGCTATTTAGGGACAGCAGAAGCTGAGGCCAATTCGAACATCTTTTTTTTTCTACACAAAGTAACTCAGAACACACCCTATTTCTGCTGCATTCTCATGATGCATTGGCCTGTCTTGCAAGGCAGCTTCCATTTGTCCAAAGCTACTGAGACTATCTCTCTTGCATGCCTTTCCTTCCCTGTGCATGTTCCTCTAAAAGATCTATGTCCCCAGGGGCCTGACCATGAGTACAGCTTACCACGGATGCCTGTTGAGGTCAGTAAATCATTCTAATTTGTATTTTTCCTTGCCTTCTTATAATAATAATAGCAAACACCTTATAGCACTTTCCATGTGCGTTAACTCATTTAATCTTCAACATTATTCCACCATATGCACACTAGTTTTCTTCTCCATGTCCTGTGCTCCTCTAATATAACAAATCAATTTACACTAAAAGGTAAATGGTGGGAATAAAAGGCATATTTTGCTTTTTTCCTCTCAAATCTGTCATCTTCTCACCTTGCATTTACCACTGCCCTTAATCAAGGATGGACTGTTGCCATTGCCTCCTCCCTGATACCTGCCATGCTCCGCACTTGCCCTCCTTTAAGTCTATTCCTCCACATCGTTGCTAAAATGACTTCTCCTTCTCCAAGCTACAAATCTAACCTTGTCATTATTCTGCTTTTATGTTACTCTACCACCTACAGAATAAAGGCCATTATCCTTAAAATGGAATATAAAGCTTGACCACAACTACTTCTCTAGTTTCTCTTCCTACTATTCTTCTTACAACTGATGTTTTAATCTGATCCCTAATATACAATATTATTTCATGTCTTTTCAAAGCATGTTAATATATGTTACATGAATTTGCCTGGAATACCTTTCATCCCCTTACTATCCATCAGTCCAACCTCTGTGCCCCCAACACACACACACACACACACACACACACACACACACATCCTGACACCAGGCTGGCTTCTGCACTCCCTTTAAGAACCCAGAAAATGGTCACAACTAATGTCTTCCCCAATTCTGGCTCCAGCCCCATACTGTAGTAAGTTGGTTTCCTCTGTGTTCTTTCAGTACATGGGTAAATGTTTAAATGATCCACTTAAAGATTTGTCATCTTCATTATACTATGAGATCTTTAAGGGCAGAAACTGTCATTTTTTATTTCCCCAGAGTTCTGTGTTTGCCATACACATACACACACAAAGGCTCTCAACACATGTTTATTGACTGAACTAAATTCCTGCAGGTAGCTACTTGATAACAAATCGTTCTCAGAGGATCATGGCTTCGACCCACAAAAGAGGAATTTGTGAATGAGAAACAATGGCCATAGCTAGAGGTAAACAAGACATGTTGGGCCAATGGAATCTTTTCTCCACTGTCTTCAAAATATCTGAGAGGATTATTTAGTCAGTTTATGAATAAGGTTGATTGGAAGTAAAAGTCAAGACTGTAACTAGCCAGTCAAAACCACAGTGAAAAAGAAAGATAGGGAAACAAATCTAAAATCTGACAATTAGAAAACTAATATCCTAAGAAGGAGTTTAAAAGTACAGATTTATTTTTAAGTAAGGAACTCTTAGGCTATGTTTAACATGATGCCAAAATAATGGGTGTGTTCAATCAAAATAATACTCTGTTCATCTGTAAAAAATCATTTAAAGTGATATTTTATTATAATAAAGAGGAAGAACCAACTAATTGATAGAATTATTCTTTTAACTTCCATGAGGAGCCAACAAGGAACCAAAGCCTAATTTTATTTTTTAGGAAGGGAAGTGCTTTTATTTTCTTGTGATGTAGTGATCAGTACAGTAAAATGGAGTTATCCAGGGGCAGTGGAAGAGAATAATAATTTTAGAGATGGAATTTGAATGTTATGTATTTAAGGGAAGAAATATCATGCTGAGCTATGATTTGGGGGAACTTTTCAAAGTGATTTAACATAGTGAAAACTTTTTCCATCTTCTTTGCTAAGGCTGAATTGCAAATATTACTATCTTTTGGGCCTCCAAAAGTAAGTAATTGTGTTCAAAGATTTTTGATGCTTTAATCTCATGTGTTTCATTAAACAGTGGATGTATACTTAAACCTCTCACATTTTCCAAATTGGCCCACATATTGAAGAAAAGTAATATATGTTTTTATTATCTTTAAGCCTACTTTAAATGAGACACTTAAATTTGGAAATGCTAGAATGTGGCTAAGAGTTCACATATTCATAATTCAAATTTGACTTTTTGCAAATGCTTATTTCCAATGTATATCAATGATATTTTATACAAATTCTAATTGAAATTTGATGACAGAAGTGATAATTGTAATATAACTTGGTTAGAAAAGTTATGACTGTGATCAAATATTGTCTTAGGAATTACTTCTTATTTTCATTATGCCAAAGTATTGATATCCACATAAAATTGTGGTTTTTTTTAGAGATTTAAGCATTATCATGAAATGAAAATACTCTCTTCTTTCATAAACTTTAAATAAAATATCTTATTTCCCTTAGAGATCCCAAAATTTAAGTAGACAGCATTTTATAACATGATTTGTGCTAGTTATAATCATGTCTTTTTTTGAAAGAAAACTCTAAAAATTTTTTGAATCTAGGAATGTCTGCTGTTCTTATTTCTTTGAAGCAATATTAGACGAATTTTGAGTGTCAAAGTTGGTCCATCATGTGGTTTTGAGTATCAAAAGTAAAACTAATAAAAGTAAATATTTTGTGGTATTACAATGTTTTAAAAATAAAGACACACTTCAACCAAAAGCTTTAAGTTTTCTTTTGAAGTTGGAGTTAATAACTCCCCCACATGCAATAGTAGTCTATCGTATAGTAAGAGTCTTATTGTTCTTACTGAAGTAGGCTCATTAACAACAGAATAAGCTCAACTAACTTACTGATAGACATAATGCTTAGATTTTAATGGTTTCTTATCCATTTCTTTTCTAGTATATACCTACACAGAAAATATTACTGAATATCTTCCTACATGTATAAATGGTTCCCATTCTCCAGAAAACAACAGCCATTTTGTGGAGCAGAAATAGTTCTCAAATGCTTGTTTTAGTGCCTTCTCAATAATAAGAAATATTGAAGAGCTGGCAGAAATAATATTGATCAAGTATTAAAATACATCTATTGCACAAAAAGTGCCTTAAAAATACATGGCACAATTAGAAGTGCTGGATTTTTTTTTTTTTTTTTTTTTTTTTTTTTTTTTTTTTTTTTTTTTTTTTTTTTTTTGAGACAGAGTCTCACTCTGTTGTCCAGGCAAGCGCCATGGTGTCAGCCTAACTCACAGCAACCTCAAACTCCTGGACTCAAGGGATCCTTCTGCCTCAGCCTCCAAAGTAGCTGGGACTACAAGTGAGCACCACCATGCCTGGCTAATTTTTTGTATTGTTTGCAGAGGTGGGCTTTTGCTCAGGCTGGTGTCAAACTCCTAAACTCAACAGTCCTCCCACCTCAGCCTCCCAGAGTGCTAGGATTACAGGCATGAGCCACCACGCCCGGCCAAAAGTGCTGGATTGTTTTTTAAGATCAATGCTATACACCCAAATTATTATTGTTAGCTTCTGAAACTTAGACAAAATTAAAATACCAGATTTTTAAATCTTACCAGGAATAATGTAGTATTTTTTAAAGATTCATTTTCATTAAATGAAAAAATAAATAAAAATCATTCAGCTCACTAAGCTGTAAACCTACTAGTGCAAAAGAATGACTCCATCAAAGGCTGTTTGATCAATGTTGCAGCTATTATAGGCAAATTATAGGGCAAGCATAATATACTTAAATGCAACACCCGAAAATAATAATAACAACTATATTTCTCACTACAAAGAGAAATACACTTCTTCTACTCCAAACCCCAGACTACTGTGTGTCCAAAAACAAAAGGTCAGGAACTAAGTACTTCAGTGACACCTTTACCTTAAGGATCAGAATTGGAGTTATACTTGAGGTCTTAGGTGAAATGAGTTTGACGGATTAGGTTCGGTTACTGGCTGTCAGTACACTACATAAAAAACACTGCACATACAGAGCTTAGTGAAACTAGCTGTTTTCTGCACAGGAAAATTCCTTGATAGAGTTAGCATGAAGACAAATGAACTGTTATTCCCCAAGAAAGGTGTCCCTTTAGGTTAGGTTTGAGGTGAGCAACACCAAACAGTAAGAGCACTTGACTTCCCATGGCTGACAGACTCATTACCTTTGTAAATATTGAGGCTTAGCTTCGAATCCTGGGATTATTCTTTGAATTTCTAGAGAGCGCTAGTAACTAACCAATTACCAAAACAATGAAGAAATTAAAATGGGAGAAGACAAGAGTCGTGTAAACAAATTTACTTCATTTTCCACCATCAAACAAAGTTTAAACTTTCTCCCTTATTATTGCATATTTATCCTGTCCATTTATTCAAAGCACTTAAAATGTTCTCTTGTTATTCACCCAAAATAGAGATCTTATGAGTTTTTTTTATTATTAACAGGTTTAAAAAAAAGGGAAAGCTGAAACAGGATTAATTCCAAGATGGCAGTGATATGATTCAAAATTGTATTTGTCACTGTCCCAAACTAATGCTTTACCACAAGTCTTTGTCACATAGAATTATCTCTCCATAATCTATTTATTTTGTTTATAATACTATACAATGTTTACAATGTTTCATGTGTATTATGTAGTTTCCTTTATTCTTTTTCTATTATTTTCTTTCTCCCTGTACCTTCTACTCACCTCATTCACATGGTTTAGCACTAACCAGAAGATATATATGACAGTTTGTATTTAAAAACCTTAAACATTTATCATATTCTCACTTATTTGCTTTATACAAACATATCTCAGATATATTGCAGGCTTGGTTCCAGACCACCTCAATAAAGCAAATATTACAATAAAGCAAGTCACATGATTTTTTTGGTTTCCCAGTGCATATAAAAGTTATGCTTACACTATACTGTAGTCTATTAATTGTACAATAGCATTATGTTTAAAAAATAATGTACAGACTTTAATTTTAAAATGCTTTATTGCTAAAAAATGGTAATGATCATCTGAGCCTTTAGCAAGTTGTAATCTTTTTGCTGGTGGAGTGTCTTGCCTTCATGTTGACGGCTGCTGACTGATTAGGGCAGTGGTTGCCGAAGGTTGGGGTGGTTGTGACGATTTCTTAAAATAAGGTAACAATGAAGTTTGTCACATTCATTGACTCTTCCTTTCACAAATGATTTTTCTGTAGCATATGATGCTGTTTGATAGCCTTTTGCCCAAAGTAGAACTTCTTTCAAAATTGGAGTCAACCCTCGCCAACCCTGCTACTGCTTTATTAACTAAGTTTATATAATATTCTAAAATCTTTGTGGTCATTCCAACAATGTGCATAGTATCTTCACCAAGAGTAGATTGCATTTGAAGAAACTACTTTCTTTGTTCATCCATAAGAAGCAACTCCTCATCTGTTAAAGTTTTATTGTGAGATTACAGCAATTCAGTCACATCTTTAGGCTCCATTGATAATTCTAGTTATCTTGTGATTTACACCATGTCTGCAGTTATTTCCTATGCTGAAGTCTTGAACCTCTCAAAGTCACCCATGAGGATTGGAGTCAACAACTTCCAAACTCCTGTTAATGTTGATATTTTGACATCCTCCCATGAATAAGGAATATTCTTAATGGTATCTAGAATGGTGAATTTTTTCCAGAACATTTTCAATTTACTTTGCCCTGATCCATCAGAGGAATCATAATGTATGGCAGCTATAACCTTACAAAATGTATTTCTTAAAGAATAAGACTGAAAAGTTAAAATTACTCCTTGATCCATGCATGGGCTAGAGAATGGATGTTGTATTAGCGTGCATGAAAATAACACTAATCTCCTTGTATATATCCCTCAGAGCTCTTGGATGACAAGATGCATTGTCAATGAGCAGTAGTATTTTAAAAGAAATCTTTTTTTCTAAGCAGTAGGTCTCCATAATGGGCTTAAAATATTCAGTAAATCATGCCATAAACAGATGTGCTGTCATCCAAGCTTTGTTGTTCATTTACAGAGCACAGGCAGAATAGAGTTAACATAATTCTTAAGAGCTCTAGAATTTTCAGAATGGTACATGAGCATTGGCTTCAACTTAAAGTCACCAGCTGCATTAGCTCCTAAGAAGAGAGGCAAGCAGTCCTTTGAGGCTTTGAAGCCAACCCTTAACTTCTCTTCTCTATCAATGTCCTAGATGGCATCTTCTTCCAATAGAAGACTATTTCATCTATGCTAAAATTTGTTTAGTGCATCCACCTTCATCAGTGATCTTAGCTAGATCTTCTGGATAACTTGCTACCTCACCTTCCACTTTCATGTTATGGAGATGACTTCTTTCCTTAAACCTCATGAATCAACCTTTGCTAGCTCCCAGCTTTTCTTCTGCAGCTTCCTCACTTCTCTAAGCCTTCATGGAATTGAAGAGAGGGCTTTGTTCTGGATTAGGATTTAGTTTAGGGAATGTTGTAGCTGGTTTGATTTTCTATACTGATCTCTAAAACTTTTTCCACCTCAGCTGTTTTGCTTTATTATCATTCATTTGTTCATGGAGTAACACTTTTAATTTTTTCCAGGAAATTTTTCTTTGCATTTATAACTTTTAATCTTTAGACTAACAATTAAAAAATTAACACAAAGATATATAGCTAATAAGTCAGTAGAGGAGATAAAATGAAATATGAAAAAGTAATCACACTATTATTATCCTGGATAGAGATTGAGCCCATCCTTCAAAGTGAGGTATCACAAGGATGAAAAAACATGCACCACATGTACTTGCCATCAAACTGGTACTAACTGATCAACACTAAGGTGCCCACATAATAGTAATGCTCACTGAGTGCAGGTCAGGTCGGGGGTGGTGGAGAGGGGGTAGAGCTGTTGGGGTGGGTAAATCCACAGCTATTGGAAATGGGGCACACTGTATAGGGGAAGGACATGCTTGTGGCCCTGGCTTGAGTGAGGCAAATGCATTTCATGGAACCAAAATGTTTGTACTCCCATAATATCCTGAATTAAAAAAAAATTACTACTGCTAATATTTTTAGTTACAGCAAAAATTTTTCATTAATAAACTTTCTAAAAGTTTTAAATTTTTAAAAAAGTAATCACATTAAAGAAAGAATAGAGAAAAAAAGGTCATATAAGACAAACAGAAAACAAATAGCAATAAGGTACACTTAAACCCAGTCATCTCAATAATCACATTGAATATAAAATGCCTAAATATTTCAGTTAAAAAGTACAGATTTTCAGGCAAGATTAAAAAAATAAATAAATAGACAAGATTCAACTCTATGCTGTTTACAACAAACACACTTTAGATATAAACACATTTTTAAGCCATAGGATGAATATAAATATGCCATACAAATAATAATCATAAAAAGGTCGGTATGTCTATATTCAAGTGGTTTTCAAAACAAGAGTACTATCAAAGATAAAGTGGTCATGTCATAATCAAAATAGGGTCAATTCATTAAAAAATCAACAATCTTAAATGAGTTAGCTTAATTATGAAAATTCACAATACATGAAACAGATATCAACAAAGTAAAGGTGACAGTAATCAAATCTACAATAATAGTTGGAGATATTAACTCACATAATTCATAGAAGAAATAGTCATCAAAAAAGCAGTTAAATTTGTAGAAGATTTGAACACATCATCCACCAATTTGACATTTATATAACACTATATTCAACATTAGAAGAATATCTTTTCCAATTAGCCATGGAAGATATCAAGATAGATCACATACTGAGACATAAAATAATTCTTGATAAATATAACAGAGTTTAAATCCTACAGAGTTTGTTCTTTGAACAAAACATGATTAAATAAAAAAAACAATATCAAAAATATATTCAGAAAAGCCTTCATATTTGGCAATTAAGCAAAAAACTTTTAAATATTCATGGATATAAGAATAATTATCAGGTAAAATTATATAATATTTAAAAAATTTTTGTGTTAAAACTTTACCATTTTAACCATTTTTAAATATATAATTCAACAGCATTAGGTACCTTCACAGTGTTGTACAACCATCACCACTATCCATTTCCAGAAGTTTTGCATCATCACAAACACAAACACTGTACCAATTAAGCAATAACTCACCATTCCCTGCTCTTCCCAGGCCCTGGTAACCATCTTCACAAATTTGCATATTCTAGATATTTCATGTAAGTGGAGCCATACAACATTTGTCCTTTTGTGTCTGGTTTATTTCACTCAGCATCACATTTTCAAGTTTGATCAGTGTTGCAACATGTATAAGAACTTCATTCCTTTTAATGAATGAATAATATTCTATTATATGTATATGTTTCATATATATTATATATTTATCCATTCATTTGTTGATGGATACTTTCATTATTTCTACTTTTTGGCTATGGTGAATAATGCTGCTATGAACTTTTGTGTAAAAATATCTGTTCCAGACCATGCTGTCAACTTTTGCGAATGATACCTGGGAATGGAATTGCTCTATTATTCAAGGAACTGCCAAAATGGTGCCTGCACCATTTTATATTCCCACCAGTAATTCATGAGAGTTTCAATTTCTCTACATCTTTACCAACACTAGTTATTTTCTGTTTCGTTGTTGTTGTGATAGCCTTCCTAGTAGATGCCAAGTGATATCTCATTTTGGTTTTGATTTGCTTTTCCTAACAAATGCTTAGCATCTTTTCATGTGTTTATTGGAATGTGTATTTCCTCTTTGAATAAAATTCTATTCAAGTTCTTTGCCTATTTTTTAACTTGGATGTTTGTCTTTTTGTTATTGAGTTGTAGGAGTTCACTATGTATTCTGGATATCAAGCCTTTATCTGATATATATTTTGCAAATATTGTCTCCCATTCTTTAGGTTGTATTTTCATTCTCTTGGTAATGTCCTTTGATGCATAAAAACTTTACATTTTTATTAAATCTAATTTATCTATTTTTTTCTTTTGCTGTCTGTGCTTTTGTGTCATATTTCAAAAAACATTATAAAATCAAAGGTCATAAAGATGTGACTGTTTTCTTCTAATAGTCATATAGTTTTAGTCCTTAAATTTAAGTCTTTCATTAATTTTGAGTTAATTTTTGTATATTATGCAAGGTAAGGTTCTAACTTCGTTCTTTTGCAAGTGGATATTCAGTTGTCCTTGAATTATTTGTTGAAGAGACTATTCTTTCCCTTGTTGAATGGTCTTGCTCCTCTTGTTGCAAAGTAATTGACTATATATGTGAGGACTAAGCTTTGAAATCTCAATTCTATTTCATTTGGCCTATACGTCTATACTTATACCATTACCATACTGTTTTGATCATTGTAGCTTTGTAGTAGGTTGTGAAATTGGGAACGTGAATTTTCCAATGCTTTTTTTTTTGTTTACTTTTATATGAGTTTTAGGATGAATGTTTCTATTTCTGCAAAAACTGCCACTGGGATTTTGATGGGGATTGCATTGAATCTGTAGATCACTATAGATTGTTTTGTCATCTTAAGAGTATTAAGTCCTTCAACCCATGAACAGAGAATGTCTTTCCATTTACTTAAGTACTCTTCAATTTCTTTCAGTAAAAAAGAGAAAGTTTCTTCAGAAAAAGAGAAAAAAAGAAAGTAGTTTTCCATGTATATGTCTTATACCTCTTTGGTTAAATTTATTCTTAAATATCTCATTTATCATGCTATTACAAATGAGATTTTCTTAATTTCCTTTTTGGATAATTTTTACAACTATAAAATAATACAACTAATTTGTATATTTTGTCTTGTATCTTGCATCATTGCAAAGTCTTCTATTAATTTTAATGGTTTTTGTGGATTTTTTGGAGCTTTCTAGACATAAAATCATGTAATCTACAAACAGAGATAATTTTACATCTATTTCTTCCTTTCCAATATAGATGCCTTTTATTTCTTTGTCTTGCCTAGTGGCTCAGCTATACCTTTCAGTACTCTATTGAATAGAAGTGGCATCCTTGTCCTGATATTAAGGGAAAAGCTTTTGATCTTTCATCATTGAGCATGATATTAACTGTGAGTTTTTCATATGAGGCTTTTATTATGTTGAGGGAATTTCTTTCTATTCCTAATTTATTGAATGCTTTCATCAAGAAAATGTGCCGTATTTCATCCAATACTTTTTCTGCATTAATTAAAATAATCCTGTAGTCCTTCATTGTACTAATGTAGTATATTACATTGATTAATTTGGTATGTTGGACCACAATTGCATGCTTGGCAAAAATCTTACTTGGTGTCTAATCCCTTGATTAAACAGCATTGCAGCTGGTATTTTGATAGTATTTCTAGTATTTTGCTGATAATTTTTGTCTTTGTATTTATAAGGTTTATTGGTCTGTAGTTTTCTTTTACTGTCTTTGCCTGGTTTTGGTGTCAGGATAATGCTATTATCAGAGAACATTTTAGGAAGTATTTCCTCATCAGTTTTATTAGAAGAGTTTGAGATGGAATGATATTAATTCTTCCTTACGTGTTATGTACAATCACCAGTTAATGTGGCCATTTGGTCATAAACGTTTCTTTGTTGAGAGGTTTTTGATTAATGATTCAATCTCTTTGTTTATTATAGGTCTATTCTTATTAATATTTTCTCTTTCTTCTTGAGTCATTTTGGTAGCTTGTGTCTTTCTAGCAATTTATTCATTTCATTCAGGTTACCTAATTTGTGGTTATACAATTGTTCACGGTATTCTATAATCATTGTTATTTCTATAAAGTTGATAGCAATGGTGAAACATGAAAAAAAAGTTGATAGCAATATCTCCAATTTCATTTACGATTTTGGTAATTTGAGTCTTCTCTCTTTTTTCTCAGTCAATGTAGTCAATGATTTGCCAATATTGTTAATCTTTCCAAGGAATCCAATTTAGTTTATTTATTCCCACTATTGCTTTTCTACTCTCTATTTTATTAATATATACACTAATCTTTATTATTTGCCTCCTTCTGCTAGCTTCAGATTTAGTTTTCTCTAGTTTTTCTACTTCCTTACACTGTAAAGTTATTGATTTGAAATTTTTTTCTTTTCAGATGTAGTTGTTTATATCTATACATTTTCCTGTGAGCTGTGCTTTTACTGCATCTCATAAGTTTTGTCATGTTGTGGTTTTATTTCCATTGAGCTCAAGATATTTTCTAATTTCCCCTGTGATTTATTCTTTAACCCACTTGTACTTTAGGAGCATGTTGTTTAATTTCCACATATTTGTGAATTTTCTAGTTTTCATTCTTTATTGATCTGTTGTTTTTTTCCAATGTGGTTATAAAATATATTTTGTATAATTTGAAACTTTCAAAAATGATTAAGACTTATTTTGTGGACTAAGACATGATCTATTCTAGTGAAAGTTTTATGTCCATTTGAGAAGGATGTATAGTCTGCTGTTGTTGGGTGAACTGTTCTGTGTATGTCTGTTAGGTCCAGTTGGTTTATACTATTGTTCAAGTCTTCTACTTTTCATTAAACTTGAGGTTTTTTAAAAATTTTTTAAATGAGGTATTATAGTATCCAACTATTGTTGTAGAACTGTGTATTTCTCCCTTCTAACCTGTCAATTTTTTCAGCTTTATTAAGGCATAACTGAGAAATAAAAATTATATATATTCAAAGTATACAATGTGATGTTTATATGTATATATATGTATAAAAGTATATATACACACATACACACACACACATTCTGAAATGATTACCAAAATCAAATCAACAAACATATATATCTGTCACTTCACATAATAGTTAACCTTTTTGTGTGCATGTGTGTGGTGAGAATACTTAATATCTATTCTCTTTGCAAATTTCAAGTATATAATACATTATTACTAACTATAGTCATTATTGCTGTCAATTAGGTCTCCAGAACTTAAACCTTGTAATTTCAGATCTGTACCCCTTGGTCAACATCTCCTTATTTCCTCTACCCTGTTAACCACACCTCTCTATGTGGGCTCAATTCTTTTAGAATCCACATGTAAGTGACATTATGCAGTACTTGTCTTTCTGTGTCTGTCTTATTCCAATTAATATAATGCCCTACAGGTTCATTCATATTGTTGCAAATGGTGGATTTCCTTTTTTAAAGGCTGAATAGTATTCCATTGTGTGTCGATATGTATAAAATAGTTTCTTTATTCATCTGTTGGTAGACACTTAGGTTGTTTCCAAATCCTAGCTATTGTGAATAGTGCTACAAAAGATGGGAGTGTACATATCTCATTGAGATAGGGGTTTTATTTCCTTTGGATATATACCCAGAAGTGGGATTGCTGGGTCAAATGGTAGTTCTATTTTTAATTCACTGAGAAAACTTCATACTGCTTTTCATAATAGTTATACTAATTTACACTCCCCCCCAAAGATGTGTAAGAATTCACTTTTCTCCACATCCTAGCAAACATTTATCTTTTGACCTTTTGATAATAGCCCTCCCAACAAGTGTAAGCTGATACCTCATTGTGGTTTTGATTTGTGTTTCCTTAATGATCAGTGATATCAAGTGCTTTTTTATATACCTGTTGTGTCATTTTTATATCTTCTTTGGAAAAATATGTATTTAGGTACTTTTCCCATTTTTTAAATCAAGATCTGATTAAAATTATTATTATTATTATTCTATCAAGTTGTATGATTTCCTTATTTTTGGGGATAGTAACCCTTTATCAAATATATGGTTGGCAAATATTTTCTCATATTCAATGGGTTGCCTTTTCATTTTGATGATTGCTTACCCTGCTGTGAAAAAACTGTTTTGTTCGACGTAGTCCCACTTGTTTATTTTTGCTTTTATTGTCTATGTTTTTGTGTCATATTCAAAAAAATCATTGCCAGAACTAATATCATGGAAATTTACCCCTTTTTTTCTCTAGGAATTTTATGGGTTTAGGTCTAATGTTTAGTAGTTTCATCCATTTTAAATTGATTTTTGTGTATAAGAATCTAATTTCATTCTTTTTTTTTTTTTTTTTTTTTTTTTTTTTTTTTTGCCTTTAGATATCTGGTTTTCCCAACACCATTTATTAAAGAAGCTATATTTTGCCTATTGTGTATTCTTGGTGCCACTGTTAAAAATTAATTGACCACATATGTATGGGTCATTTCTGGGATCTCTGTTCTGTTCCATTGGTCTATGTGTTTATGTTTATACCACTACTATACTATTTTGATTACTATAGATTTATAATATGATTTGAAGTTAGAAAGTGTGAAGCCTCTAGCTTTGTTCTTCTTGCTCAAGATTGCTTTGCCTATTTGGGGTCTTTTGTGGTTCCAAAAAACTTTTAGAATCTTTTTGCTATTTATGTGAAAAATACTCTTAGAATATTGTTAGAGATTGCATTGAATCTGTAGATCACTTTGTGTAGTATGGACATTTTGGCAATATTGATTTTTCCAATCTACAAACGCAGGATTTTTTTTATTTATTTGTGTTTCCTTCCAATTCTGTCAATTTTTATTTCATATTCTTTGGGGCTCTGTTGTTATGTGAATATATGTTTATAATTGTTATATCTTATGGATGTATTGAACCCTTATTAATATATAATATCGTTCCCTATTTCTTGTAAACTTTTTTAACTTAAAGTCTATTTCTTTTAAATATAGCTACCCAGCTTCCTTTTAGTTATGATTTTGATGAAATATATTTGTTCATCCTTTTATTTCCAATTTTTTGTGCCTTTGCATCTACAAATACAGCATGTATATGTAGACAACATATAGATGGATCATAGGTTTTCTTAGATACATTCTGCCTTTTAATTAAAGAGTTTAATCAATTTACATTTAAAGTAATTACTAAGGAAGGACTTTTGCCACTTGGCTATTTGTTTTATGTATATCTTATATTTTCTTTCTCGATTCGTCCATTCCTGCCTTCTTTTTGTATCTAGTTCATTTTTAGTAGTATACTCTTGTTCTATTTCTTCTTTTTTCTGTACATTTTATAATTATTTCTCTATTGATTACCTTGAGTATTATAATTAACATCTTAAACTTATAACAACTTACAACAAACATAGTTTGAATAACACAAGCTTAGTTTCAATAGTATATAAACCCTCTGTTCTTATATATTGGTCCCTCTCCCTTTATATTGTTATTTTCACAGATTACATCTTTATATATTGTATGCTCATTGATATCAGTTTATAATTATTGTTTTATGCATTTGCCTTTTAAAGTATATAAGAGAAAAGGAGTTAGAAGCCAAAAATACAATAATACTGGCTTTTATATTTATCTATATAGTTACTTTTTCCAGTGTTCTTTGTTTTTTTCATATGGCTTCAACTGTCTACTGTCTTTTCATTTCAGCCTGATGGATGTCGTTTAGCATTTCTTGTAGAGTAAGTTCACTAGTGTCAAACTCAGGTTTTGTGTGTCTGGAAATGACTTAATTTATCCTTAACTCTTAAGACGATAGTTTTGGATATATCAAATTCTTGGTTGATAGGTTTTTTTTTTGTCCCCTATCAGGAATTTAAATATGTCATTCCACTACCTTCTGGCCTTCATGTTTTCTGGTATATAAAATCAGGTGTTAATCTTATTGATGCCCCATTGTATGAGTTACTTCTTTTTTGATGCTTTCAGGATTTTCTCTTTGTCTTTAGCCTTTGACAATTTAACTGTAATGTGTCTCAGTGAGAATCTCTTTGAATTTTTCCCACTTGGAGCTTATTAAGGTTCCTGTACACACATGCGCACATACATACACACACATTTGTTGTCCAATTTGGTAATTTTTAGCCATAATTTCTTCAAACATTTTTTTCTCCTCCTTTCTTTCTATCTTCTTCTCCTGGTACTTCCATGATGTGTATGTTGCCCACAGGTACCTTAGGCTTTGCATATTTTTCTTTATTCTTTTTTTTTCCCCTACTATTCAGACTGGGTAAGTTCAAATGTCTTATCTTCACATTCACTAATTCTTTCTTCTGCCTGTTCATTGGCACTGAACCCTTCCAGTGAATTTTTTCAGCTCTTGTACTTTTTATCTCCAGAATTTCTACTTGGTTCCTTTTTATTAATATAATTTCTATCTATGATTGGCATCCCCTATTTGTTCAATACTACATACATATATTTTGGGTGGCATATTTGTAATAGCCAAAAGGTAGAAACAACCAAAATATCCTTTAATGAATGAATGGATAAATAAATTATAATACATACATACATGCAATATTATTAAGCAATAAAAGGAATGAAGTGTTAATACATGTTACTATTTGTATGAACCTTCAAACCATTATTTGAATTGACAAAAGCCAGACACAAAAGGTCATATTTTATAAGATTCCATTTCTATGAAATATCTAGAGTAGGAAAATTCTTACAGAAAGAAAATTAAACATTACCAGGGGATGTGAGGGAGGTGGGAAGGTGAAGTAATTACTTAGTGGGTACACAATGTTCTTCTGGAGTGATGAAACAGTTTTTAAGCTAGAAAGAGATGGTGGTTGCATAACATTGTAAATACACCAAATGCTACTGGATTATACATTTTAAAGGGCTTAATTGTATTTTATATGACTTTCATCTCAATAAAAAATTATATAAGGTCTGAAAAACACAATTACATTGAACCTAAGAGACAAATGTAAAAACTGGAACCCCAAAATGACAGAATACATATTTCCTTCAGGTACATAAAAGATATTTAATAAAACTGACAATATGCTGGACCATAAAGCAAGCCCACAGATAGTTTAGCTAAAAATCAATAAGAAAAATATTTTTTAAATAGGCTTTGAAATAAATCTATTTACTTCTAAATAACTAAATAAACTAACCTCTAAATAAAATGTCATCTTATATGGGTGTCTCATATAATACCCACATTTGCATGTAGCAAATTCATGCTCAGAGAGGCTGAATAAATGACTCTCCTACATTACATAATTAGTAAGTGGTGGAGTCAGAATTTGACCCCAAGTCTGTGGTTCTTAATCAGTGCATCACTGACTATACTGGCGTGCATAAACTTAATTGTTTGGAGGACGACACTAATAAAGGTGTGATGTTTGTCATGTCCACATAAGTCTCTTAGTTTGCTAGTGTCTGGATCAGATCACTTAATTCAAGCCAACTGAGCTGTGTGTGTCATTGCTCTAAGGAGAACCACATTAGACTATGGGTGGGTATTATGTAACATACAAAACTGATAGCAAAAATAAAAAACCCATTTTGAAAGACATGCATTTTTCTGTTGGCCATATATAAAAGGAATTTCAGAGAATATTTCAAGTTATAAACTGGAGGTTTCATACTGATATTAGGAAATTTGTTGAAAGTGGAAATTCAGCAAGTCAAAGTTATCACAACAATATATAAGCAGGCAATTTCATTCGGAGGAGAGGCCATAATGATTCTGCAAGAGGAAGTCATGTCCAATGCTTAGACATGTTTGAAGAAAAAATATGTCTATAAATGAGGAAAACCCAGTGACCTAATTTAGACTTTTAAAAATGATTTACTAAAATTACAAATAATTGTTAGTTTTTTAATAAAGTCACCAAGGTATTTGGGAAGAATTTTATCATAGGTTTGGCACTAATTAAGGAACAGAAAATAATATAAACTAACAAGGCATAAATACTGCTTTCTAACAGTGCTCTCAACCATTTCCTGCTTCAGTCACTATGCAGATAGCTCTAAAATCTCTACTGAACTCCAACTTAGCAGTATATTTCTGTTGATGTGTTTGTATTTTTGCATGCAAACCTTTCAGGCATAATGTATGCAGTGAAAGTTCCTTCTTTCTACCCATATCATACTTCTGCTCACTCCTTGATATTGGATAAAGCACTAATATCTAAACTGTCTCCTTCAACATAAGAATGCCAGAGCAGTCTAGAAGTTTTACGCTCTTGTTCTATCTGTATTCACTGATGAAATCCTGTCTATGTACTTCTTTTCCTCCCCCCTCCCCCATTTTAACCATCGTACTTAAGATCCTCATGATCTTTTACCTAGTCTGCTCCAAAAGCTTTCTAATTGATATACTTCCACTAATCTCTTAAACTTAATTACATTTCCAAATGGATTCCAAAGTTATCACCCTTTAAAAAATATGATCACGTTACATTACCATTCAAATTTCTATTAATTCCGCATTAGTAAGGATTAAGCCCAAGGCCAACTATTAGACCTCCTCAATCTATCCATATCTTCTTCTTCAGCCTCTTTTCAGGACAATCCTTTCCAGGCTCTTCATGCTGCATTCACACTGAGCTTTTTACCATTTGCAACATTCTCCATGACGTTTTATGTCCCAAGACCTTTATGCATTTACTCCTCCTATTTCTCCTGCATGTGTCGCACCCCACATTTCTGCTTCATAAATTTACCCTCATATTTTAAGATCAGATCATCTCCTTTGTGAAGTCTTTGCTGGCATCTCCTGGGAGAATCTGCCATTTCCATGCCTATATTTCCTCAGCATTTTGTTCACTCCTAATCGTATAAAGGTAAAACCTAATTTATTTTGCTGTTTACCATCATGGTTCACTCCCTCACTTCTTCACATCCATTGGGTCTATGTTCAAATCCCCTCCTCTGAGAGGTCTTCTACAATCACTGTGTAGATCACAGCATTTTCTTTTCATTTCATTTCACCACTTGTAATATTCAAGATGTATTTATTTTCATTTCTTGCTCCTAGACTATAACTTCATGAAAGCATAGATTTTTTTGTTTATCTCTGTATTCCAGCATTTAGAATGGTGCCTACATTATAAAAGACATTCAAAAGTTATCACTGAATTAATGAATTTATAAATGTCTATATGAACACTTTTTTGGTATGTGGAACACTAAAGAACCATTAAAGTGATTCAAGAGGCTTTCATTTAAATTGCAAAAATAGAAAAAGAAAAAGAAATAAAGTGGTAATTAATAAGTCATCTAGTTAATTTTTTAGCTAGCAATGCCAACCAGTCCTTACTGTGAATTTAATTTTTAATTTGTTTAAATTATTCATAATAATAAATTAAATTTAATTAATTTAATAAAGCTCATAGGTTTCTTTTCAGCTTACCAGAAAGGAAAAAATTGAAATAGCATCATGACTTCTAAATCATTGCTAGTTACTCAAAATATTTGAATCGAGGGCTATGGTATAAATGTGTAGAGGAACAGAAAGAGATATCTGGTTAGGAAGCTGATACTTTGTTTAGACCTCATGAAGTAGAATCACCTGGCCTTCTAAGGATCTTACCCATGCATAAATTGGAGAAAATAATATTCAAAATACATCTTTAAGCTACTTATATTTGCTCCTCTTAAGGCAGTAGGCAAATACATTTAGAGGCACAAAAATATCCAATGACCTACTCATGCTCTTGTGTTTCACTCTACATATGTTATATCTCTACGAGATGTCTGTAAATTATAATTTCTGATTACTTTGTTATTTGTGTACATATGGACAACCCATCCAACATTGAAGCTTTATTATTTCTTAACTCTCTCAAATTTAATGACTCATTTTTAAGTTAATAAGCATCTATGTACTCCTATGTGCAAAGCATTGTGTCAGGCACTAGGGATATATCAATAAACAAGGCACTGTCACTTTATCAAGTAAAATGCTGACTAGTGGGAAAATAACCACATTAACAAAAAATATAATGCAATACCAGTGGTATGATAGAACTGAGCAAAGGATAAGCATGAAAGCACATATGAAAAGTACATACTGATTCTTAGGATAGCATCAAGGGAGATTATGAGAGGCAGTAGTATCCAGGCAATAATAGATGGAAAATGCCTGGTATATATGCCACCATTCTCTCAATCTCACAAACATAGTTAATCCAATGGAGCCCAGACTTGTCCTGAGAAGTCCTTAATTTAGTTCTGCAGGAAGGCATAGCCAACTTATCCAAATTATTATAGGTTATAAAATCTACTTGCCATCATTCTGGTTTAAGTGGATATGTGTAGGACAGTAACACATGGTGGTACAGAAAGCAGGGGGTTGGGGGCTAGAGGTATAGATAATGGTCTAAAATCAGTGCAGAGGCCAATATGAAAGAAAAAATATGGCACAGGAAATCCCATTCTGATTGGAACATAAAGTTAAAGAAAAAATACTGAGAGATAAAGCTAGAGAACTAAACTAAACAAGTTGTTGAAGGGCATTGTAGGTGATATTAAGGAGTTTAGACTTGATTACGAGGGCAATGATGAGTGAACCAACTCTTGCGACCTTTCAGTTCTCACTCATTCTTGCCACACCAGCTATTTGACCTCATATGCTCTTTGCTTCCTTTTCTCCCAATGCATAGCCATGCCTGTGACTCAGTCTTTATCTTGAATCTATGCCTCACTAGATTTAGTCCTTTCCTCACAGCCACATCATAGGGGTCTCATCCTAAAACTGATGAGAAACAATTTCATTTCTCAATCCTATTTCTGATCTTTCTATACACCCTGTACTTTATACTTAAAAATGAACTCCTTCTCTTCTATACTCATCAATTTCTTATAGTAGCTTATCAACTGCAGCATTTCCAGAGTCATGATTTCAACATTTAGCTTCAGGAAATTCTCCCCCTACTCTACTTGTACATCAGGTACATTTTCTACATTCTAGACTCTCCATAGGCTAAAGTTTTTCCAAATGTTTTGCAACCAGATTTCAAGGGTTGACATGGCCCTAGCCTCTTATAACTAGTTTCCTCGCCATTTTTATAGGATCCACTAACAGTTTTCTCTCTGTCTGGCAACCTGCCCCAAATCACTACGGCACAATTCCAGCATCGATCTTTGCATCCTCAGGATCCGCCCCATGTATACTCTCCCAGCTTCTGCTAATACATACATATTGACTAGGTTCTACAACTCCTTTGAAGTTCCTTTCTACCCTTAATAAGCACAGCACTTTCTAAGCTGAATAATGTTGTACTCTAACCCTAGTTTGGAAGCCAAGGAGGGAGGTGAGAGAGGGTAGATCCTGATTTGGAAAGTATGGTTTCCTTACAAAACAGAGTCCTCTGCATTTCTCCCAAGCAAGGTCAAAGAGAAAGCACTGATCTTTAATGGGAACTTGTGAGCATTTCTAAAGCACAAAGGGTTTGAGGAGATTTTGAAATCCAAGGTTTGTGAGAGCAAATATTTAATTCCAATTATCAGAGTCTTGGCATTCCCCCACCAGAGTTAGAAGACTTTCTAGGGCTGAGAATTCAACTTTCTATGGAGCTCTGCTACTGTTATGGGTAATTCCTGAGCTTGTTCCTCACCTTTTCTGCACTGAAGTTACAGGAAAAGAGTCCGTTTATATGTGACTAAGGAGGCCTTCTGAATTTCATACTTCTCCTTCAGTTGCTAAATGGACACTGTCACTCTTTGTTGGCTCTCTTCAATGACACTGGCCCTCAGAAAGAAGTCTGATTCCATTATCCTTGTAGTTAGTGCTCCCTTCTATCTCTCAAAAACCTGAGATATTGCACCCACCAGGGAATCCCCATGCGCTGTTATGTCATCCAAGTTCACCAGTCTTCAAAAACCACACTACTACAGCATGCGCTGCTCTACCTATTTCCAGTGTTCCAGCTCCAAAATCTTGTTTAATGGTTTGCTTCCTTTAACTATTCTTTGCACCAACAATCTTAGATTGCCTTCCCAGAGAAACAAACTCCGTGTTGGAGATTTGCACACAGAGAATTTGGGGGTTAGAGGCAGTACCTGTAGGATGAACACTTCTGGAAGAGCACAGAAAGTAGGATTTTCCTTTAGAACTATACTCTTTATTTAGTTGCCAAAACTACAAAGACATTGGCAAAAGAGACACCTATAGAGAGGGAAGAAGAATTGGGAATACTAATGCAATCCAGCACAGGCCAGCATCCAGGGTTAGTAAAGAGTGTTTCTGAAAGAATGAAGGTCTCAAATGTACTAGATTTTAGAGAAATAGAGGATGACGACACTGGCTCTAGACAATACATATCACATTTTTGTCTGTTTCCCTAATCCATTTACTGAGTAAGTTATAAGATTCCTACTATTGCTACTTTTAAATAGATCCCAGAGCAGGAGAATGCTCTCCAACAGGTTCAAGCATAGAAGCTGCTTTTCCATTCCAACCTTATGATTTAGCAGATACCAATAATGCTCAAAGTGTTGGCAGTAAAAAAAAAAAAGAAGAAGTTCCATGGAGACTCTGGCAAGCCTTAAAAGGAGAATCACAATGCACACTTCTGAGATTCTAGAGTAAAATTACAGCCTCCTTTGGTCATGAATGCTCTCCATTTAAGAAGCAGCTTCTGGTCTCTAGTGGACCTTTTTAAAGACAAATTATGAGACACCATAAATGACTTGAGCTGTCCATCAGGAATGGGATTAGAGGGTCAAAGGACGGATGTGGCATTCTTTTTTCTAGGAGATAGTGACAACAGATTTCTATTTATCGCAGTTTATCATTTATTTATTTTTTTTCAGCATATTATGGGGGTACAAATGTTAAGGTTACATATATTGCCCTTGCCCGCCCCAAGTCAGAGCTTCAAGCGTGTCCATCCCCAGATGGTGCCCATCGCACTCATTGCGTGTATATATATACCCGTCCCCTCCCCTGCCACCTGCCCGACACCCAATAAACGTTAGGAGTTTATCATTTTTTAATTGACTCCTTTACGCCAAATCAAGAAGTTGGATAAGGCATAAATGTGAGTTGAAAGGTAAGAATCGACACTAAGTAGCAGAAGGACTGGCTAGTGTTGGTCCTAGACCTATTCCTAGTAAGATCTTCCTCACTCTTTCCTCACTGGGCTCTGTGTCATGGGAAGGCTGACATTCACAGGTTTCATTCCCAGAACTCCACATAATCTGGCCTCTAGCTAAATTCAGCCAAGGGGATACCTGTGAGTGGAAGGAAAAAAGAAGCCAGGGTGTGTGTCCTTACCCTCTGCCTGAAGTGTCTCTGGCAGCAGCTGCTTCTCCTTAGCAGCTCCTGCTTCTGCCCACACAGGAAGCATTTGCAGGTGAGCCTGGCCCCTCGGCTCTAACACCCCGTCCTCTCTCAGATGCTTAGTAGTGGCTTCTGTTCCTAATCTCTAGACAGTCTTACCATTTCCTGTTTGCTTCTCAGCTCTTCCCTCACTTGTGTAATCAATTCATTACATTGCATTTCCTGTGTTGGAATAATTTAAGTGATTTCAGTTTTCCCGGGGAGACCTCTTATGGGTAAAATAGCTATGGATAAAATTTTTTGATACCCAAGAGTGACTTTCACAGTGTAAGAAGAGAGGGCCTTTATTAGTTGGACTGAGTGTCAACATAAGAAAACCCGATTAAACGTTACTGTAAATATAATAATTTCTTTTTCCAGAAATAAAAATTATTCCTAAAATCTTAGACAGGCTATAAGAAAGGAGGCATTATGTGGTTATAACTACAATGATTAAAACAGAAAGTTAGAGAGAATATTATAGAAATGCAGATTGCTAACCGCAAAAGTAAAAATTCACTTAATTCAAAAACATTCATTTAATTCAAGCATTTCTGTTTTCTTTTGTTTATAATGATAGTCAATTTGATTAAAAGCATTAAATGCCTCATTTTTTAACATGTAATATTGGCCAGCTGGCATACTGGCTAATATTTGAAATGTTATTCTAGATTATATTAGTATTATATAGATTTTTTTAAAATGTATGTAAAACAGCAAGGTACATGACTACTATAATGAATTATCTCATAAAGGAAGCACATTTTGTTGATCTTCGGATAAAGATACAGGAGTTCAAATATGTATACAATTTGATATTTTGTTTCTTTCTAGCTCAAATAGAGAATAATTAAAGAGAGAGTATTTTTCTTGCCAAAAATCATCCATTAACTGGAAGAACATTTACGCTATTCCACAATTCTACTCATTTTGAGATCAGTAAAGCTTTTGGATCTCTACACTTTTTTCTTATAGATTTTTTTAGTGTCTGTATAAAAAACACCTTAATCCTTTATTTTTCATTAGAATCATGCAGATTGTTAAAACATACTTACCTCCCCACTGATTGCACAAAGCATCCCGATAGCAGTAGAGTACAATAGTCAGAGGAGGGGCCTTGCAAAGACTGGGCCTGGAGAGGAGAAGGAAGTTGCGGAGGTCAGAACCAATGGTACTCCCCGCCTCACCTGGGAGAAAATGATTAGAGAGGCTAAAGGAGGTAACAGTAGAAAAGGTATTCAACAAGTTGCAATATTTCCCTATTATCAATAGAATTAATTGTGCCCACTTACATAAAACTAGCAGTTATAATAAGAATATTCGTTACTTTAAATACATTCTGTTTACTTGGTTTTTAACATTGCATACTATTTTAGAATTTTATTTGCATGCTATTTTTATTGATTTATTCGAATTGCCACCTACTTCTGAATGTGGAATTCCCTGCAGTTTAACAAAATGTATGAAAAAAGATGAGAGAAAGTCTAAAAAATATAAAGGGTAAAAGTAAAGGAAATACCCCATTTCAAAATATTCTCATTTAGGAGATATATATATATATATATATATATATATTGAATTCCAAACTAACCTTTAAGCGTTCCACAGAAGGCTGTTGTCTTTTATCACTCTTAAATAGAGACTATGATGATGTGGTCTAGACATACAGCTTCATGATGTTAAATTTTACAAAATAGTGAGAAATGGTTTATAAATCTCCTAGGCTTTCTTTTTCCTAAATGCTTTGTCTCAGCCATGCCTTACCATATTGATTTTTCTAATTACAAAATTAATACACAGAGCTTCCAATTCTGTATGGTTGATTGAACACTGTTTCTTAAACTTTACTACCTATCAAAAGTTTAAACTAATAAAAATCTTAAAAACATCAAGGTGGTGCCCAGGGAAAAGACAACAGCAAATGAGATAAGTCAACAAATTTTGGGAAAATGAAAGTAAATGGAAGGGTGCTAACTGACTAAGTAGACCAGATGAAGCTGAAATGTATGTGCCTATTGAAGGGAAGAGTGAGGAGAAACAAGCCCATTTTCCCTGCAGAACACTGGAAAGTATCAAGTATATACAAAGGCAGGTGCCATAAGGGCTTATAACTAGAGAATTGGCTAAGAGTTTATACAAGAAGCAGTTGGGCTTTTGGTTAGGTCTTGGCTACTTCGAAGGCATCCAGCCCTCCCAAGCATTAACCTCCACCCAGACAGCCTATTTTCACCCCCCATTCTTCAAAGTCATGGAACCAGAAGGTTTCAGGGCCAAGTGCAGAAGTCTCAGAATGAGGGGCCGATTTGTAAACAAAAAAGGAAACTAGTGGTTGAACTAGTTTTTGAGGTTCTCCAAACAACATTCTGACTTTGGAACTGTTCACCCCAGAGCAGAGTTTTTAGGGGAGAGGTGAGTTGGAAATGTGTAGGGTTCTGCAATGACTGGGGGAACACTGCTGGCATTTAATAAGTAAGAGTTTCTGATTCCAGACATCCTCTGGTGTATAAAACTCCCTCACTATGGAGAATTATCCCCTATCCTTAAAGTCTTTTGATAGCAAAGTAAACAATTATATAGGAAAAATGATTAAAAACTTTAGATGTGAAGCTAAGACTTAACTTTACTTTACATATAAACACACAGATTTTGACACACACTGAATTTTTCAAGGATGTAATTGTGAATTGAAGCAAGATGGTATATTGCTTGGTTTGGAGTTTAACCAAGAGTTTTTTGCCATTTCTTAAAAATCACATCACAAGAGCAATGGAACAATTCTTCTTCTGGGCACATACCCAAAGCAAATGAGATCACTACCTCGTAAAGGTATCTACACACTCAAATTCATCGCATCATTATTCACAGTAGCTAATATATGAAAACAACCTAGGTGTCCGTGGACAGACAAATGGATAAAGAAACTGTGATGTGGGTTTATATAATATATACATAGACACAGTGGAATATTATTCAGCCTTTGAAAAGGAGGCAATCCTGCCATTAGGGTCAGGGAAGGAATGGGTAGATGTGTGTCATAGGATACAAAGTAGCAGATATATAGGATGATCAAGTGCAGAGGTCTAATGTACACCATGAGGACTGTAGGTCATAAAATTGTACTGAATATGGGATTGATGCCTAAGTGAGTAGATGTTAGCTACTCTTGATACAAAAACAAAAATATAGGTAACTACAGGAGATGATGGATATATTAATTTGTTTCACTAAAGGAATCTTTTTACTATCTGTATGTATCCCATAACATCATGTTGTACATCTTAAATACACACAATGAAATTTATTGTTTTAAAAGGAGCAATGCTGCTCATGGTATTTAAATTATCAATATTGGTCACCAACATACCTGTATCAGTCTGTATTTTTAGATGTCATCTTCACAGAGATTGTATGTGTGTATACAAGTATCTATTCCATGATGTCCACAGCAAAGTATAAGGTAGCAATGCCTGAGGACTTACACATTGAAATACATATTATTTCATTATGAATCATCTTTTGCTTATTTCTTTTTTACATCACAATTATGGCATGGCATTGTTATTGGTCAAATTATATGTGTCGATAGTTTAAGTTATACTATGATTTTCACTTCAGGATAATAAAGGCAGATTTATAAAAGATTTGCTTTTTTAAAAAATGGGCATTACATTTAATGAGGTTGAGAACTACTGCTCTAGGATGAACTCACTCCTTGAAAATTCTTTCCCCAAATATTACTCAATTCTAAGAAATGACAGTGAGCTAACACCGTTTATGCTATCCTGGATTAAGCTTAAGCCCGTTATCCAAAGTGAGGCGACACAAGATATGGAAAATGGGCTCCACATCCACTCGCCATTAAATTGGTACTGACTGATTAAAACTATGGTGCTCAAATGGTGGTAGTGTTCACCAGGGTTTGGGGGGGGACAAGACCCACATCATATGGCAATATGGATATGGATATGGATATGGCGAGCATTGTCGGGGGAGGGAAGGAAGGGCATACCTCTAACCCTTCTTAGAGAGAGGCAAAGTTATACAATGTATCCAAAATGTAAAAAAAGAAAATCTTTTGTCGGATGGAGGGCAGGCAGGAGGGGGGAGGAAGTGTAGAGTTACATTATATGTGCTGTGCGCACCACCTGGGGATTGGACTCGCTTGAAGCTCTGGCATGTGGGGGGGGGAGTGGTAGGGGCAATGTATGTAGCCCTAACAATATTTGTACTCCCATTATATGATGAAATAAAAGGAAAAAAAAAAGAAAATTCTTTCCCCAAACACAGTGCCCAATCGCTATTTTATTCTTAAATGTGGACTGCCAGGCAACTGTTATCAGATATTTGAGTGAAACCTCTAACAAAAAAGAGAGACTAAAACAAAACAAAACAAACAAAAAAGTGGGGAAAAGATCTGGAGAAAAAAATAAAACCATGCAACAAAAATGATAACTTTCTGAAAAGAGTGTGTGCACGCACATGTGCATGTGTTTGTACAAACAACAGCAGTTCCTAAACTGTGTGGTCCAGAGACCCTAGGGAGTCCCTGAGGCCTTTTCAGGAAGTCTGCAAGGTCAAAACTATTTTCATAATAATACTAAGATATTCTTTTCCTTATTCGTTCTCACACTCTCATGAGTGCATAGAGGAATTTTTCAGAGGCAACACAAGACGTGATAGCACAACAAATTGAATACAGAAGCAGCTATGAGAATCCAGTTCTCTACTGTTAAGCCAGACATTAAAAAGATTTACAATAAAATATATTTAAAAAGCTACTCATCTCATGAAATTCTTTTCATTTTAGAAAATATAGTTACATTTTATAAATAATATTTATGTTAGCATACAATGAGTTTCTTATTGTTATTTTTAAATGAATAAATAAATATTTTAAATACTACTCAGTTTCGATTTCTGATGTATTAAATATAAATATATATATATAACCTACATAAATAAATGCTCTTTGGGATCCTCAATAATTTTTAATATTTGGGTTCTTGAGAATATAAGGTCTGAGAATCACTGATATATAGCATACAAAGCATATGTTATCTATATTACGTATACACATATATACATATGTATTAAAATAAATACATATGTGTACTATATAAAATAAATATATATATTTAATATTCTAAGAAAACTATTGCAACCATGAAATAAAAACAGAATGTCATACTAGAGAAACAACCAGAGAAAAACTTGAATATTCCTTGTATACTCAAGATAGAGTAACTAAAAATATTTTTAAAAAGAAGTCAAACTTGAAAACATAATTGGGTAAACTTCTCATACTGAACAGAAAAGACAAACTGGTGGATTATATGAGGAGAGAGATAAGAAAATTAGAGGATAGGTTCAGAGGGTCCAGTCTCCAGTAATGAAAATTTCACAAAGAAAAAGAAAATAAAATGCAAAGAGCAAGAATTTAAAGAAAAAAATACATTAAATTCACAGAACCGAAGATACAAGTAGCCAGATTAAGTGCCAAACACAATAAATAAATAAGAAATTCACCCATATGCATTATTATGCAGTCTCACACACTGAGAATAAAAAGACCCTAAATGTTCCAGAAAAATAATTATGAAAGATCACAGTGAAAATGGCAACATTTGAAACTAGAAGAAAATGAAGAAATACTGTACCGTTTTGAGTAAAGATTATTTCATGCTGGAATTCTGTATTCAAACTATCAATCAAATGTGTAGATAAAATAATAACATTTTCAGACAGGCAATATTGCCAAAATTTCACCTCCCATACATATTTCTAAGTTCTCTAGGAACAGGTAGTAAACCTAGAAACATGAAGGTAATGAATTCAGAAGACAAGGGAAGCAACACAGGAGTGTCACACTAAATTCTCAGGGTCCACAGTAGGCATGGGGAACAACTTGGCCGGGGACAAGGGGGACATGGAGCCCCAGGAAAGTGCCTCCAAGAACAATAATTAAACCTGTGGACTTTTCTTGACCAGATACAAAATTATAGTGAGAAGGTGAGGGTGTGGGAGGAATATTGCCATATATACAAAAACTCGTCACATTTAGAAATGAAAAAATTATTAGCTGAAACAAGAAAAGGTTGAAATGAAAGAAAAAATAATCATAATACAGTACTCTAGACTTATCTGAACAAGTTAATAAAAAGGAGTTTTGCCCTTTTGAGTCTATTTCAGCCAAAGTCTTGTGAACTTTCTGGACAATAGAAAGACAGCCAAGGTTTATAGACAGAAATAAGAACAGTTAACTGGTGTGCCTGGAGACCTAGATTCAAATATGCATCAATTTATGTGTATGAATTTCAGAATATTTTAAGTGAAAGTAGAAAGGTATAATTTCATATTTATGAAATTAAAATAAAATTTCACATACTCTTTTATAGTATAATAATGATACTTCATACTTTTAATCAGACAATCTGAAGCACTTTATAAACATTAGCAAATTAAGTCTCACAATACCCCATGCAGTAGTTAAGAATAATCATTCATTATATACTCAATAGTTAAAATGAGACATCAAGAGATTAAGTGATTTATTTCAAGATCCTACTTTCCCTGAGTTGCAGAGAGAATAAATGGCTACAATTTTCTATAACTTTTGCTATAGCTCTTAATATTCTCTTGCCATTTGTGTCACTATAGATAATATGCTGTGTTCTCTATTTGATTTCATTATCTAGGTTGCAGGGTCACCTGGCCACCTTACTGTTTTGTGAAGTTTCCCTATTTCTCCATTGGTAGGATCCAAGATAAACTCACTCCTCACCAAATTCCCCTTTAGAGTAGTTTCTCAATTTATTGCTCAATGTAAGTTTTCCCAGGGTAAGATACTACCAGAATAGAATCTATATTTAACAGTTTATACTTTGAAAAATCCATCGGACATTAATTAATCAAATATTTATTAAGTGATTTTATACCTCAAGTGCTGCAGACTTGATTCCTACAATCACAGGTCTTAGTGTCTACCAGGAAAGAAAGACAATTTTAAAGAGCAATTATAGTAAAGTCAGCTAAGAGCTACTATGATGTAGTATACTACCAAACGACTATGAACATCAACTGGATTAGAAGTAACTTCAGAATAGCCTTCCTAAAAGAAATGACTTCAAAGCTGTAGTCTAAAGGATGAATAAAAATTAGCCAAGCAGAGGCACATAAGAGAGCTCCAGATAGAAGAAAATACTCACAGAGCAGCCCAGAGATGAAAGAACCTGCTGTGTTCAGGAAGCTGAAAGATGCTCAAAACAACTGGAAACAGAATGAACAAGAGAAGAAGTGGATAGAAACAAGGCTGTAGAAATGGAGATAACAGCATGCTAAGCCATGTGAAGGAATTTAGACTTTTCTAAAAGCAATGGGAATCTCTGAGTGATGTTAAGCAAGAAGTCATGTTTGCATTATGAAGCACCATTCTGGCTGCTGTGTGGGGCCACTGGTTTAGAAACAGGCATTCTGGAGGCAGTTAGGAGTACCCACCATGGTCCAGGAAGAGATAATGGCAGCCTTCACTTCTGTGAAAGCAAAGTGACAATGGAGAAAAGGAAATATATTCAAGAGATATAAAGAAATCAAATCAAGAGTGATTGATTACATAGGAGAATGAATTAAAAAGAGAAAGCACAGAAAATTTCCAACTTTATTGCAAACAGAATAAGACTATAGAAGAAAAGAGAAGCTTCCACCTTGGACTACAAAACAAAAGTTAGTTTTGTGAAATTCAGAAAACAAGATGAAATTGAAATGCTAGACAAAGGCATGGAATATCGAAGGGGAGAATTAGAGTTAAAATATTTGAGGATTTTACATTATTTGGGAGGAGAATAGAGTGAGAATGAATAACTTTAGACCTAAATATACATGTTTAAAATATAAAGAGAAATATTAAAATAATAGAAACATAATGATTAACTTTCAAGCCACTGATATCTATTTAATGGAAATTGTTAATTTTTCTTACACTATAACCAAGGAATAGAGCCTATACATTCTTTTCAAGCATACACATACATAGAACATTCATGAAAATTGACCATCTGTTGTGTAAACTCAATAGAATACTCACAATAAATTCAAAGGGATAGCATAGTAAGCTCACAGTTATAGAAAGGATAGAGATTCAGATCAGAAATTCATAAAGTAAAAAAAAAACAGCCAAATAAACAAAAAACAATGAAGATGATCATCACAACTAAAAGGTAGCCATGTGTGGTGGTGAACACCTGTAGTCTCAGCTATTTGGGAGGCTGGGGTGGGAGGATCACTTGAGCCCAGGAGTTTGAGGCTGCAGAGAGCTAGCTAGGATCACACCACTGCACTCCAGCCTGGGTGACAGAGGGAGATCCTCTGTTAAAAAAACAAAAAACAAAAAAACCTAAACTAAAAGATGTTTCTTTGAACATATTAGGAAAATATTTTAGAAAAAAAAATGCCTCTAGTAAGACTACTTGACACAAGTAGAGAAAAGTAATATTAACATTAATTATGCATATATCTCTGCGCTTTACATTATTTTAGGCAAGGTGATGGCCCTTGAAATTCTTTTGTGATGTGGCTTTGAAGTTTTCTCCATAGTTTTTGGCTAGCCTCAGATGAGGTTAAAGAGAGCCTCTCTCTAGTATTTACATTCTTATCATAGGAAACATAATATTAGCTCATCTCTACCTCTCAATCCAGAAGCCATAGTTCAATAGATACAGAAAAAAAAAATAGATTTATAAGGTGTAAGTACAAGAGAACTATATTCTGCCACTGGCTTAGTCACAAGGGAGAAGTGAATTTCTAAACACTCTGACTCAAAAGGTTCAAAAACCTTAGCAGTATCCCAGACCATAAAGGCAAGCCAGAACATACTAGAGTGTCGTGACTGCATTACCCTTTCTTGCACAAATGCCAATTACTTCTCTTACCATAAAACACAGTATAGAGGAAAGAATATAATTGTTCAGATGCCCACAGTGACTTTGCCTTAGTTTCTCTCACCTTATCCAAAGTTATAGGCAAAAGCATTCGGTACTTGTACCCATTTTTCTTTTATTTTTTTAACTTCCCAACTTTCTATTCCTCTACTTCCAAGAATTTGTAACACATAGGCTGAGAAGGAAGAATAAAACCTAACCAGCGTTAGCAAGATGATTTTAGTGCAGGGATCACCAACCTGTTCTGTAAAGGACCAGTTTATAAATATTGTGGGCTTTGTGTGCCATACAGTCTTCACTGCAAGTACTCAACTCTGCCATTGTAGTGCAAAAGCATTTTTGGACAATATGTAAACAAATTGGTGTGGCTGTGTTCCAATAACATTTTACTTACAAAAGCAGGTGGTGGGACAGATTTGGGCCAGAGGCACTAGTTTGTTGGCCTCTGTTTTAGAGGAATCCAGAAAGTACTGTGGATTTTAGAAAACAAAAATATCTTCTTCCTCCAAACTTCTGGGATCAAAATTTTCTTTATCAAAGACTAAAGTTTTATTCCAAAGTTCTGGATAATGTTTGAATTGCCAATATTCACAGTAAGGTGCAAGTGACTAATAACTAAGCTTTTCCTGAAGAAAAGATCTTTATATTTGAGAAGAAGATAAATAACAAATATTAATATCTCCAAAAGTTGGGGGAGGGGACCCATAAACAATGCAACACCACTCAGATTGGAGAGACTCGAGAGCAAAGAAGTCTGCTCAGCACATACTTTGGCCAAAACTCAGATAAGTGATAAGTGACTCAAGATTGGACAAAGGATCTTATCAAAAAAAAATCTAAGGGCCAAGTAAGTTATAATCACTGATGCCTACCTTTTCAGCTTACCCACTTCTTACAAATCTTAAATCCTCAGTGAGATGTCCAGCCTATGAGACATAAGTTGTCACTGTGAATTACCCTCTCTTGTCCCCACTTCCTTCCTTTCCCTGTTTGGATAACTGGATAATATAATAGTCATTCATTTGCACATAACTTTATCTCCTTTACCCTCTTCTCCTTACATATGTTCAACTGGCTAATCCACAACCTGAGTTAAATATAACTCCTAACCTATTGTATTCTTTATCCAAGCTTACAATTCTGCCAGGTCTCACTTTAAATTTCTGACTGCAAACCTCCAATGGGTGCCCACCCTACCCAGTAATCTCTATATTCTGTTGTCAGTTCATTCTTCTTTTGCTGAGATGCCTTTTCCTTTGCATTCAAACCTCTGACACCCTGTATTAGTTTTTCTATGGCTGTGTAACAAATGACCACAACTGTAGAGGCTTAAAACAACACACATTTATTATCTCACAGTTTTTGTAGTCCGAAGTCCAGGTGTGGCATGACTGAATTCTCTGCTCAGGATCTTACTGAGCTGCTATCAGGGTGTTGGCCAGGGCTACAGTTCCCACCTGAGAATGGGGGCATCTTCCAAATTCACTGATGTTGGCAGAATTCATTTCCTTGCAGTTGTAGGATGGAGGCCAACATTTTAGTCTGATAAGTCACCCAGGGGCCACTCTCACCTCCTAGAGGCCACTGTGGTTCCTTATCATGTGGCTGTCATAGGCAGCTTACAGCGTCAATGTTTGTTTTCTTTGAGGTCAGCCAGAATACATTCCTCTGATTTCCTCTTCTGTGATCACATTGGAAAATAATTCTGTGTTTAAAGGGTTAACCGCATTAGGTCAGGTCCCCTGAGGATAATCTCCCTTTTTCCATATAGCATAACATAGTCACAGAAGTGGTATCTCTTCATATCACAGGTTCTGCCCATGCTCAAAGAAAAGAGAATTATTCAAAGGTAAGCATCACTGAGGATCACCTTAGAATTCTGTCTACCACGTACTTCTTCCTCAGTCTCAGCTGACATCTTTACTTCTTAATTCACTAATACAAATATAAGCACTCAGATAAAAACTTGACCCTTTCACTGGCAAGTCTACCAACATACCTTGATCAAACCCCTTCTATATTTTTCCCTCAGACCTATAGCTATAGATGAATTGCCCATATTTCTATCTAAGGGCAACCTCATCTTTTGTTCATTAGATCTTATCCCAACTCATCTACTCAAGGTCTTTGCCATTCTCATTATCCTGGTTTTATCCTGTGCCATCTGTTTTACTCTTTCTTGAACTAGCTGATTCCTATCCACATAAAAACAATCTATGATAGAACTCATCTAAAAACAAAAATTCTCTCTTGACTTACATTCCCTTCCAACCACTGAGCCCATTTTTCCACTGCCCTTTAAGGCAAAAATTAGTAATCTAAGCAGGTCATCTCAATTTGTTCACCGATCATTCTCTCTGGAACTTACTCAAATTAGGCTTTTCTTCCCACCCTCTTAATGGAGGTATTAACAAAATCCTTTTGCCAAATACAATGATCATTTCTCAGTCCTTATCTACATGAACTCTATTTTAGTCCATTTTGTGTTGCTATGAAGGAACATCTGAGGCTGGGTGATTTATAAAGAAAACAGGTTTATTTGGCTCACAGTTCTGGCTGTACAAGAAGCATGGTGCCAGCATCTGCTTCTGGTGAGGGCCTCAGGAAGCTCCCACTCATGGTGGAAGGTGAATGGGAGCAGGCATCATATGGCAAGACAAAGGAAGCTGGAGGTGGGGGGAAGGGGAGTGCCAGGCTTTTTCAACAACCAATTCTATAGGAACTAAGAGTGAGAACTCAAATATTACCTCAAGGACAGCACCAAACCATTCATGAGAGATCCAACCCTGTGACCCAAACACACCCCATTTGGCTCCACCTCCAACATTGGGATCACATTTTTTTTCTTTATATTTTCTTTTTTTTATTTCAGCATATTATGGGGGTACAAATA
>VBSM01002616.1:42655126-42657626 GCA_008086735.1 Cheirogaleus medius
AATAGTACTCCATGGTATACATATACCACATTTTGTTAATCCACTCATGTATCACATTTTAACATGAGTTTTAGAGGGACAAATATCCAAGCCATAACAAACTCTCAGTAGCATTTGTCACAGCTGATCTCTTACCTCTTCTTGAAACACTTCCATCTCCTGGGTGTCTGGACCCCACTTGTCCTGGTTTTCCTCAATGTGGTTCCTTCAATTTCCTTTGTAATTCTTGCTTCTTGTCCAGATCTCTAAATAGTATAGTACTCCCAGTGTATCATTTATATATTGCTACAATAATGCTCATTGAACACTACTCTAAAACTCAGGGTAAATCAGCAAGAAAAACATCTCACTTACCTGTGGGAGTTAGTTGGCCTCTAAGACTATGCTCAGAGCTGGGCTCACTCATGCACCTGTGGGTTGACCCTGTATCTACTATCTATCTTTTGGGATCAGAGGGGCTAGCCTGGGCATATCTTCTCCTGGTAAGGGTAGAGTGCAAGCAGCACAAGCATAAATGTACAAGTACTTTCTCAAGCCTCTGATTATATCACATTTGATGGCATTCCATTGGTCAAAGCAAGTTGCAGGGCTGAGCTCAGAGTCAGGGTGGGAGAACCCCACAATATACATGGCAAAGACCATGGGTAGAGGAAGGGGTGAGGATCTGAGACCTTTAATGCAAATCAATCAGTTACAGCAGGGCCCTTTCTTCATGTTTCATGTTCTTTTTTGTCTGTACTAACCACTTAGGTGATCCCATTTAATTGCATCATTTCAAATATCAACTCTATTGTTGACTTCCAATGTCAATTTAAATCTCCATCTCTGAGCTCCATTCTGAGCTCCAGATTAACTTATCCAATACTTGCTTGACAGCTCACTCCACTTAGATGTCTAATAATCTCATACATAATACTGTATCTCATACAAACACCTGATTTTTCTATCTGAACTTGCCCCTGCTTTATTGTTCTCCATCTCTGTACATGGTATCATCTTTAACTACTTGATCAGGCTAAAAACACTGACATCATTTTTTACTTCCCCCCTCTTATATATTTACAAGCAATCTATCAATAAATTCTTTTGGCTTCACTTTCAAAATATATCCCTTAACTGATCATTCTTATCAGTTCTACTGACACCACCTAGCCTAAGCACCTTCTTCTCTCACTCATCTAATGACAATTACTTCTATTCAAACTGTTTCTACTCTTGCCCTGCTATAGGCTTTGTCCACGTATGAATCAATATGATGTTTTTAAAACATAAAATATATAAAATCATCAAATGATAACCTTTCATTCACACCCAAAATAAATGGAAAATTTCAGAAGGGCTTATAAAGCCCTTCACAATCTGGCCTTGGCCTAATTTTCCAATATTATGTATGAGCCTCCTTATGCTTATGAATGCTATTTTGCCTACAATGATAACCTTACTGCTTTTCTAAACCAATAAAAATACTCTAATGTTATGGTCTTTGCAGTTCTTCCAAGAAAGCTCTTCCTTGAGATACATACATGATCTTTTCCTTGCTTTCATTGAGATGTCTCTTCAAATGCCATCTCTCCAGAGAAACCTCCCTTGTTCATGCCATCTAAATGAGAAACCCCATTATTTTCCATCTTTTTATTTTGCTTTGTATTTATCTACAGTAGTACATTGACTAATATCATGTTACTTATGTGTTTAATGTCTATATCCCACAATAGAATCAAGGCTTCACTTCTATTTTATTCACTGCTATATTCCCTACAAAAAGAATAATGTTCAACACAAGAGACTACTCAAAACATATTTATTGAATTTTCAATGCTAAATAATTTAGATAACAGTGAACTATCCTTTTCAATCTGCAGGGCATCCCTGCAACCTTTCTAAACCCTCTTATTTACACAATTGATCCTGTTGGTTGTAACAATAATGTATAATTATTAAAGATTAATTATAAACAATAATATAATTAAAGGATAATGTACTCATAAACATTCTACTATAAATATGTTTTATATACTTCTCATTTTTCCCAGAAATGAAATTGCTGGGTTATAGAATATGTGCATGCTCACCTTTGGGATAATGCCAAATTATTTTCCAGTGATCAACAAAAGAATGGATAAATGAAGTTTATCCATGCACAGGAATATTATTCAACGTGAGAGTGAATGCATTAATGCTATCTGCAGCAACTTAGATGAGTCTTAGCAAAGTTATGTTAGGTCAAAAAAAGGTAATCTCTCTCTCAAAAACTACATACAGTATTTAATTATACTATGTTTATATATTTAATGAAATAAATAATCCATTTTAGTGGTACATACATATGTGATAAAAGAATAACTATAAAACCCAGGGCAGTGTTTAACTAGTTGGGCTGGGGCAGAAAGCAGGGGGATGGGATGAGTGGGGCACAGGTAACTTCAAACATAGTGGTCATTTTGGCTCTTACACTGTGTGGTAGATTTATGAAGGTCCCTTTTATTTCCTGCTTTATCAC
>VBSM01002616.1:42662626-42684082 GCA_008086735.1 Cheirogaleus medius
TAGGAATATGTAACACTTCAAAGTTGGTAGGATCAGTTCTTTCCCAATCACAAGAACTGGGTTTGTGACAGTCTTTAGCAGGATAATTTTTGAATGAGGAACTTAGTACCCTACGGGAAAAACAGAGTTAGGAGATTAGGATCTCAAGTATATCTTTGAAAGTCTGTAAGTGTTCAAAATATAAATGCAATTTTTATTCACTGTAGCACAGTAAAGAAAGCACACTAAGTAAAGAGCCTACTAATTGCCAAATACCAATTTATATTATATTTTAAATTATTAATGAATACTATGTAATCAATATCAATTTATCTTCCTTTGATGGCCAAATTTGTTTTCGGGTATCACTATGTCTCGATTCAACAATATATTCAGAAATTCTTGGTTTTGTTGCAGAGAATATTTATAACAGCAGGCATTTTTCCTATATTTGTCTCCATCAACTATTTAATGACTCCCTGATTTTAGAATTTGAAGGTCATGCTTCCTGTGCCTTATAGTAATCCCAGAGGCAGAGTGGCTTCAATCTCTGTTATTTCGGATTTCTCAGGTTTCTCTCTCCTTTCCCTAAAACCCAAAATGATTGTCTTCTCTGAGCTACTGCAGGCTAACATCTCGGTTTCTCCTGCCTAAATCATATGGGAACATATGGGTATCATCTCCCGTGGCTACCTTTATCCCAAGGCTCTGCTTCTAAAAGTCTTATTCTAGGTGGCTACTTTATTGAATTTATCTTGATTTTAATCTATGCTCATTTTCTAATTATCATCAACAGAAGTGAGTCCCAGTTCATAGATACAGAAATTAAAATATTTAAGGATAGAAGAATTGTATACAATAGTAAAGCCTATATACTAAACTTTCTAGCAAAGGAACCATGTGATATGGGAGGGGTTGCTGAGCAAGCAAATTCCAGTGATTCCAAAATTACTGAAAGGAATATTTTTTCCTGATTTAAAATCTGAATTATAAGAGCAGACTTAAGCAAAGGTAAAAATAAAGTTTATTGCCTAGAATTTTATCACAGATATCCACATGGAGGTGGTTGCTTTTCTTCTTCCCCATCAGACACCTGCAGGTGGATATGCAGACAACCAGGATTCACTGAACAGGCACACAATATTTAGAATTCGAACATGGGTGTATTTGTAACAGTCTGAAACATGCTGATGGGTAGCTGACACAATTCTGACACTGTTACTAATCTTATACCTTCTTCAATGTGTAAAAAGCTATTCTCATAGTCACCTTATCTCTTATCCTGCTTTCACTAGTGGCAAACATTTGTCACTACTTACTCTTTAGTTGACAGACATTAATGTGAGATATCAATCAATTGTCAATTAGCAGGGAGTCTACCAAACACTACAATAACAACAATTAGGTAATTTCTGAGGCTAGATCCACCAAAACTGTCTTAGTTGGTCCAGACAAATCAGTGTCTTCAGATAAGGCCACAATGAACTCCTTTCCTTCTGTTCATTTAAAAAACAAACAGACTTTAACACCATCCTCATTTTAAGTTGAGAGAGAGAGAGAGGAAAAGAGAGTCCGAATTATATTAGTAGTACTTAAACTTGCAAGCTCACGTGGTCATTTCTAGGCTATGATTTTATCCTAATGATGCAAGATGCTTACTAGAGTTTCAGCTTTCACATAAAATTTTCATGAAGTAGGATGAAAGAAGGGTAAATAGTGCACATCCCCTATCTCTTATCCTTTAAAGGACACTTTGATAAATTCCTTTGCTAGAATTTAGTCATAGGATCACATGAAGTTGGGACATGTAGATTTTATTCTGGGCCACAATTTGCCAAGCTAAAACTTGGAGTTCTGTTGCTAAGGAAGGAAGATATTGAGACTAATAACTAGCAATCTCTGCCATACCTTATAACCTCTCATTTCTGATAATGTCCACAAGAGTGCAATAAACCATTTTGCAGCTACCATATCCACCATGTTTTGACATGGTCAACATTCAAACGGGCCTTCAGTTGTGAATCGTCTCTGGCTTGCAACAAATTTTCAGCAGCAACATTTTCAACGCACTCTCAAACCTATATAAAACCTTATTCTTAACTGAATTGAATTTAATAGGTACTGAACATTGATGATAAAACTCTGGTCACACATCCAAAAGAATTTTTTCATTTAATTAATCATGTTTTTTTCTATTTTCTTTCATGATTCATAATTTGTCCTTCAGGGTCATCTCTGCTATTAAATTATGTATCCCATAACCTTGCATAATATTCATTATTTTCCCACCAATTTTATTATTAATTAATGTTTTCCTTGTATTCATGTGTCTTTTTAACTAGTACCTTAAATAACTCATTGGTTTTTCACTTATCAAAGATAATACACTGCAAAACTAAGCACAAACAGAACAAGCATATTACTAATAAATTATTCTATGATCATGTTTATTTTATTCTCTAGCCATGTCTATTTTATTCATGACATAACCATGTGTTACCACGCCCCCCATCTATTAATGAATAGTTATCTCATTTTCTCCAAGGCATAACTTTGTTCAAGTGAAGAAAATTTTATAAGTTGAAATTTCGTAAGTAGAGAAGTTTTTCTACTTAAAAAATTAAAGTTACTGTGTTAATTAAGAACATTTTTGCCTGAAAATATTGGAATAACCATCCAAGAAAGGCTTAAGTAATAAAGCTGTTTAATTATCGCACATTGCAAGAAGCCTGGAAGAACAAGTGGAGGTGCAACTGCTCAGTGCTGTCCTCATTGACCCAGAATCTTCATGTTCTGCAATCTTTCTGTTCTGCCATCCTTAACACATTGCTCTTTCATGCACATCTTGTTGTTTAGCTTCACAATGACAAGATGGTTGGTTCATTTAGCATGTCCAAGTACAAGGCAGGGAGAAAGAGGGCAGTATAGAAGCAAGATCTGTCCCTTTTATTAGGAAATTTAAGAAAAAAAACAAATTTCTGTTTATGTCTTATTGGTTAAAAATATGTAACATGGTTACTTCTTTTAAGACAGCCTGAGGAAACAAATATTAACATCCCTGCCTCTCCATTGACAAAGGAGATTGAAAATGAAGCTTGCCTAGCTAATCAAAACAGCCAGCCACAGTAGTATTTAAAACAATTTCGTAATCTGTCAAGCAAAAAAAGTCACAACATTTAAGTGCCCCAAATGGAATTCAATATTATAAAAAATAACAAAGGTATTACATGGTGACTTACTACCCTACTACTGATGATTCTGCAGTGACAGAAGCTTACATTGAGCCTTGTCTAGTCTATATGCACTACATGGATGTTCCCATTCATAAAATTTTAAGTGTGCAGATATATGCAGGCCAAAATGGGGAATGGGAGAAGACCGTGGAAGAACTACATACTTGCTCAATGAATAATAAAATTGCCTAAGTTTTAAATGTACATAAAGATAGCTTACCCAAAACCTGTGCTCCAGTGGATTTTGTGAGTTAGCATCATATTTGTCAAGATAAATATCTTAACAAATCTTCATCTTTCATGCTGGCTTATTCATGGCAACTGTTACTGAAAGATCCACTAAGTCACTTTGATTTGTATTTAGTGCCTTTCGAGCTCATTGTTACATAACTTTTCTTGGTATTGAGACATTTTTTTAACTTGCATTTGACATCAACCCAAAATCCAAGAAAATCAGTAAAAATGGGTGCTGATATTAGAATAACAATATAAAACTACAAAAGCAGCTTAAAGGAAACTTTCCATGAATGAAACTTTAGGATTGTTGTTATTTGCTGGATTTAATCAATTTAAAAATCAGAATCAGGCCAGGCTCGGTGGCTCACGCCTGTAATCCTAGCACTCTGGGAGGCCTAGGCGGGTGGATCGCTCAAGGTCAGGAGTTTGAAACCAGCCTGAGCAAGAGCGAGACCCCGTCTCTACTAAAAATATAAAGAAATTAATTGGACAACTAAAAATATATAGAAAAAATTAGATGGGCATGGTAGCGCATGCCTGTAGTCCCAGCTACTCAGGAGGCTGAGGCAGGAGGATCGCTTGAGCTCAGGAGTTTGAGGTTGCTGTGAGCTAGGCTGACGCCACGGCACTCACTCTAGCCTGGGCAACAGAGTGAGACTCTGTCTCAAAAAAAAAAAAAAAATCAGAATCACTAGATGGCATAGCACAAACTCGTGATGCTTAGACCAGGATGGAAATGTCCAGATGATGAAGAAGAAGAAATTGTTATGGGCATATGTGGTACATGCTTATGTTCTGCACTTAGTGATCATTTTCAGATAAACCCATTAATGCTGTTCTTACTCAAAATTATCAGTTGAGATTTTGAAATAATCACCAATCATATGCTAACTTCTAAAATGCTAAGGGATCTGTAGATGAAACTTTCTATATTATTATCTTAAACTAAATGTGAACTAAGTTGCATTGGACGACTGACTCCTCATTAAATTGATGACTTTCATCAACTCTTGCAGGGTGCAGGTAAAGTAAAGAATTCACTGGAGTTTTTAGTATTTGCTAGGGTATCGTATATCACATTAAACACTAATGAAATAAAGTTCTTTCTCCACTTATAAACCATTTTGCCTTCCTTGGTGGATTTAACCAATCGGTAAAAGCATAACATCCCCTAAGATTTTTCTTGGCAAGATGACTGATAATAGATATATTAATTACAAGATTAGTGGTGTTCCTCTACATAAAAATCACATTTTGTTTTGTATTTTTAACCATCTTCACGGTCCATTCCAATTGGGAAACACCTCAATATATCTTCTAAAAACCCCAGGAGAAATAGGAAGAGTATCCTGAGTTGGGAAGAACCCATAAATACAATGGATTTAGGTTAAATATATCAGGTTATACACTACTAAAAAGAAAATAATTAAAATTGACACTCTGAATGTAAACAGAAGATGTATTGACATAGCAAGTAAGAGGAGCAGATGCAAAGTGGACAGTCCTCAAGGTGAGAGCACCAAGTGCTTGGAAGCTACATGGACAGTAATACAAATCAGAGCAGATGCTGATATACAACAATAGGAAAAGGTGCCCAAATTCACCGAAGGGAAGAGCAAATACTAATAATAGAAGACTTATTGGAAGTAAGTGAATAGTAAAGAGACACAGATTTATGTGTCCAGAAACCTCTATATGCTAAACTACTATCTAGATAATATAATAAAGTTGTATTTTTGTAATACTGTTTCTTTCTTTTTCACATATTATTTAATAATATTTTCTTTATTGGTTTCTGAGTAAAATAATTGTTGGAAAATCCAAACCTCATTTTAATGACCTGATGCCTAGGCCAGGAAAACAAAAAGAACAAAGTGTCCTAAATTTTAAATATTAGTGTTGGCTACCTACTACTTAGTGAATTGGTCAAAAGAACTTAAGAGTTTTAGCTAAGGGAAGAAAAGAAAGAAAGAGGAAAATTAAATGCAAGTGTCTAAATAAAATGCTTAGCCCAATACCTTGCACAGTAATAATAATAAATAAAAATTAAGAAATAGAGAATACTGAGAATTTCTGGTGTTCCCCCAGATAAGCTCTCCTTGATTTTCCTGATAAGTTTGGAAAGGCAAGGTCCCTTAAGGAGGAACTCAGGGAATAAGAATATGAAATTTTGACTTTCTAGGTGTGTAAAGAGCTTGAAAAAGAGTGAATAATAAATCAAACTGATCTCAATAATTTTTAACAACTCAAATGAGATATAACTGACATACAGTAAACTTTATCTGTTTAAAGCATTTAATTTTATGTTTTGACAGATGTATATACATGAGAAATCATCACCATAATAAAGAAAGTGATTCTTTCTTTTTTTCTATCATTCATCATAATAATCACTCCCTCCCAAAGTTTCTCATCTCCAGGCAAATATGGATGCATTTTCTTCTGTCATAATGGATCACCTTGGGACTTTTAGAATTTGTTTTTATTATATTTTTAGAGACAGTGTCTCTCCGTCTGTCACCCAAGCTAGAGTACAATGGCACAATGGTCACTCATGACAACCTTCAAAGCCTGAGCTCAAGCAATCCTCCCACTTCAGCCTCCAGAGTAGCTGGGACTACAGGCATGTGCCACCACACCCGGCTAGAATCATATAGTAGATGGTTTCTGTTTGGCTTATTTCACTCAGCTTAATTATTTTGAGATTCATCCATGTTGTTTCATGAGTTCATTCCTTTTTATTGTTAAATAGAATTTCGTTGTGTAGATATATCACAAGTTATTTATTCACTCACCTATTGATGGGAAGTTAGTTTGGTTGTTTCCAGTTTGGCACCATTAAAAATGAAGCTACAGTGAACATTCATGTACAAGTATTTGGACATAGATTTTCATTTCTCTTGTGCAAATATCTAGCTGTGGAATGACTAGATCATCTGGATAATGGTTAAATTTTCAATAAAACATCAAACTGTTTTCCAAAGTGATTGTATCATTTTATATTCCCACCAGCACTTAATGAAAATTCCACTTGCATCACAGCCTCACCAGGCCTTGGCATGGTTGTCTTTTTAATGTTAGCCATGTTAATGTATATAGTGATATCTCATTATGATTTAAATCTACATTTTCATATAAAGTAATGATGTTGAGAATCTTTGCATATGCTTATTTGTCATCTATATATCTTCTTTGGTAAAGTGCGTATTCAAACTTCTGTCTAAATTTTTGGGTTATTTGTATTCTAATTGAGTTGTAAGAGTTCTCTCTATATTCTAGATACAAGTTTTATATCAGATGTTTTCTGAATATTTTCTCCCAGGCTCTGGCTTATATTTTCATACTCTTAAGAGTGTCTTTCAAAGGGCAGAACTTTTCCATTCTGACAAAGTTCTGTTAGAGTAAGAGAGTAGGAAACAGGGCTGAAACCACAAGTAGGATGCAGGGGCTTGAAGATTCGGTGCAGGTGTTAAAGTTAAACAACCTTAGACAAAAGGAACTAATAACTCCAGACAAGAACCAGCTTCAACTGGCCTATAAGCTGTCTCTGTCACCATACATAAAATTTGGCTAATTACAATATAATTTACAGTACGGTTTTAAAATTTCTCTGCCCTTGATATCACCATGATGGTTCTGAGACAACCAAATGAAGTATAAAAATGGGAGGAAACCTAATTCTAGAAATCATTACCTAAATGATAAAAAGTAAAAGCCTAGCCCTTCTTCCCCTCAATTAGTGAAACTACAAAAAAAAATCTGAAACCACTTACTCCCAACACAGCCGCTGTCTTTAGAGACTGCCCACTCTTTCCTGACGGTGTACTTTCACTTTCAATAAAAAGCGGTTGCTTGCATGGCTTACATGGTGCATCCTGAAATTATTTTCCTGACAAACACCAAGAACTTGGAAAAACCTCCACTAGGAGGCTGGTAACAGTTCAATTCATTGCTTTTTTCTTTTGTGAATTGTGCTTTTGTCATCACATTTAAGAAATCTTTGCCTAATCCAAAGTCAACAATTTTTCTCCAATTTTCTTCTAGAAGCTTTACAGTTCTAGATTTTACATTTAGTCTTATAATTCATTTTGGGACAATTTTTAATATAGCAACAGATATGGATTTAAGTTCATAATTTTGCACATCAATATCCAATTGTTTTAGCACCATTTGTTGAGAAGACTGTACTTTCTTTATAAATTGCCTTTGTATCTTTGTCAAAAATGAGCTCTTCTTATGTGTGATTTATTATTCTAGTTCATTGATCTATTTGTTTATTGTTGCATCCTGGTAACACTGTCTTGATTATGGTAGCTTTATAATAAGCTTTCAAATCAAGTTCCAACTTTGATTTTCTTTTTCAAAATTGTTTTAGCTATTCTAGGTCTTTTGTATTTCCATTTCAATTTTAAAGTCAGCTTGTGAACTTCTACAAAAACAATTAGTCAGACTTTGATTGGGATTCTGTTGAATCAATAGATCAATTTGGGGGAAATTGGACTCTTAATGATATTATGTCTCCTGATCCATGAATGTGATATATATTGCTAATTATTTAAGTCTTCTTTAATGTCTTTCAGCAGTGTTTTATAGTTTTCAGTGTTCTGATCTTACACATATTTTATTAGATTTACTTCTAAGTATTTCACTTTTTATGCTATTATAAACAGTAAGCTTAAATTTGTATTTTCTGATTGCTTCTTGGTATTAATTTTTTTTGTATTTCTGTCTTGTGTTCTATCCTGCAACCTTGCTAAACTAACTTAGCAAGTTCTATTAGCATTTTGGTCAATTCCATCATATTTCCAAGTAGCCATATTGTCTATAAATAAAGATGGTGTTACCTCTTTCTTTCCAATCTGGATTCCTTGTATTTTTGTGGGTTGACCTAAAACATAGGCAAGAACTTCCCTTGTAAAGTTGAATAAAAATGGTCAGAGTGAATATCCTGATTTTGTTGCTTATCTTAGGAAAAATACATTTAATCTTTTACCATTAAGTATGATGTTAGCTGTAAGCTTTTATACACAGCCTTTATCACGTTGAGGAAGTTCTTTGTATTCCAGATTGCTGACAATTTTTATCAGAAACAAACATTGGATTTTGTCAAATGTTTTCTCCACATCTATTGAGATGGTCATCTGTTTTTTGTTTTTCTTTTTCAGTCCATGCCTTTAGTGAATTACATTGATTTATAAAGACTATTTTCAAATGTTAAATCATTCTGGAATAAAACCCCATTTGGTTGTGAGGTATTTATATTCTTATATAATGTTGAATTTTGTTTGCTACAATTTTGTTTAGAATATTCACATCTGTGCTCATCAAGAATATTCTTCCGTACTTTTGTTTTAGAATCTCTTTGGCTGATATTTTGTCAGGGTAATGTTGGCCTTATAGAATGAGTTTAATGTGTTCCCCCTTCTTCAATTTTCTGGAAGATTTTATGTGAAATTGATATTATTTCTTCATGAAGCGTTGGATAGAATTCACCAATGAAGATATCTGGGCCTGGAATTTTCTTTGTGGTAAAAAGTTTAAATATAATTTCAAATTCTAATAGATGTATGCTTATTTCTTTTTTCCATTTTTCTTTTTGAGACAGAGTCTCACTCTGTTGCCTGGGCTAGAGTGCCGTGGCATCAGCCTACCTCACAGCAACCTCAAACTCCTGGGCTCAAGCAATCCTCCTGCCTCAGCCTCCAGAGTAGCTGGGATTATATGCATGCACAACCATGCCTGGCTAATTTTTTCTATGTATTTTTAGTTGTCCAATTAATTTCTTTCTATTTTCAGTAGAGATGGGGTCTCACTCTTGCTCAGGCTGGTCTCAAACTCCTAAGCTCAAACGATCCCCTGCCTCGGCCTCCCAAGGTGCTAGGATTACAGGCGTGAGCCACTACGCCCAGCCTATTTTTTCTTGAGTCAGATTTGTATTGTTCAAGGATTGTCTACATTTTATCTATGTCATCAGATTTATTAGTATAAACTTGTTTAAAATGTTCCCTTATTATGCTTTTAATTTCTGTATGATCTGCATTAATATCACTTCTTTCATCCCTAACATTAGTAATTTGTCTTTTTTTTTTTCATAGTCAGCTTGGCTATAGGTTTATCAAATTTATGGATCTTCTCAAAGAACCAGCTTTTAGTTTAATTGATTTTTCTTTATTGTTTCTCTGTTTTCTACTCCATTGTCTTTCACTTTGATGTTTATATTTTTCTCTGTCTGCTTACTGTGGATTTCATTTGTTTTACTTTTTTCTAGTTTCTTAAGGTAGAGCAAAGATCATAAAGTTGAGACGTCTTTAAGGTTGGCATTTCCAGCTGTAAATTTCCCTCTAATATTGCTGTAGAGAAATTTCACAAATTTTGATATGTTGTGTTTTTATTTTCATTTCATTTAAAATGCTCTCTAATTTCCTGTTGATTCCTTCATAAGGATTATTTAGAAGTATTCTTTTTCTTTTTTTTCTTTTCTTTTATTTCATTATATTATGGGGGTACAGATATTGTTAGGGGTACATATATTGCCCCTGCCAACCCTCCCCCCCCTGCTGTGCTAGAGCTTCTAGCATGTCAACCCCCTGGTGGTGTGTGTCACACCCATTATGTAAGTATACACTCTTCCCCTCCCCCCACCTGCCCACCACCCGATAAAAGTTTGGTTTTTTTTGACATTTTGGTTACATTGTATTTCTTTGCCTCTCCCTAAGAAGGGTTAGAGGTATTCCCTTCCCACCCCCACAAAAATTCACTCAAGATGGCTAACAGATTTAAACCTAAGGCATGAAACCTTATTTAGAAGTATTTTTTAGTGAATTCTCTTTTAAAAATATTTAAGCAATAAGAAGAAAAGTTTTATATATTTACCCATGCAGTCATCATTTTTTCTCTCCCTTTATTTGTGTAGATTCACATTTATATTATATATTATTTTCCTCCTTCCTGAGAGAATTTTTTTGAGATTTATTATATTGTGGACCTGCTACTGATAAATACATTCTGCCTTTTCATGTCTGCAAACATCCTTATTTTTTAAATATGTATTTGTTAGGTATAAAATTCCAGGCTGATCTGCTTTGTTTGTTTGTTTTTTGTTTGTTTTTTAAGTACTTCAAATATATTTTTTCACTGTGTTTTTATTTCCTTTGTTTCTGGTGAAAAACTTCTGTTGTCTTTATCTTTGCTTTTCTGTACATATGTGTCCTTTTTCCTCTGAATGCTTTTAAGATTTTCTCTTTATTACTGGTTTTGAGCAAATTGGTTTTCATTGTTTTTATTAGAGATAGGGTCTTGCTAAGTTTGTTGCCTGGGCTAGCCTCAAACTTCTGGATTCAAGTGATCCTTCTGCCTCAGCCTCCCCAGTAGCTGTAATTACAGTGTGCACCACTGTCCCCAGCAATCAATTTGATTTTGAAGTCCCTTTGTGTATTTTTCTTCATCTTTATTGTGCTTGGGTTTCATTGAGCTTCTGGGATATGAGGATTTATAGTTTTAACCAAATTTTGAAAATTATTGTGCATTATTTTTTCAGATATTTTCTTGTCTTTTCCATTTTTGAATGTTCCTTGATGATTGATTTACCTTTTTAAATTCTTATTTCCCTTGTATTTAATTATGAAAAGTTTCTATTTCTGTGTCTTCTAGCTCACTAATAATTTCTTCCATAATTTTTAATCTGCTACTAATTCTATCCAGTTTATTTTTCAGTTCAAGCAGTTTTCATCTCTAGAAGCTTGATTTCCTTGTCACTACTTAACCTTTTGAACATATGTAAGACAGCTATATGTCCTTGTCTGCTAATTCTAACATGTCAGTTCTGGGTCAGTTTCAGACAACTGGTTTTACTCTTTGCTATGTGTCATATTTTCTTGTTTGTTTTTTTTTTACATGCCTGATAATTTTTGATCGGATGTCACACATATAGACTTTACATTTTTGAGAGCTGGATATTTTCTATCCCAATATTCTTGAGCTTTCTTCAACGGTACGGTTAATTTACTTAGAAATAGCTTGTCTCAATCAGGTCTGGATTTTAAGAAATATTTGGTGGTGCAGAAACAATGTTTAGTTTGAGGCTAATTAATCCTCACTACAGAGGCAAGACCTTTCTGAAAACTCTAATCAATGCTACATGCATTGTTACAATGTTCCTGATGGAAATAGGCTCTGTTCCCAATTCCCTGTGAGCACCAGACACTACTTCCACCAATTCTTTTGGGTAGTTCTTTCCTTGGCCTTCTCAATGTTGATTTGAAATTTTAAAGTGCATCTATCATGTGTAACATTATTAAGAGAGAAGTTTTCATGTTAACAAGTATGATAAAGAGTTCCCAACCTATGACTAGCCTGTTCCCTAACATGTCTTGTAGCTTGAGGAGTTTCATGCATATGTGCTTGAACAACACAACCCACATCCAAACTCTGTCCACACCCTCTGCAGGCAATAACTCCTTCAGTGTCCTTCGGCTTTAGAGGTGTGTGCTCTAGGACTGAAGTCTGTTCTTGGAAGGTTGGGCCCAGGAAATGGCGTTTGAAGTTCCTGAAAGCAGAGTTAGGAGCATTTGGGCAGGAAATTCTGGAGCTGTAAATGTCTAGAGCATGGTATATAAGGGTGGGTGCGAGGCTCAGATGGCACATCCCCTTACCCTGAAGACTGTTTATTCCACATTTCACAATGGGGTCTTCCTGCTTGTATGTAAGAACGTTATTTCCCATGATCAGTGTAGAACTGGTTTATATATTGTCTTTTACCATTTATACCTCTGTATAACCCAACCAGTAATACTTATATCTCTTCACTTACATATAATTTTTATATATTATATACACTTTTATGTGTGTACATATAAACACACATATGTATAGTTGTGTACATATACTATGTATTATAACGCTTATATACTTTGGCATAACTGAGTAATACCTCCAGGACCTTATATGGCAAAGGATTTCAGTTATGAGTTGCGAAATTAGCAATGTTTTAAAACACTGAATCAACATTTTTCTCTTTTTCCATTACTCTTTTAATGAATATTTTCTACCAATTAATCAAATTAGCTATAAAGACAATCCAATTCAATGTTCTTTTCTCTGTACCCGAAGATATCAGGAAGGATGAGTAAAAGAAGAGTTAGCAATTAGAATATTGGCCAGTTGTTTACCAGAACCAAGAAAGGCTGCCAATGATAATAGACAATAACTGGACATTGTAAAGCCAAGCACAGGCATGAGGGGAGCTTCTGTTTCTGACTATGATTTCAGAATTTAAAAAAAAAATCAAGGTTTTCTTCTACTCCCAGACATCAGAATTCGATATTCTTTCTGCTGAAAGGCATCTGAAAATTTCCATTCTTCCACTTTTGCCCCTGGGGCCACGTATAAATTCTCACTTTTAGAATGCACTTAAATTGAAACAACAATGATATGGAAGACTGGATTAATTCCTACCACTTCAGAGCCAAAGTAGAGGTTCAAACACATCAAGAAACTTTCCCCATCAGCTCCCTTGCCGATGGTTGCCAAGCGGAGAGGCTGATGGTTACCATTCTTTCAGTCAAGACCTCAGTTCTTCATAGGGAAAACAGGAGAGCTTCCCCTCCTCCTTTGGAATTCTAAGTACCTGTGCCATAGTGGCAGTGCATGGACCACTTTCCGTTCTACCTGTTCACTGTTCTCCCATCTTAGCTCCCATGTTGCAAATGAACCATTTCTTTCTAAATTATTTATCAGCTTCACTCTCATACTTACATGTCAATTATGACTATAGTCTTAAATATAAGTAAATTTCTGTTTTAGGGAGTGATAAGTGTTGAGAATTTTTACCTTTAATGAGTGTAGTTGTAAAAGCTTCCTCTTGATGGCATGTTGACTTTTCAAGGTTCGCAGCTGCCAGTAGATGCAGCAAATGCCAGAGAAGTGGGAAGAAGGGGGCATGTTAGTTACTTTCCATAAAGGAAGCAAAGCAGAGACTACGACTTAAAAGGAGGCAAATCATATTATTTGTTTAGTTTGGTTCTGAACCTAATTTCTCCCTGAAACAGGTTTCAGACATTTGTCTCAGTGAGCTATAATAATAATATTCGCCTTTTTTCTCCCAAATGCCAAAATATCATTGCATTGTCCTTTTACAAATATGCATTAGTCACATTTGATAACCTGCTCAAAATAGCAAGTACAATCTGTTTCTCTCCTTTTCCTTAATTAACCAGAAGTCTTGCTTCAAACACATTAGGTTTCTTCTCCTCTTTTCCTCAAAAAGGTTGCCTAATGGTAAAGAATTTTAATCTTTTCTTTTTATGGAATTTGTGGTTTTAAGTTTAGCCTGCTGGCCTCTGTATTTATCATTGCTGAACTCAGCTCTTCTGATTGCTAGGAAGGTTTTCTAATGTTTCATTTTTCCGTCTTTCTTAAAAATAACAACATTGTTGCTCTATAAAGCCCCTAATGTTCTCACTGAGCAAATGGAAAGAATCTCACATCACTCCGAAACACATTATTCCCAATAGAAAGTGTATAAATGGACTCTAAGCAATGTTACACTTTTCCCTATGAGTGATTTCCTTTAAATATATTCTACCACTTTCATATAGCCACCTGCCATTTTTGCTTTATTGTGGCCAGAAGATTTAAAGGCATTGCTTTTAAATATCTTGAAAGTTTTCCATTGATAAGAAAAGGTAGTAAAAGCACTTTTAAGTGAACAGTAACACACACATCACAAATCAGGCATTTTGATACCATCTAGGTTCACACCATATGGTATAAGGAACTTCAGTGATTGTCATTTAGCTGGGATTCTATGCTGTGTAGAAGGGATTTGGGGAAAATTCAGGGTGGTTGTAGTTATTGAATAGGTCACAGGTTGTGTTGTATGTGCCTGTGTGTGTGTAGAATGTGTGTATGTGTGTGTGGGGGGGAGTGTGAGTGATTTAAATACAATATAGCCAAGCATAGCTTAGTTATAGTATTATACAGAAGAACTAAACCAGAAAAAAATTTCAAATGTTTGTTAATTAAAGAATATTTCTACTTTTATAAGGATGACACATAAGCTATTTACTTACAGTATTTTATCGAAATGATTTCATCTTTCCAAGAGAGATAATTTTATGGTCTCCATTCTATTTCACTTAGTCTAAAAGGCCACAGAAATAGACACCAACAAGATCTGAATGTAAGCATAGACCAGCAGCGAAGACTACTGTCTGAAGATCGAACAGGAGAGAACTGGGTTTGAAATCATAGACTTGCCATTGATCAAGTCTTTATTAGTCTAGGACAAGGGTTTATAAACATCTTCTCATTTTTCCTTTGGGTCTAAATGCAGCGTGAACTAAAATAAAACGATGCCAGATTTGGAGAGTGCAGGAGAGCACCGGCCATATCGACTCCTAGAGTTAACTATGCTCCTGGCCTCTCGTGCTCTGCTCTTTTCTCCAAAGGGAAGAAAGGAGAGTTCAGCAATTTTGACCACGTGAGTTTAAAGACTGTAGGGTAAACATTCATCTGATTTTCATAGTCCTGAACAATATAGATCTACTGTGAAGAAATACCTTAAAATAGAAAAAGGGTTGGAAAATACATGTGGATTTAGTGGCATTGGTTACATCTGACTTCACATGCAAGGCAAGTTGTTTATTTATTTTTTTCTCTAATTGTTCCTGTTCTCTTCAAAGTAGTGTATGTGAGTAGGTAGGGGTTTGGATGCATGAGGGAAAGAAAAGAAAAATTCATTTTTAAATTATGCAATATATGCTAAAGAATGGTGTGACAAGATGGGTGTTATGCAGAGGATTAAATGGGCACAACTTGGGATGCTATACCATGCATGGCTCCAAAATAATAAACATAATTCTGTTGCTTTTGATGAGAATGTTTTCAGGATGCTTATTCAATTTCTGGCCATCACACCTTCTTATAATTAAGATTATGTTGACCCAGAAGATGATGCAGAGGGGGTAGGCTATTCATTAGAGAGTCCAATTTAGGGGAAAATAAAACTTCCCAAAACAAAACATGTCATATACATATCAAGTGCTTTACTCTTACTTATACTCAATGGGCTACTGGGAAAAATAATGTCATAAGAAGTCAGAGCACATTAATATGGAAAGATTGAGATATATTTTATCTATGGAGAAGGTGCATTAATCTTTATCTAAGAAATGTTGTGTTGGCAAGTTTATATTTTTCCCTAGAATATTTAGAGGAAAATAGAAGTATCAACCACATTCTTTAAACACAGCCATAGGCCAGCTCTGCAAATGAGCAACTCTAATGTGAAAACACTTTCAAAGTTCTAAATGAGTTGTCCCTGCGGTAATAAAGAGGGGACATTTTACAGTATGACAGTATGTAAGACAGCAATGTCAGCTGTAGTTTATTTAAAGCACGAGGCCTGTAACAGGAAAATAATGACTTTAATAAAATTTACTATTGACTTTGTAGGCTAAAATCTTTCTGTCATCAGGAATACAGAAAAACAACCTGTCTGAAAACCCTTCAGTTAAATATATTCCTTTAATATTTCAAAGCAACTTGATTTTTTTTTAATATACACGCCACTTCAAAAGATACTGTGGTAGGGTGGAAATTAGTATTTTTAATAGAAAGTTGGTATTGCTTACATAAGGAAAAAATTGGTAATGACCTATGACACTGTCAACTGAAAGCAACATTTGAGGAAACTGCAAATGCAGTTAATGCAATTCCTTGAAATATTGTATAAAGCTGTGTCACAAATGAATGATTTATAAATTACCCAATGTCCTTCTCATCTGAAGGATATCTTTTAATCACGCGGTCTAGTGTCTCAGTATGAACGCCAAAGAGCTTGCTGCTGGGTATACGTGAAAATCTACAGCATGTTAACGAGGTTGGGGTCATTTCTAGAAAATTGGGGAAAGTGGGAAAACATATGGCCTGATTTTACTCTCCAGCCAATTTGATTAAATGTGGTATGGATTGTTTGTGGTGTGTAAGAGAGGTCATGCCCATTATATGAAAAGCTGAAGAAATTCCATTCCTTTAATGTTTTACATAGTTAAAATAAACTGTGGTAAAAAGTTTCCCAACAGTGTATGACAGCTCAATTTAGAGGTGAAGCCTTTTAATAAAACCTCATGAAATGAATACTTTGGTTTATGCACTCTGTTTGTGTTTCCCACTGGAGTGCTTAGCATTATGAAGCTGCGGTTACTTGCTTTACTACTGCAGAATAACATCATGAAAGGAGAGACCAAAGCTTTGTATCAGAAAATATCCAGAGTGAGTAGAAATGCTGATGGAAGAATCTTAATTTCGAGCTAAACTGCTTTCCTATTTGCTTTTAACACACTATTGTAAAGTATATTGGCTTGAATTACAGGATATTATTTAAACAAAGGGAAAAATCAGCAGGAGTTTTTACACATTAACCTATTATCTTATTTAAAAGGATATTATGAACCTCAGAATTATGTACTAGTAAATTTTTCTAAACTTTCATAAAATAAGAACTTTAAAGGGAAGCATGCTGAATTAAGTATGTATGTTGGTATTATTTAGAATAGAGGAAAGGCAATGGAAAAAATAAAATGCAGTTCATTTGTATAAAGATTCTGGCATCAACACTCCATGTGGAGACAGAATTCTACTTCAATGCTATTTAGGATCTCAAAAGCAACTCCTAAGGGAGCTAGCATGGTGCCTTAAACCAATTAAATGTTCAATATATTAGCATTAGCAGACGTAACTGTTTTCAGGAGCAGTCTTCATTCTGATCTTCTTTCATTCTAGTTGTGCTCTCTCACTCACTTTGTCCCTAATGTCAGGCATGAAATCAAGAAAATCGATCTATTGTTCCACTGACCATTACAACACTAAGGTCTTCTAGAATTTCTGACTATTTGGCCTGACTGCAACTACTGTAAGATTTCATTATTTATTTTATTTTACACATGTGAATGTCAGTGGAGTTTTGAGCATGGCATGCAGATTTATGTAAATCATATGGATGTTATGCAATTAGGTATCTCCAGACCTCCTGGGGAAATATGGTTACCTTATAATATGCGTCAGTTGATTTTTGAGGCTATAAGTTGCCATTGGTAAGGTACCGTGTCCTAAGATATGTGACTTCTGTTCTCTGGGCACTTACTAACTTCTCAGTTACACCATGTGGAAGCTAGTATTCATGATTTACTTTTGCTCTGACAGTCTTTAATGACTTGGGAATATAGCTAATAGCCAAACTGTTAAGTGAGGAAAACAACTATCTATTTAGCTACTCTGGGAGACGCCAAGTAGACTGATTCTTAATTATGCCTACTCACCCAGGAGAGAGATAGGTAGCATATAAAGGAGATACCTTGGTTATAAATAGGATTGGCATTACTATTTAAGAAAGTTAGTTGATGGCAATACAAATGTGAATTTGCTGCTTTTCTGTGGTTTCAGGGCTTTGTTGTCTAGGATGCAGAAAGACTTTATTGAAAGCTCCTAAGGATTATCCTCATTTCGTCTCCTAAGATTCCTTGGCTCCCAGATTTCCACACAGGTTCAAATAACATAATGATTCTGCTCCCCAGTTCAGCTCTAATTTGATCTACTCTCCTATAGTTAAGTATAATTTTAGACTGGACCACTTGAGGCAACAACAACAAAAGAGTCTCTCATAAATCGATTACATTAATAGAGACCAAGAAAAGCCTTTGCTTTGTTTATTTCTTCAACAAATATTTATTGTGTTCTATTTCCCAGGCACATATTAGAACAGTGACCCAAACAAAGCCCTTATCCCAGAGGAGCTTATTTTTCTATTGAACACAGGCAATAAACAGATAAATAAGTTAATATATGTTCCTAGGTGGTGAAATGAGCTATGGGGGCAAAAAAAAAGCAGATTAAAAAAAATAGGGCCAGGGTGGGGTGGAGTAGAGAGCAAAGGCTGAGAAAAAAGAAAGTTAGAGACTGACACATAGCCTTGACGTGAGGCAAGATGGTAGTGAGGGTGGAACAAAGCTACCATCTGATCCCATAGGTCCTTCCCTTGGTCAGAAAGAGAAACTAAGAAATCCATCTTCAGGATTCTGTCAATAATACCATTTAGAGTAAAAACTCCCAAACCTGCCAAGAGATATGTCTATGTAAAAACAGCTTTGTTTAAATTAACATTCAGGCCAAAACAGTTCATTTGGGTTACATTATTCCCAATCTAATCGCTAATCATTTAAAGTGGTGGAGTTGTGAGGATTATTGGCACATCATAAGAATGAGGTTTTCAAAATACATATTACAGTTTTAGAGATTACAGATAAAAGGCCCTGACACAATCCTCAAATGTTATTGTAATAGATTTTGTTAAAAAGAATACATTACTAACCATATTACCAATCCATAAAATTTCAATATCGAACCACCTGAAGCCCAGCTGCTTTGCAGTGAATTAAGGGCAGACAGGAAGGCTGGGAGAAAGCAGACCTGTGCTGAAGTCACAGCTCTGATTGGGGAAATTTATTATTTTGTTTTCTTACTTCCACCCTCCAAAATGACTCTTGATTGTGAAATAAGTCTTTAGCTACTACAGGATAAAGGGAAAACAAGTATAGATTCATACATTATATGTGCCTCATCTTTACTCTGGGAGTGTATATATTATAATTTAAGTTAAGTTTGGTTTAGAAGCTTGAGATGTTTGAAGTAGAGGAAAAAAATGCATTCAAAGTAATTTTGAAAAATGTTTTTAAAATGCTACCTAGGCTTTGGGGAAGCTAAGACAACTTTCCTAGTCTTGAAAAGCATGTGACCAACAACTGGGCACAATGGCTACTTGGTGTTGAGACAAAAGCAGAAAGAGTTTAGCTGTGGTACCTCTCAGCCTCTCCTGGGAGAATCCAACTCTTTTATAACACTGAAAGAAAAAGGAAAGACTTTACGATATGAAATTTGTAATTATTTCTGTAATAGAAAAATAGCTCATTCATGTCTCACACATTTTCTTGTCATGTTTGTTACAATGCATATTTACCTATGTTTTTTGAATTACCTCCTTTGATAGAACCCATAGCTTTTAATACAGTTTAATTTCCCCTGATATTTGCTTTTTAGTCAATAAACCAAAAGCCAGGAAATATATAGCCCAAATCCAAAACTGTTTTTATAAGAGCAACAAGAATAATACTAACATATAATGGTTAAATGTTAAGTAGATTTTTTTAGAAATTACACTGCCTCTTTAAAACATAACAAATGTAAGGTGCCACCATTATCTGTACTTTCCAGATGAAGTGATGAAAGATTAGAAAGATTAAGTATTTTGCACTGGGTCACACAACTAGTAAAAAACACCAGCGAGACTTGAACTAGCTCTCTCTGACTTGAAATCATACTGTTTAACCAATTAATATTCTACCTTGGATCATATATAAGTTCATATTAGCATTTCCAACTTAAAATTCCTTTTGAGTATTAGCAGTAAAGTTGGATTTTTTTAAGTGAACAAGAAAGATTTTCTTAAGTGAACTCTATTAATCCTTATAAAAATGGTAACATATTTGAGTCTAAATATAAATACCTCAACCAGAAAGCATGACTACATTATTTAACACAAAACTACTGAAAAAACATAGATGGGAGCCTACTTTTCTTGATAGATGTAGGACTTTCCTCTAGGGCACATTTTTGCAAATTTGCAAGGGTGGTTTTACCTCAGTGATTGGGTAAGGGGCAGTATGGGCACTTACATAATGGGGACCAGGATGCTATATGCCTTCCATGAATAGAATAGTCCCACAGAACAAAGTATATTGTCTTACATTTTTCACAAATTTTAAATATACCATGAGAAATCCATATAGAGAAAGTAAATTATTGATGATTATCTGAGCATAGAAATTGTCATCATTTGACATGTGCACAGTTTTTACATAGACTGAATTTTCCAGAAATGTATTATGGTGAAAATCTTTAAGAGATTTTACTTTGTTTAGTTTGGAATTTTATCAAGAGTTGTTCACCATATTTGGAAATCTTATCACCTATGGTAATGACACTCATGATATTTGAGTCACTGGTCTTCATTTGTATCATTCTTGCTTTGTAGCTGCGACATATGAACATGAAATAAGTAATATTTGGAGGCTCTCTAAAGAGCATTATAAGAAAATGTTATTAAATAGCAAAGATACATGAAATGCAGGTATGGCATTAATGAAGGCTGTAAGCATGTTATAACTCATATTCATATTTAAATTCATCTATTGTACAATGATAAGAAATATTGTGAAGATTATGTATTGGATTTGTTTACTTACTCTTCTGTGGCCAAAGGTTTTCCACTCTTATTCTGCTACTGCCCATGACGGTCTACGACACACCTCTATCTCATATTACGATTCCTTACTCCAATCCATCCTCTAACCCCATCACGTAACAAAGACAAGAATTCTCATGGTCTGTTCAAGTACTAGAGTCTGACTATGTAACACTTGACATATGGTGGGAATTCAAGGTAGATGATAGACAGTCTTTGTATGATTGTCTAACACACAAGTGTGTGTTGTGTGTGGGTGGGGTAGGGTTGGTAGAAGCAGGGTCTTGTTGTATAACCCAGGCTGGTCTTGAATTGACCTCAAGCCATCTTCCTGTCGAGGCCTCCCAAAGTGCTGGGATTACAGGCTTGAGCCACCACACCCAGACCACCTTGTGTTTTAATATAGGAAATTATTCTACAAAAATATCATACTTCTATATTTTGGAGGGACATTATCTCTGCATAAATTAAGTTCATTTCCCACTTTCTCTTATCACATATAAATAAATCCCGCTCATTAGTACTTATTCTAATTTTTTTGTTTTTTTGTGTTTTTGTTTTGAGACAGAGTCTCACTCTTTTGCCCTGGGTAGACTGCCGTGGCGTCAGCCTAGCTCACAGCAACCTTAAACTCCTGGGCTCAGGCAATCCTACTGTCTCAGCCTCCTGAGTAGCTGGGACTACAGGCGTGCGCCACCATGCCAGGCTAAT
>VBSM01002616.1:42684182-42698645 GCA_008086735.1 Cheirogaleus medius
ACTTCCCTATGCTTCCTACACAGAATGCCATTTTAAAATATCTATTATAAAAAGGAGATACTGGGTTGAATAAAGTGGAACCATTGGGGTGGGCTCAAAAGCAAAAGAAAAAAAGGTAGTTAATATTTTAGAGTCTTTTTACTTGTAAGAAAGTCTTCCTGGATTTCTGTCTTTTAACTAGTGATGTAGAGAAAAATGGAATGATATGGAGAAAAAAATGTACACAGTTGACACTAAATATATGCCTTTGTAAGGGTCACAGTTGATAATTAATTATGTAGAAGGCATTGCATTACTCTATTTACAAGATATTCCATTTTGTATTATTTAAGCATTCAAATGATAATTGTAAGACTCTACATTCCATATGGTAACAAATACTCCCTCAGTGACATTTGTAAGATTTCAGGTCTGGCTTGCACATTTTCCTATGATAGAGATACATATGGAAACAACAACCTTCTTTTAAAAATCAGATATTTGAGATATAAAATATAGAAGTATGCTGTATTTCTTAATTTTCAAATTTAGACTAGTTCTATTGAAACAGATGTAACTTTAAAAATGGAAGTATGTGAATATAGCAAGCAATTTTGCAACTGATAGCTGAGAATGCACTGATCTATTTAAATATATTTTCCTTTTATCAATCTATGGGATTCTGGAACCTGGTTATCACTTCAAACCGATAAAATTTGGATGGCACTATTTGAGCAGTCTCAAATCTTTGACCCTGCCTTGGCATGCAGTTGCAGGATAAAGTTAGCTTTCCTTTCCTTAAATGAACAGGAGCAGATTTTTTTTCAATCCCTGCTCATTACCCCTAGAATCATTTTGAGCCAATTCATAGCCACCGCTTTGCTGTGTATCACTCTAAATCATGGGTATAAAAAATAGTTTGGAGGGAAAAAAATTTTAAACGGTAGCAAAATGTCAGTTTCAAGGGGTGTTAAAAGGAAATGTAATCAACTTTCAACACATTGAACACCACCTTGGCATTAGACATCATAGATTTCCTTCTTACCTCCCAACTTCTGAGGCTTATTATTAAATACTTTCACAGCAGCAAGATCACAAAAACATTAGACTGCTTGCTTACAGGTATATCCGACTTAGTAAACTTAAAGGGACACTACCAAGCCTGGTAAAGCTGAAATTAGACCTATCGGCTTTACTGTATTCTGAAGCTTGGGCGTGCACAGTACGCTATCTGATTCACTTTGCCTGCCAGCTTTGTTCTCTCGAGCCAGCAGGAGGGATTGACACTTATGAGAATCTTTCTCTTTTAACCTGCATGCTGCCCCTGACAGCTAAGCTGGGCAAATGGGGGCTGGCAGGCAGCTAGGACTCTAGGTTTGTTGTTCATGGGTAGCTGTTTAGAAATTGGCATTTTAGCCATGCACTACCTGGCAATTCGTTCAAGCTTGAAAGAATTATTTAAATTATACATAGCACTGGCTACATAATTTGTGGGGCCCAGTACAAAATGAAAAAAACCCAGGGCCCCTGCTCCCAAAATTAAGAATTTCAAGACAGCAATAGCAAAGCATAAACCAAGTGAAGGACCTTTTAAACACCCAGTCATTTGCGACTGCACAGGTTGTACACCCATAGAGCTCACTCTAATTATACAATTGTTCTTTGACCAATAAGCATGTAATGTTTTTGTAACAGAAAACATATCAGTGTGGTTGTATTCATAGCTTAACAAATGAGTGTATGTAAAGCATACAGAAATAACTTACTTTTAATGAACTCTTCCTTAGGTACAAATCAGGCCTAGGGCATGCCCAGGAAAAAAGGGTCTTGAAAAACAGAAACTTTTTAAAATTTTAAAATATCATCCATAACTTGGATGTTTCAAATTTGACTAACATATAGTTACACTGAAGTTTATTGACATCATATTTCTGAAAAATCCTGAATAATGGAATGTTAATTCCTTTAGAATTCGTGTTCTGCAATTTTAGAATAAATGATGAAAAAAATCTTTATAAAATATTGGTATGAATGTTTTAAAATTTTGGCATGAATCTTTTTTCCCATTTGTGGGAAATTTTTAAACCCTCTCCCAACCAAAGAAATCTAAGAACTGAGGGATTTCTTAAGGATACAGCAAATTGCAAATTTTATTTATTTTCTGTCCAAGGACTTGAATACTGGCTTTTGAACATATTTGTAAACGAAATTCAGTCTTTCAATGTTTGATAAATTGCATATTTACCAAAGCTAAACCACTCATTTATTCATTCAGTATCCATTGATTATTCGTTATGTAAAACACTGAACTTTTTTTGGTAATCACATTTCTCATAAATATGTCATCTGTTTACTAATCAAAAAAATATTCTTTAGGAATTTCTTAAATTCACACAATTCACTAAAGTTTTAAGGTCATTGGGGAAAGCTAACACTGAGAGAAAATATACATTGTTAATCAGCTTCTAATTATATTAATTGTATACTCTATTTCAATCTAAATATTCTTACTATTTCATGTCTTGATAAGCAGTTGATATGCACTAAAATGTGGAAATTATGATAGATAGGGGCTGTTTTGCCATATGGTCAGGGAAAAAAAAGCGTGTACTCATTCAATAAAAAAAAACTTTTGAACACCAACTATACATAGATATAAAGATAAATGGCATATCTCCTGGTTAAATGAGAGAACATTTTTTGTGTGTGTGAGAGAATACACAAAGTCTTGTGGAGAAATAGATGGAGTTTAAGGTGGAAATTACCCTGATAAAGATACCGATAGGATTCTGTGTGGACTTGAATGAGGGGAATTTAATTGTTACCGAGGCATTAGGAAAGGCTTTACGGAGGATTCCATACTGACCCAGGACCAGACCTCAGTCTTGAAGAATGAGCAGCCATTAGTTTGGCAGAAAACATGGGAAATGTATCAAAGGTAGTAGAAGGTATAAAAACACAGATGTGTACAAGGGCCTGTCACCATCTAGGGACTAAAAGATTCTTGTGCCTGGAGGCCTGCGAAGGTGTGGCAGAAGTTAAGATCCTAGAAATGGACAGAAGCCAGAACATGAAGGGATTTTTGCTCCGCTAAGAAACTTGAACTTTATTTTGAAGGTTTGAGTGAGTCATTAACAGATTTATTTATTTCCTCATGATTACTAAATCAATATTTGCTTATTTAAAAACAAAACCTGTAAATAAAGCAAAGCAAATGCCACTTCTAAATGTTAAATAAGGGATGGGTCCAACCATATTTGCATATTGGAAAGAGTACACTCATTTAAAAGTATGGGGATGGATTGGAATAAGACTGGTGTTAGAGAAACTAATTTTACAAAGTTTTTTTGGGGGTACACTGTAAGCTGCAACAAAAAGGCCCTAAAAGACAATGTTTTAAATGAAATAAAAGAGCATTTCCCTTTCAACTAACAATCTAAAAGCAAAGTGATTTTCTAGGGCAGGAGAGAAACAGACTCCATAAAGTCTTCCAAGAACCCAAGTGGCCACTGATGCATTTTTTTACTATTTCCCAGCAGTAGGAGGAAACAGAGTCTAGAAAAGTAAATTTCTTTTCAAGAAATGACCCAGAATTTATACACAACATTTCTGTTCACAGACTATTGAATTAAACCTGGGCTCATGGCCAGCCACACCCTGTACGACCAGCTACGAAATTTAGCCACTCATTGATTACCTGTGAAAACAGCAGGTGCAAATGGGTACCGGTCAAAAATTTAGAAGTCTACACAAGGAAGGGCAGCACAGTAAACCGTGAAGGAAATAACAAGTGTCTGAACTAAGGTAGTGGCACGGAGAATGCAGAAGAAGAAATAGTCTTAGTAAGAAGAAAGGGAAGAAGTTTCTGGATTGTATAGGAACATGTACAAAAGTAGAGAGCAAGGAATGTGTTCTAATTGTCAGGAGAAGATAATACAATTAATTATACTTAGGCTAACGTGAAATAAAGAATCAAATAATGATTTCAGACATTTTAGATATTGAAATCTGATGCTGCAAAGAGAAGCTAGGGCTAGAGATATAGACAACAGAGTCATCAGAATGTGGACGGTAACTTAAGGGATCTTGATGGGGTGTCCTAATGAATAGGAGAGAAGAAACTAAGACCAGACCCTGGGGAAACACCAGTGAAAGAAGGATGATTAAAGGGTGCAAGAAGGACCTGCCTAGGAGATTGAGCAGCGGCCAGGGAGGTAGCTAAGCACAGCTACCAGGTAAAGTAAGTACTAGATACCTCTGCAGAGAGCTAGGTAAAGCACAAATACATCTGAAGCCACCCGTGTTAAGCAGGAGAATCATTGTAATGATAAAGGGTGTAGAGTCAGATAGCTTTGGGCTTGAATCCCTGCTTCACCCTTTAGTACTGTATCAACTTGGATATATTCTTATTTGATTCATTAACTCAACATAAATTTATTGAATTCTTAGTAAGTGCTAAGAACTGTGCCAAGCTCTAGGAATACCATGATTTTTTTTGAAAAAAGAGGTATGGTCTGTATCCTTTTGGAATTTACAGATTAATGGGGAGACAAATGTTAAACAGATAACCATAAAAATTATACAAATAAATATGTGTATGTGATATAGGCTAAGAGATAAAAGCACAAGATGTTATAAGAATTATAAATATCATCACTTGTATAATTGGGATAATAATAGGGCTTCTCTCAAAAAATGTCATAAGGATTCAAAGAAATTATACATAAAAAGTGTTAAATATGTTGGTTGACTCATATTAGTTGCTCAATAAGTTGTTTGATCTTACCACTATTAATATGTTTAAAGACAGAAATTAATAACATAAAATCTAAATAAGTTGAGATAAATGAAGTTATTTATTATGTTACTAAAAGTCTTTTGCTGAACTTCTATCATTGAAATAGAGAAAGTGCAAAGATTATAAATGATTGGTATACAAATGAGTTCACATGTGATATCCTTTCTGCACATTGTTTCTGTTTTACAGGCAGCAAACAGTAATAACAATAGTAAATATTTAGTGAGTCATTAGCATATGACAAGCATTACTTTATTTAATGTTTATTGCTATCCTATGAAGTTAGCACCCTTATTATCCATTTCTTACAGTTGAAGAAACTAAAACTTAAAAAGGTTAGGTAACTTGCCCAATGTCACATAGCTTGTAGTGTCGCCAGGGTTGTTTTCTTGTCACCTAGGCTGAAGTGCAATGGCGAGATCGCAGCTTCCTGAAGCCTCAAATACCCGTGCTCAAGCAATCCTCCTGCCTCAGCCTCCCAAGTAGCAAGGACTACAGGTACATACCACTGGGCCTCACTAATATTTATTTATTTATTTATTTATTTAGTAGAGGCAGAGTCTGGCTATGTTGCTCAGGCTGGTCTCAAACTCCTGGCCTCAAGCAATCTTTCTGCCTCGCCCTTCCAGAGCGCTGAGATTACAGGTGTGAGCCACTGTGCCCAGCCAGCCAGGGATTTAATCCAAAATCCTTTCCAAGTCCAAAGGCCTCCCCATAAACATTATACCACTTTAGGATAGACTCTGAACTATATCAGACTACTTGTAAAACTGGTAGCACTATTCATTATCACTTCTCAATGATAATGTTGGTAAAATGAAGACTAGTTTGTTTAATATCTATTTCATTCCATGCTGTTGGGTAGCTCTTGATCTATGCCTGATACTGGACTAAGAGCTAGAAATGCAACAACAATGAATGAGATATATCGTTGTCCTCAAGGAATTCTCAGTCTAGGTAGATATTATAAATAGAAGAAACACCTAAGAATCTGATTTTAAAGTAGTCACAAGACTTTTTTACAAGGTGGTTTTATTTTTCCTAATAGGGAAGCAAATAGAAAACCAGTAATAAAGGGACAAATAACCAATAGAAGAAAATGGAATGTAACCTAGAAAATAATTAAATGGAACAATGGTGGCAATAATAAACTCTACTCACTTAACAAAGTATCTTTTGAGGATCTGTTATACATTAGGTATCTTGTTATGCTCTGGAAATAAGGTTATTAAAATGATATTCTAATCTCCATGAGTTCACAGTCTGCCATTGAGTTTTGAAATAACAATCATGTAATGGCAGCAAGTTTAAGTTCATGAAAGCTTAATCTGAAAAATCAGACCCGAATTACTGATTGCATTATATGATTCAAAAGTTTTTCTCTGATGTAGCCTAATCAAAGTTATATGTTCAATTTTTAAACAGGTCCACACATAAAAAAAGATTTCTTTGATAGTTTTCATAGTTGTAGATAAATTAAGTGAACATGTTACTGATATTTTTAACAGTTGAAAAAAAGTGACATTGTTGATAGATTGTTTTCATTATATCTCATACTCCTTCTTGGAATAAACCCCACCCCTCTTCCCACATGACAGTAACCTATTCTTCTATGAGGAAATCCACCATAAAATCAAAAATGCAGTAAGACAGCACACCATGATTCCAAATAAAGGCAAAAAACAAAAATGCTAAAAAAGAAGAAAATAATAACAAATAAAATCCGTAAACTGTGTGTTTTAATTTTAATAATTTGGTAAGAATATATAAAATAAAAATTATTATTTTGTAATGATAACTTTCAAAGTCAAAGAAAATATGAGACCTTATTAAATTCAGCTTGACCCAACTCTATTTCATAAGTATGCCTACAACATTCACTTGACTCCTGGTATTAATCTACATATTCTGGGGATGCGAAATGAATGTATGATGTGTCATGTGCCTTTGTAGAGCATATATTCTCACATAGAAGAAAAATAAAACCAGTATGGACCAAATAGATGGTAGCATAAGTTTAGATATGATTATCAAGATATGCATTATAGACAATAACTACTGTGTCTAGATCAATGAAAGATGAAGCTGGCATAAGCCAGACTAGTTGGAAAGACTTCAGGAAAACTTACAGAATGAGTAGATTTTTGGAGTTGAAAATAAGAGGAAGGACATTCCCCAAAAATGTTGAGAGGCAAAAATGAAATTAGTATGAATGTGGGCAGCCTTGGTGTGACTAGAGAGCTTATGTGGAGGAGTTTTGGGGAATAATATTTGATAAGCAAGATATATGTCTGTTATGGACATCCTTCAATAACACAGTGGAAATTTCAGATGTGGAATGATAAGCTGGGGTCTGTTTCAAGACAACTCTGGGCGTTGTTTGAAGCGTATGTTTATTTGGAGCAACAATGAATGGTGTCTTTTCACTAACTAAAATTAAGATGTGAATGATGCAATGAAATGACCTGTAAAAAAGGTGACTATCTGCTAGTTTTCCACCCTGTAAACGTCCTGTGTAGCTTATATTTGCATACCATATTTCTGTTTTGTTTTGTAATTTTTTACTTTTTTAAGCTGATAATGGAAAGAAACCACAGGGAGCATTCTGTCAAGGTTTCCTTTCATATTTCTATAAACTCTTCTCTCAGTTAATAGCTAATATTGTGTCAATCACTTTGTATAAAATAAGTTGTAAACTTGAAATGAATTAAAACTTCCTGAAGGTGATATATAGTTTCATAACAAGAAGGAAAAAACAAAGAAACTTCTAATATTTTAAGAAATTATAGTACTTCTATATATTAGAACAGAGACCTTGGAAATCCCACTCCTCACTTTCTGAAAGATGTTTTTATTCCCCTACCTTGTCCTAGAAAATGGTCATGGATTTAGGTTTAAACACTCTTAAATTGAATTTATTATACATTTAAGGTAGTTTTCTTGATAATGAAATCACCCAAACGTAGCCTTTCTGCAATCTCCAAGCTTGGTCCTAGTTTAGGGTTATGGGATGATGTAGGAGCTTTAGAAAAAAGATGAATAGAGAATAAGATTAAGGTTAATTCTTTCTCCCCTTGATAATCCTTAAGATCATAAATTTTCTCTTCTGTAGGTTAAACCCCACCAGGGTTTTGTTGTTGTGTTACTGTTGCTGTTGTCGTTGTTGCTTTACCATTCTTCATATAAACACAAGTAAATCGTTTATGACCTCTATAGCCTCTACTGTATGAATAGTAAGAATTTAATACAAATTTGCTGATTGCTGACTTCCTGATAAAATTCAAAAATTTTAACTCAGAATCAATGATCTCTTGCAATTTATCTCAAAGTAACTTAATGGCCTTTTCCCCTGTTATTTCTTTCATGCCATTCTAGCTGCAGATAAACAGTTTACAATTCTACTGATAGCTGTTTTAAAGTTTTTGACCTGCTTCTTAGAATACAGCACCACTTCTCTTCCCTCTTGACTGTATCCTAGTCTATATCTTTAAAGAACAACTCAAATTAGCTCCCATCCTACAAATCTTTTCCTTATCTCTTTTGCTGGAAGAAATCTCTCACTCTTCCAATTTTTCAAAGCATTTTTTATGTTCTGCCTTATACTATAGCTATTTATGCACATACCCTACTTTTTTGAAGAGAAACCAGTGAAAACTTAATCATAAATAAATGAATGAATGAATGAATATATATGGTTTATTTCAAATTGACTTATCATCTTGGTCATACTCTTCCAGAAACAATAAAATTTGCCAATTTTTCTCTTTGCCAATTGTTATACCAAGAAGCTAAGACAAAAATCTGACAACAAAGAGTGTAGAATGTGTTGTGTATGTTATAAATCTTCTAATTTAACCTAATAGGTTTATATAAACCTACATACATATATGTGCACACACACATATATACAAACATTCACATACGTAGAGAGAGAGAAAAGCAATCCTATGCTAATAATTTAAATTCATACTGGTGTTTCAATCAATGAAGACTGCTTTTTTTCTTTTTCATAAGTTCTGCTGTTAACTCTTATTTTATATATTCTGTCCTTGGCCTTGCACAATGCTCTGAATATTATAAGAACTAAAAAAATATTTGCCAAATTAAATTGTGCTGCTGAAATATGTTGACCTAACTGCAGGAGTTGCTATTTATTTCCAGCAATTTATCCCCAATTTAACGTATTATTCCTATCTTGTAAGACAGGAATCATGGGGTGGAATCATGGAACTTTCTGCTGATGTGTTAGTTGTTCCTCTCAACTTCAAGATATCTAAAAATTCGATTAACATATTATCCTATGTCCTAAAACAAATCATTAGCAAAAATGATGATATACCCTGAGATATTCTGTTAGAGAGATCCCTCTGAGGTGACAATGTTTTCATAATCAGAACTCTTGAAAGGTACTCATTTCACCATCAAACTATTTGATTATCTTGCTCATACATTCCCTTCTTGTTCAAAATTTGGTTGCTATTGGGAATTTCAGCTTAGTTAGGGCAACCCCTTACCATCTCGGTGGGGGGCAGAGAAGGCAATTGACTAGCTCTTACCAATGGAATGAGTTTAGATGTGGTTCACATGACTTCCAGGCTAAGGAGCTTAGAAAACAAGTGTTTTTCTCTTCCGCTGGCTTGATGCAAGCTCACACAGTGAGCTTAAGAGTCATTTGTTGGAGCTAGATGAGCCATACTATGAAAGGAGGCTGGTTCTCTGAACTATTCCATAAGAGAGCTGAGCACTCATAAAGAATAACACTTTTCAACTCTACACAAGAGAAAAACAAACACCAATCATCTTTGAGCCACTGGATATTGTTTTTGTTTGTTACAACTAGCATTATTCTGCTAATATGGCTGTCCGTGAAGTGCCTTTCCTTATACTTCATTCTTGTTGACAGAGCCCACCTTCCTCTATAGAGCCTAAAAATTCCAGATCCTCATTTTCCCAGTAATACTTTGGAGTGAGAGCATGGCCTGTGACCCATTTCTAGACAATCAGACCCAAAACAGACTTTGCTTGTAGCTTCTGGGAGAGAAACATCCTGATGAAAAGAAAATGCTTCTTAAAGAGCCTCCAGAGCCTGTTGCTGCAACAACCATCTGACTTTTCATGACGGAAAGTCCAAAGACAAAGGCCATAAAATGGCAGAATAGAAGGTTCAAAGTGACCTGAGTCCTTAAAGACCTCTTTAAACCAAGAAAACAACTCTGTGTTTGAAGCTCTGTACTTAGCTCTCAGTCTAGTAATACCATCATAAAATGATCAGTTAATCTATTATGACTTATTTTTATTGAACATGTTATGTTTCCTTGTAATTTCCTCTTTCTTTTCTAATTTTCTGTCAATACTTTCAAAAAAATAATTAATTCTAAAGTTGTATTCAAAATCAATTTCAAAGTCAATGGTATAAAGTTGGTTAAATCCACCTTCTATAAAAATGGGAAATATTTGATTGTTATCAACGATCCTGTGTCAAAAGACCTGAAATTTATTTACTCAACTTTAGTTCAGTTTGCTTTCTTCAATAAACCCTCAATTATGACCATGGGGGCTAGAACGACATTTTAGTTTAGCAAATGATTAAAAAGAATGAAGTCTTATATCTATGGAAAGAAGTATGGAGATATGTCAAAGAACTAAAAGTAGACCTAACATTTGGTCCAGCAATCCCACTACTGGGTATTTACCCAAAGGAAAAAAAGACATTTTATAAAAAAGACACTTGCACTTGAATGTTTTTAGCAGCACGATTCACAATGGCAAAGATGTGAAACAACCCAAGTGCCCATCAATACATGAATGGATCAATAAAATGTGGTATATGTATACCATGGAGTATTACTCAACCATAAAAAATGGTAAACTAATACCTTTTGTAACAAATTGGATGGAACTGGAGTCCATCATTTTAAGTGAAGTATCACAAGAATTGAAGAACAAAAACCATATGTACTCACTACTAAATCGAAACTTATAGTCTACGGCCATACCACCCTGAACACACCTGATCTCGTCTGAAACTTATAGATCAACACTCATGTGCACATATGGTGGTAAAATTCAACAGAAATCAAGCAGGTTGGAGAGAGAGGGGATGAGTAAATTCACACCTCACAATGTACACTATATAGGTGATGGACACACTTATAACTTTGACTCAAATTGTACAAAAGCAATTCATATAACCAAAACATTTGTACTCCTGTATTATTCTGAAATTTAAAAAAAATTAAAAAATTATACATTCAACATTAAAAGATTAATTAGTTAAAATTATGTTGCATTTATATGGTGGACTATTGTGCAACCAATAGAAATGACGACTTATAAATACAGTCTTATTACAAGCCATGTAGTCTAGACGATGGCATAAATATTATTAATACTATTGGATCACTTTGAGTCAGCTTGAAGTCTACTTTGTACAGGCACCCAAAAATTCTCCTTTTAATTCACTCCTAATTCCCTTCCTTGCACTTTCACTTCTCCATCCTGGATTCATTTTGTTTTCACTCCTTCTCTCCTTGATAAAAATCCTTCTTTCCCAGGATATTCACCTTTCCATAGTAGTCCACCTATAAGATTAAATAAACCTTTCTTATATTTAATTATGTCGGCCTCTCATAGAAGGACTGAAGATGTACATGGGAAAAAAGAGAGGATGTAGCCCATGTATCCTATTCTCTTATAATTAATTTTTATATAATTTTTGGGGGGAGGGGAGAGGAAGGGCTCTGTTAAAAAATTTGAAGCATGTGAGTTTGTACAGAAGTTTTGAGGGGAAAAAAAGGCCCTGAAACAATGCTTATATTACATTTATTTTGTCATATAAGTACAACTCAACATTCTGCACTTATTATTGTATGAATGAATATTGTACTGAAAAAAGGCCGTTCTATAGAATGTGACATTGCACTACCAAACAACAGCCATTGTCTACAGTTATATTCAACAACTTGCAGTGGGGAAGGTCCCGATGTTTTTCATTGAGAAAAATTCGATATTTTCAGAAAAGTATTAATATCTTATAGGCTGGTATACAGTGAATATTATAACCAGTTTAGCAACCCCAATTAAATCAACCCCTTAAATTTAAATTAATTTGCACAATATAAAATAATTCTCCAAAATGTAACAAATTTATCATATTTGCTAGATATTTTAGAGGATATAAAGATTGATAACATATAGTTCTTACCCTCAAGAAACCTAAAATCTAGTAGATAAAACAGGAGGTACTATATATAAATATAATCTAAGGGAGAAAGAGCTAAATCATTAGATTGAGAAGATACAGTGTGTTGGGAACACAGGAATAGTATAATAAGTTCTAAGTATGAGGGACAGAGAGAGGTTGGAGGAGGCTTTGTTATCAAGGTAAACTTTGATCTAGATTTTAGGTTTTTTTAATAGATTACTGTGATGGAGGTGGGATATTATTTCAAGAGAGGGAAAATTGTAAAGACATCCTTCAGATAGTAAAGTAAAGGCAGATTTTGGAAACAGTGACATCTTCTAATAGGTAGTGTGCAGAGAAATGTAGGCTGAGATCAGATCATAGAGAGACATGAATGTCACACCAAGGAGTAGTTATTTTGTTTCCTATAGTTTTTGGGGACCTATTAAAGTTCTTGAACTGAGAGGTTCCTGACTCTTTTAAGAGAAACTCTCTAGGAGTTGTGTAGAGGAGAAACAGTTGACACTAGTATGCTACCATCACAACCAGCAAAAGGTATAATAAGAACTAAAACCAGCAGTGCAAATGGAGAGATTTGCAGACACCTGTAAAGAGAAATAATTATCAGTTGAAATAGAATAGTTGATTTTGTAACTTCATGTTAACTACAGTGTTGTGTGAATATGGAAATATAATTCGGAGTACACTTTTAGAACTTCATTTCTACTGATGAAATCACAGTATCCCAGAACCAAACCACAGAGAGAACAGGAAGGGAACTTCCTGTTGATCACTCTGAGAATTACATTTCTTTTCATTACGTATCCTTGTATGAAAGTAATTGCTACAACTCTCGCTATCTTCATTTCCCATTCGTATGTTTAATGTTAAATCCCAAGAAACAACGTAAGATTCTTTGTTGATAGTCAGAAATGTAATGGAGTAAAATATATCTGTTCATCCAAATATTGTATGGTTTAGCCAAAGTATTATTGTATCCCATCTAAGAATTTAATATAAACATAAAACATTTTTAACTTCAATCAACCATAATTGCTAAGTTGGGTCTTTTTCAGACACAGGCTTTAAATGAGTACATCAGTTAAAAGGAAGTGTTCAACTCTTTGACCATGCAAATGAATTCCAGGTGACTGAGACCCAAATTCTTTATTCCCTCCTTTCAAAATGTAGTGTTTTTCTTATTGCTCATTTTTTAAATTAGTATTTATAAAAGGGTATATTAAGCAAAGAGGCAGTTATAATCTACAATATTGCCATTACCATGATTGCACTCAGAAGATAGCCAGAATCTAAAATTTGATCCCAGATTCAATGGTGAAATATTATTACAGATGGGAAACTAATTGACCTGCTAGAACTATAGAACCAGCAGTTGACATTTCATTAACAGCATCATCAGATCTCTAAGGATCTTCTTGTCAATTTTAGCCAGAAAAGTTTTTAGTTGAAAGATTTTAAATGAATATTTTGGAAATTCATAGAAATTCTCATTTATGCAGTCCGCAAGTAATTTTTTACTTCTACCTATTTGAAACACTATCAGTTTTATTTAGCCTATAAAATATCTTCTAATCTTACATTTTTCATGCTTGAAATCTGTTCAAATTCTGTTTCTGCAACTTAATGTTTGAGTGACCTTTTATAAACATTTTAATTTATTTGAGCCTCAGTTTACCTAACTATAAAATGAGAATCTGGATGCCCATCTTGCTGGATAGTTGAATAGATTTAATGAGATGATATAAGTAAAGCATGAGCATTCAAGAAAAAGTAGTGACTTTTCTTAGGACTTTTCCCAGTTCTCTTTATCATACTTTAGATTACGTTTCCAAAGCAGTTTCTACTTCACAATAGATTTATAACTGGTTTTGGGTCATTATTTTAAATCTGTGCTGGTGCAAAATGCTACCTTTCTAAGGACTGAATTAAGGTGAGGTAATCTAAAATAAAATTAAAATCTTTATTTATTATTTTCTAATTGCCAGGAAAAAGTAAAACACTTTTCTAAATTTTATGTTTTTCTCCTATAACTTTTTCCCTATAAATTTGGTACTGGTAGTGTTTGCCAATAGCATAAACAGATAACAAAATGAAGAAACAACTAGAGAATTAATAGGAATAGAAAAATCAAGCAATGCTATGTTGCAAAAATAGTTTTCATTAGCTTTTCAATATAGAAATTTCTGTAAATGTATTATTTTCTGCTAGTTACATTGTTTCTACTGTACCTGATAAAATTATGCTCAGATGTCTATTCATCGTCCTCTCTAGAGAGCGCTATGGCTTTTTGATGCTTTGCTTATTTTTTAAAAATTCCATAATATAGATTTTTCACAAAATCAAAAGGATCCAATTGGTTCTCTCCACTTGGTAAATGTTAATAAGGACTTTTTTTAAAAGAAAAAGATCCTAACAGAAGAAATTTGTCTGATAAGACATAGTTGACTCAGTTTTTTTGTGGGTTTTTTTTTTCCTTAGTGAT
>VBSM01002616.1:42698745-42716245 GCA_008086735.1 Cheirogaleus medius
ACCACAGAATAAAAATTTCTGGCCAAAAAAAAAAAAAATCTTTCTTCGAAAGGTCCTTTAAACTACTTTCTGTTGAATATAAACAATCATTTGATAAATTACCTATATATAGTCATGACTAATTTCTATCAATTTAAAATAAAATAACTGTTTTCCATCATATGTATTTTATTTATGCAAAGAATTTATTGAGTAGAAGTCCTAATTTATAATGCCATTTGAATCTTTCTATGTAAATTATTTGTATTCTAACACCTCTAAAATTATAGGAACATTTAAGGAATTTCCATTTAAGCTTTTATTTTCTTACTTTTACATAAAACTATAAAATGAACTTTTAGGTTGAATTACATTTAATAGGTTACAAAATGCTGAGCTATATGAAGTATGTTTTTTAAAAGATAATCACTTTTCTGTGGAATTTATGTAAAACAATCTTTATGATTTGGGAATTCATATTTATACAACACTAAAAATTAGAGAATATTTAGCAGAATGCAATAAAATTAAAATAAAAGGTGAGAAGATTATATCTTCTAAGAAAAGTCTAAAGCAATGATTTAGAGTTGGAACAATAATTTCCTCTTTGCATATAACACAGTTAGGAGAATGATGGAGGCTCTCCTTCTTCACCATTGGTGGAAGACAAGAAGAGACAAATTATAGAGATGAAAAAACCATGGCAGGAGGGAGGTTGTGAATCATTCTTGATTATCTTCAGTTAAGAATGAAATAGCCATTTAACCTCTTCCACAAGAATTTCACCAGAATTATATGTTTTGATGCGTCTTAAAAGGGTTTAATTGATCACCTCCCTAGATATTTTAAGACATTGATCAAACACTCCCGACTCCCAGTTAATAGACAGTAAAAATGAGAAACAGATTTTTGTGCACTCTGACCACCCCTCCACAGAAGCAGTACTTTTGCAAAATGTGGCCCTCAGCTCTGCCTGGGAAACCTAGCTGGGCTCCCTTTTTAGGCTCTCAGGGAGAGGAGGGTTTGCAAGAGCCCCAGCGCAACTTTGCCCAAGTCATTCCACTTATCACTTTACTGGCTTTGCTATTTTCTGCCCAAATTTCCTGAGATGAAGACAAGAAAACAGTATTCTGAAGATGATAGTTTTCTAAGGAAGTTTCTATTTACAAATTTCTAAACTTGGAAATGACAGGGTAAGAAGATAATGATATGGAATCTACAATAATTAGCATTTGGGAGGAAAAAAGTTTTCTTTGTTTTCAGAGCCCTAGATAAAACACTGAGTCCATGGTAAGAGTTACTGTTATTATATTTTCTCCCATTGTTAGATGCCATTAGTCTTGTTCAATAAAACCCTTAATTGGCTGACTTTGCTTGTGAGTAAGGGGGAAAAAAATCACCAACTTTCTAGTCAGAATATAAAACTCATAAAATCAAGCCAGGATTAAAAGAGATGATGATATATGGAAACTACTTTGCACAATACCTGCCATTACTATTAATCACCACCACAAGAACCATCACCACCAAAAGACCTATTTTTAAATAGCATTTGCCTTGCCTGCCACCTGCCATTGAGGAAATTTCTAATCCTTTCTGAGCCTCAGTTTCTACTCAGTAAACAGGGATAATACCTATCTCAAAGGTTACTGGGAAAATGAATTTGACTTTGTTTTTGGTAAGTGCTCAATAAATTGAAACTGCTATTTGTTTGTAGTTAGACTGGGGCAAAGAATAGGATACAATTCCCACTAGTGTGAAGGAATTTGTGGTATAGATTATGATAGGTCCTTTTAAAACATCAGTTTATTACTTGAAGTTCTCAGAAAAGGCAAGGAAAAAGAAAGATGGAAAATGAAGAGGAAAAAGAGTATTAACATACAGTACATAAAATACATTCCTTAATCAGCCATCCATATTTATTAGATTTTTAAAAAGCATCCAGTGCCTTAAAAGGTTTTTGAAAGCTGCGCTATTTTTAATAAAGTCTCATGTGAAGCACCAAATAAGCTCTTAAAAAGCCTGGAAGTGCAATTCCATTCAATTTCTATCAATAGGAATCGCCCAGGTGTAATGTGCTTCATGCAGCGCATACCCAGGGAAGGAGCCCACTGCATTCTTCGCCAGTGAAGGCTTCGAGGTGCCCTTCCTAGGGAGCCGCTCCCAGAGTGTGTTGGAAAAGATCAGAAAGCAAATATGGAAATCACTAGCATCTTTTGATTTTGAAATGCACCTTGTTGTGCGTGTACCTGGTTGACACATGAATGAAGAACTCAAAGCAAGCATCACGTCTCACTAAGGTTTTATAAAAAGTACTATTTTCTTCCTAAATGTTTTTCTCTCTTTTATGATTTTTAAGAAAGGAAATAGGTCAATTCTTGAAAGTGGTCCAGTTTTTAAAATATAGCATGTTTTAGATATATTGTTAATAAACATTTGGTTTCTATTATTCATAGAAAATTTGCTCTTACATATTAGAAATGCCTTATCTCATCTTTTTTAATAGGCATGTTACTAGTGTGTGCTTGATGTAAGAGGACTATTTTATAATTAGGAATATATACATATATCCAAACCTAAATTTAGCCTAAATGCATTTTCAAAAAGTTATAAAATACTGTGTTCAGATTCTCTTTTCTCCAATGGATTAATCTAAAAAACAACTGGGACTCAATTTAGAATTTCCTGGCAGCGAGCAAGAGAAATGTCAAAATCACAGTTTTACTTTATTGAAGGTCCTCTTAGGAGTCCAATGGAAAGAACTGTGTGTGCCTGGTAGCCAGAGAGCAGTGGGAGGTAATATTTAGTTTATTAATGTGTCTTTGATTTCTTTCATAGTGTTGATGCCTAGTATTAAAAACCAAGACCTTGATCCAATTTTCCCCTCACCCTCCTTCTAATGGAAAAGAGCTATGAAAAACAGATAAAGTTAACAAGATGTTGCATAAAATCAAAGTACATTTCAGTAATCCCAAGATATTCAATACATCCCATTTGCTTGTGCATTGGAATGGCTCAGTAAATTATGTTCCACTTGTAAATGTTGAATTTTAATATCCAAGCGCCAACTATACACAACATCTTACATACACATTAGACAACCTTCTTGTCCTCTGGAAGCTTAAGTTTTATAAAAACAACCAATAATTTTTTTCTTGATGTTTTTCTTATTTTGCATTTCATTAACATGGCAAGAGCCATGTATTTATTAGTTGTGCATTGGATCTGATTTTCTGCATTTTTCATATTGGATTGAACTAAATTTTTGAGAAATCTACATTTGGGTGGAGTGTGATTGAGAATTAAGAAAATTATATTGCTAAGTAAGAGATGAATTCTGATAAATTGATGGCTAACAAACTATTGATAATATTTTATATAATTGATGAAAAATAAAATTATAGTAAATTCCTTGCTGTGTTCTATCCCTCATAAGCTCAAGAAGCAGCAACCAAAACGTCAGTGAAACATATAAATCTTTTGGGAAATACTAACTGGGTTATAAAAGATTAATCATGTTGTTTAGTGCTGTGGTAGAAGTATTTTAGAGAGATATAATGAAGGAGATTAAATGACCTGGAGATGTGTCTGAAACTTAATTTTCATCTATTAAGGAACCAGCCATATAGGTAGGGGGTTGGGGTCCACAGGCCTAAATGACATAAATGGCAACAAAATGCTCTTGATCCTGAGGTTATTGGTGATTGTGATGTTGAATTTTTAGTATGTTTTGTAGACTCATATTTTGATGTTTTTTTCTACTCTTTTGGTGATAAGAAAAATACATTATTTCAAGAAATATCATGTTTGCAGCATTCTTTTTAGAACAACTTTCTGGCCAGTCCATCCCTTATGCAAACACTTAAAGTCCAACCTTCATTGCATTCTATTTCCCACCTATCATTGCCCTATATTTTTGAGAGGTTTTGTTCTCTGGCTTACATACTTCCAGACTCTAGTAATAAAGTATGGGTGTATACTCAATGCACAAAACAGAGAGAAATACTCATTTTGCTAACTTCCTTTTTTTTTTATTGCCTGTAATAATTTTGATGATGCCAACAATTCCTAATAGAGATAATCATTGCTCAACTTCCCACATCACTTCTAAAGGAGGATCTAGGGTCAAGGCTCTGCTGAAGGCAGGTGCCACATTTGGTATTATGCTTGGTCAAAAATAATACAATAAGAATGGCAAGAGGTTGAGGTGAGGCCATGGGAAATCACAATCCATTTGCAAGTCTAAATTACAAGGAAATAGAAACAATGACTAAATAGAGACGCTGGTCTGGTCTTCAGAGAAAATTTAAAGTGAAATATGGACTCACTGAAAGAGAGAGAAAGACAAAGGGAGATATAGGGACAGGGAGTGACCAAGGCTTTGCAGACCCTAGGATAAGTATTGGAAGAGGAGTTGTGTCCTTCCTGATGACATTTGTCTTCCCATTCCAATATGTGTCCACTCTTAGTAAACTCCTTTTAACTTAAGGTAATTTGAGTCATTGTTCCTTGCAATTCATAAAAACTTTAACAAAAACAATAACTGTGGACAATCAAAAGTGAGTATTAAAATGTTAAGTTAAATTGGAAAATCATAGAGCCATGGTTTACGGCTTAGGTATGGTTTAGATATCATCTTGTACAACCTTAAAATACAGGAAATAGATGCTTAAAAACATTATAATTGGGATGAAAATGACATGGTAAAGATTATATCACAAATGTACACAGGCAGTCTATATGAAACATTTCAATGAATTTTACTGATATTCTTTAGGGGAGACATCAGCACACCCTTTTTACAGATGAGGAAATAGAATTATTTGCCCAAGATTACAAGGCTAATATGTAGAAAAAATAGGAATCTTTTTTCTAGTAAACTAAAACTCTATGTAAATAAATTAATAAGAGGCATATTGAGGCCGGGCGCGGTGGCTCATGCCTGTAATCCTAGCTCTCTGGGAGGCCGAGGTGAGCGGATCGTTTGAGCTCAGGAATTCGAAACCAGCCTGAGCAAGAGCGAGACCCCATCTCTACTAAAAAATAGAAAGAAATTAATTGGCCAACTAAAATATAGAAAAAATTAGCCGGGCATGGTGGCGCATGCCTGTAGTCCCAGCTACTCGGGCGGCTGAGGCAGAAGGATCGCCTGAGCCCAGGAGTTTGAGGTTGCTGTGAGCGAGGCTGATGCCACGGCACTCTAGCCGGGGCAACAGAGTGAGACTCTGTCTCAAAAAAAAAAAAAAAAAAAGAGGCATATTGATGCTCATGAAAAAAAGTTGGAAGAATTTGTTCTGTTACCATATCATGTCATCCCTCCAAAACTAACCAAGGATAAGTAGTTTCAGGAAAATGATACCACTCATTTCTAGAAAATGTTTCTATTTTTTACATCTACACAAGAGATGCACTCCAAATTCCCACAGTAATTTGGTTTAGATGACAATGAGGATAAGGATGATGCTGATGAGGAATCATGGGGGTGGTGGTGATAGTGGTGATGGTAGGGATGATAAATCCCTAAATGCCTACTAAACATCTCAAAGTAGGTGTTCCTCAAGCACCTCACTTGGCATTTCCAAAACCGAAATCATCTTGCTACCCAAATAAGCACTCTGACTACAATTCCCCGGCTCAGAAACTGTGACTTGTTCTTGCCTCCTCTGCTTAACTCATCCCTGATCTGCAAACAGTCACCAGTCCTTCATGCACTCTGTCTTCTAAATGTATCTTGGACCACCCAGCCATGCCCATACCTGCACCCACTGCCTCTAGGCCATCTGAATGTCTTTAGAATGTCTGAGTGGATCTTCTAACTACACTTCTTGCATCCACCCTTCCAATCCCAAGGCAGAATACTTATTGATTCCTTTTGTCTATGGACAGAGTGAGCTCTCTAAAATGAAATCTGATCATTTCACAGTCCTGTTTGATATGAATTACCAGTCTTCATCTGGCTCTCTCACTCTACCCTAACCTCACTTTAGCCTTTGCAAACCCATGTGTAGTTACCCAGATATACTGCACTCTCTCAGAACCCTATGAATTAGAACTGTCAATTAAAAGCAATAGTACTATTCCATTACTGATAATAACTGCTACTATTATTACTATTCCTTTTCCTCCTGTATCCATCAGTGTCAAAAAAGTCAAATTAACTTTTATGCTCTCATGTATAAAGTTCAGAAGTAGTCATGTCAGGTGAACTATGTAATAAAGGATCCACATTTTCTTTTTCTTAAAGCTCTACCATCCATCTCATGGTACAAAATTGTTCCTTAATTTCTAGCCATTGTTTTCAACCAGCAAGAAGAAGAAACAAAATTCTCCACTAGTCTTCTACTAGCCAGAACTTATTCAAATCATCATTCCTAGACCCAAGGTAGAGTGGGAAATTTAATCTAATTTTAGAAGTTTATTTACTTAACTGGAAACTATGGATTGTTTTACTGAAATAGAAGAATAGAGCATATACTGATAGTCAACTAGAAATCTTCCCTACAGCTATCACATACTGAATATGTAATATACAACTGGCACTTTAATGTATACTTCATCTTCATTATCTGATTTAGTCTTAATAACATCTTTCAAAGTTAGGTACTATTATCCCCATTTTACAGATGATAAAAGTAAGTCTCAAAGATTATATAAGTCACCCTATGTCATGCTAGTAAGTGCCAAATACAGAATTAAAACTCAGATTTTACTCCAAATTCAATGTTTTTTCCATTATGCCAGGTTGACTCCTCATTATTAAATGCCAGTCCTAACTCTATCATTTTACAGACAAGGAAACTTAGGCTACTATTGGTTTGCACCCTCAGTGGTTGTGCTTCTTTCCAAACAGGCAAAAAGTGTTACTTGCTTTGGGGGTAGGAGCTCAAGTGGTGCTGGATTGGACAATCTAGCATATGTGTCACTTCTCCATAATTATAACCTTAGGAAACATTTGTTATGTCAAGTTCCAGGATATCTGCTTTCCTTAATAAACCTATACATCTTCATTATGTACTTTCTCAAGCCAAGGTAGATAAATGCAAATTTCCTAAGTTGACCATTCCCCGTTAAGTTTAAGAGGTAACTTTCAGAGACCAGTGTATTACTTATCTGAGGAAAAGGTCACAAGTGGAAAAATACCATGAATCTGTACTTTGAGAAAGCCTAAGCTGAACATAGAAGCATTTTCATTAACTTAGTGCAGTCCATTGCCATGAACCCATCCAATAACAATGATGACATGCATTCTGCCCTTCACGTGCCATGCTAGTTTTTCTGAGCATTGTCATCTTACTGAGACCAGCCAAGTAACTACTGAGAAATGTACGTAAGTACCAAAAGAGGAAAATATGAGGGGAAAAAAGCATTTAGTCACTTTGGGAGGTAGGCATATGCTTATTATATTACTCATTGTATTTGTCCATATATCTTTCCAATAAAAGAAAGAAAAGATGGAAAGTACAACCATGAAGGAAGAGTGGGAATGGAATGTGTGGGCCCTTATGGGATGATGAGACTACTAAGAGATAGGCCAGGCAGCCTTGCAATAGGCCTGCAGTCATTGGTGAAGTGCCTACATTTCATTTAAACTCTTACTAATAACCTCAGGTAAGTCACCTCCAGCACTCAAGGCCTCCAGCTACATAGTGAGTTTAGCTGTGAGGTACTTTTATCCTGGAAGTCTGCACATGAGGGTCCACTGGGAGCTCTAGTTTATATGTTATTACAGCTCAACTCTTTTTCTTTGTGTATATGTATGTTTGTTTCTGAAGATCAATCTTCCCTATAGACAAATGCTTTGGGAATAGTAAAATATTGTAGTGAAATTAAGTCTTTCCATATAGCACAAAGACCTAATTAACAGAGGTTAACCTTGATACCGGTCACCTTCCCAGTGCCTAAACAAATCACTTTAAAAAAATAAAATAAATGATTCTGGAAATCCAGAAGACAGAGCTTAATTTTTTGTTGTTGTTGTTGCTTCATGTCTTTGTTGTTTGCTTGGGGTTTTTTGTATTTTAAATTTTAGCATCAGTAATCTCAATGGTAATCTTTTACAGTAATGTAAATATGGAATTTTAAACTGTTAGTAAATCAGTCAAACTTCAGATTTTATATTAATTTAAGAAGATGCAATGTATGGCTAGAACCACTGTAGAAATCTTTAATTGATGACTATCTTGCACAAGTGAAATCGTTATCAGAAGTCATTCAGGTAATTAATATAAGCTTAAAGAGTGAAGAGGGAAAACTTATGCTGATAGCAGTCCACCATAGGCTTTAAAGGTGCTGTTCTCTCTCAGAAGACAAGTCGGAGAGGTCTGATCAATCCCAGAACATTCCAGAATTTAACCATAAATGAAATTCTACTTAGAATTTTTTTTGTATTGTTGAAAATAAAATCAGCAAAAGGAAATGCTAATTTAAAAGGGGAGAATTAATTCTAGAAAATATAGTAGAATACAAGCAGAAAGGCTACATTCTCGTTCAGTCTTTTTTAATCAACTATCACCGACGCAAAACAAACAAACAAAGTAGCGTATTTTTCGTGCCCTAGATATTCATGGTATTTCAGTCTAGCAAAGATCAAGTTGCTCCTCTGTTGAGGGTGGGGTCAGAGGCCTCACTGGTCTCCGTACAGGGAGAATCCCAGGACAGACTAGACTGTTGCCCACCAATTACTTTATGGCTAAGATTAAAAGTTAGACAGGAAAATCTAAGTGTAATGCAGAGCACGAACTTTATGAAAATCAAAAAGACTTTTATGATATAAATACCTTTGTAATCTCAATGCACAGCTAAGATTTTGAAGGAAGTGTAACAGCTCTTGAAAGTCCTTTTGGTTTGTTTTGTTTTCTTTTGTTTGTACTTGACTGAAACCAAAAGTCTTTGGTTATGTGACTACCTACATTGTGTCTTCCACATTCAATTAGTTCATTTGCACCAAAATTTAAAAATCAGGGAACTCTGAAATTACATTCATCAATAGATCTTTAAAACAACAATAGCAACAACAATAATAAAGCCTGTTAAGGAGATTGCTGTGTTCAAAAGTCTTAGAATAACAGGTAAGAAACTTTGAAATATTTTATCTTTTACAATGAAATAAGTATTTTAGAAAAGTCTCTCTATTTGTAGGATGGATTTGACAGAATAATATTAATCATAATGGTAACAACAGCTAACATTTATTAATATCTTAATATATGTCAAACGTTATATTAAGAAATTTACATGGATTATGTAATTTAATGAAATAGCGTTATGAGATAGTATACCTAAGAGCTACAATTATAAACCCATTTTAAGAAGGGGAAGTTGAGACTTAGAGGGGAAATTAATTTGCTCAAATCTCACAAAAAGGAAGTAGTGGATTTAGCACTTGTGCCCGAGGGAGTCTTAGCTCCAAGGCCCATATCTTTACCTGCTTTCATTCCAAGCAAAATGGATTTATCATTTAAATGTATTGAGTACTTATATACCAAATATAATTTTACTAAATGTTTTATGCTGGTGAAGCTAAAAGGAAAAAAAATGTATACAACCACCTTTTAATTACATATTTCCCTCCAAAGCTCTAGTTGTAAGAGCTTTGGAAATAAGAACATCTGTTCTTTTTGTGTGTGTGTTATTGGGCCTGCAAGCTACATTTGGTAGCCTGAGTGTGTAATTGTCCTGTGTCTTTTGTGTTTGTTTTAAGAGCCCAATCAAGTCACTCAGCATAGGTTGGCATCAACCACTCTCACATTCTCTGATATGTGCAAAATTGTTCTGTGAGAATATTTCTGCCCTGAGGGAGGAAATCTTCCCCCTTTTAAACTAAAATTATCCGTGTTACTTGCAACTTCTGCTTAAAGGTAACAATCCCATTATGATTATAAATACACAGGCTACCCTAGACTTTAAATGTGCTCAAGACACCAAATCATATTTTTTAAGAAATAGGGGACACAGTAATCAAGTGGTTACACTTTAATATAAAGTCCCAATGAGTTTTTTAAACCCTAGAAAGTCTTGTTTTTGTAAGCACATTTTAAAAAAATTAAAAATCTGGCTACTACAGCTTCAAAAAATGCTACCAAGACCTATAGGGCAGCATTGGTATTTTTAAAACAGTAAAATATTCTACAGGATCCAACCTGCAGCTTCCTTTCTGAGAAGTATAATACATTTTTCCTGAAGCAAAGATAAAAAAGAAACTTCTTTTATTAATTGACAAATTACAAACTGTATTGTATGTGAACAATAAGTGCATAAATATCAATGCTTTTTGAGAACAGCTGTCTGAGCTATCCTCCCTCCAGAACACAAAGAAATGACTTGATAAAGTTCTCCATACAGAGTCTGAGCTGTAGCTGAATAATTGCCATCTATTTATTTATTTTTTTATCTGAGTAGAAGGCACTTTACCAAGATTTGGGTAGAGATAAATAGCAATGAGTACCTAAATGTACAGAGGTATTCTTGAAGAGTTTAGAACAATGCCTTAATTAACTGATTCTGCTTATTTTATGAAGAATCCTCCAAAAGCAATATATACTTTTTTTCTATTATTATAATATTCATTCATTCATATATGTATATATTGGGTGCCTGGTAGTGTACTAGGCACTGGATATGCATGTGTGAACAAAATGAGCCCAAACTTCTAATCTCATGGAAGTTACATTCATTTTAGAGGAATAAGATAGATATTTTTAAAGATAAATAATTAAGTCAGTCACAGGGTATCCTCTAAGATGATGAATGCCATGGAGAAAAATGAAGAAGAGAGGGATGATTCCTGAGTAGCATTGGGATGTTATTTTAAAGCCTGGTAAAGGATGACTTTCCTGAGACAATAACATTTGAGCAGAGACATGAAGAAGGTAGGGGACAGACTAATTTAGGTTCTTGGGGGAAGAGGATTCCAGACAGTTTTTTACATAGTTACTTGGTCAAAGTTACTTCACCCAAAGAAATAGTATATTCACTTCTTTTTTCTCAAGAGATCTAAAACCAGGAGTGCGAAGTATTATATGGATCCTCTAGACTATGAACTCCTTGACGGCAGGAACGATGTCTTACTCATATTTCCTGTCTTCAGAATCTGGCTCAGTGCCTGGCATAATAAGCATTCAGAGAAAGCAGCAAAAAGAGAATGGGAAAAAAAAATACAGATAAACACATTAATTCTGCCTTCACCTCAGTTTCCCATCTGCATTTTTAATATTTTTCTGAAAATCATTATATTTACATAACCAGTGTAATCATCTATTTATTGTTTGAATTTTATAAGTCAAATATCTTAAAAGTGTCATCATTCAAATTCATTTGTTTCTTCTTTATTTTGATTATTGTCTGCCTGTCAGGCAAAGGATAGTCAGAATCAATCTGTGTTGCCATTAAGCTCTGTCTTACAGCTTTTTTCTACACTCCTTAGTATAATCCCTTGAGAATTCATTGGATACTAGGAGTATTTACATCTCTACCACATCCCTGTATTTGCCTCCTCCATAGATCTTATCAAAATCTGAATCTATCTTATGTCTTCATTTGTTTACATGTGTATTGGATTGGCTGTCTTCCTGACCGCAGTGGAAGTATTATGGAACATCATATTAAACCATGTGCTCTAAGGACCTTGCACATAGTAGATACATAATGAATATATCTGGAAGGAAAAAAGGAAGAAAGGAAAGGAGGGAGGAAGAGAGGGGGAAGGGAAGAAATGAAGGAGGAAGAAGGAAGGCCTATAAAAACAAAAAGCAATAATATATCTGTCCTGGAGGCCTTATTTTCTTTGTAGACTATGTTATAATTTATTCAAAGACCTTTAATGAAAGTATTAAGGTTCTTAAGTGATAGTTTTCGTATGTATAGTTAGCCAAAGCCCGATTGCATGACAATAGATGGTTACATGTTTTTCTCAAAATGTGCATATCTGTAGGGCTTTCCTAGCTAATAAGGGTACAGACTAGTTCACCCACTAAACAACATTAAAACAAGTAAATTTACATAGATCCATTCATATTAACAAGCTTAGGGAACATGAAAAGTTAGTGACTTTCTAATCTGCTTTTGGATTTTTGAGATACATAATAAAGACGTTAGTAATATGAAATATTATTTATTAAGTAGCTCTAATCTAGCAAATTTGTTTCATTAATACTTTGAATCAATACTTAATGACTTTTCTACATTGGTCTTTTTTCTTTGATCTACCACCATTATTTTTAAATATCCTTGAAATCATTTATTTGTTTTGAGATATTTTTATTTTTTATCAATTGAAAAAAAATTAAACCATGAGGTTTATTAAGACCTACTACATGTAAGGAGCTATGTAAGCAAGAGAATCAATATTCAAAACTATAGCTCACTCTAAGAATTTGTAACCATTTTCATAATATGAATTAATCCATAGTCAAGTGATAGAATTTATGGCTTCCAGTGAAAAGGTATCATCAGAATCAGAGATTTAGAAACATGAAGAGTATGAGAAGAAAATCTCATGCATTAGGAGATAGCAAAATCAGAAGCACAAATTAAAGAAAGTTCCAGATGTTCTTGAACAGAATACAGAATAGCAGATAGAGGGAGTATTTAGAGATGAAATCAGAAATTCGGTGGCTGATAGAATGAGGGGATCCATAATGGTAAAGCTAAAGATTTTAACTGTATGCTACTGCATTAAATCCTAGTATCTGCATAAAAAAGTTTGCAATTCTAAATCATACTACGAGAATGAACAAGAACAGAGTGGAAATTTAGGTCTAAGTCTCTTAATGACTTTCATTTCTCAACAGTTCAAGAAAAAATTCAACAAATACAAATCAAACTGAAAGTGAAAACTATATCCAATAGAAATATTACCTTGGATTTATAAAGCACTTTACCATCAAGGAGCTCATAGCTGTAACTAAGAAATACTTTGTGTAAGCCCATTCTCTTATGTGTTTATGCACATGTGTATACATATGCATGTGATCATTCTTCACTATAATTTAGATATTAGTTATCAGCATATTATGCTAACTATAACACATTTCTGAAACGTACTAAATATGAAAAAGAGCTGATATATTAGTTAGCAAATTTCATGTGTGTTTATACTTTATATAGATGTAAGTTTTAAAAGTGGTAATGGGAGAAAGGAAAAGGGAGAAAGACAGATACTTACTGAGTACCTACTGTATACTAGTCACTGTGCTGAATGCTTTACAGATGTTACTTGCATGTAATACTCCAGGGATCAGAAACCCAAGATCATGAGGTAAGGTGGTTTGGAACTGCTGCTCTACTCTGACCATGTGTACTTAGTCAAGCCGCCGGGCATAGTGTCCCCTCCCACAGAAAGCTGTGGTTGCTGGAGATATCAGAGATGTGAAAGCTTTAACCGCCCAACGAAATGAGTAAACTACCTTATGAATGCTGATTGTGCTTTCTTCTGTTGATGGAAGCTTTAAGTTTGATCAATTAATTACAGTTTTTGAAAGTCGGCTCCATGGTCTTTAAGTCCTGGCATTTGTAAGAACATTCAAATTGCTCAACAGTAAAAATGAGTCTTCCCCAATTGACAGATATTAGCCCTTGAGAGGCCAAAGGTGTCAGTCACTGATGGAGCAAAAACACAAAGAAGTCTCTGGGTTTGCATTCTGGCAGTTTCAAATGTGTCTAAGCAAGTAACAAAAACTGTCTATTGGTGGAGAATCTGACCAACACAGATGGTTTCTCTATGACAGTAGGGGGACTTGAGTTGAGGAAGAAAGTATTATTAATGTGAGGTCAAAGGCAGCAGAATTCTCCCTGAAACAATGGTGCATCTTGGAGTTCTGGTCTTCAGGACAATTTTACCTATTTCCTGACATCTACCACTTAAATACATATGATTCTCCGCTCTAGATCTTAATCCCAAGCACCTCTTCTAGACTGCAGCAGCCTTAGAGGAAGCTCCACTCAGATGTCTGAAAAGCAACTCAGACTTGAGCAGCACCGGGCTTACTATTATGCCTTAGAAGAAAAGAGGAAAAAAAAAAAAAAAACTAACTTTCTTGCGTCCTTAGATTAATGCATTGAAAGACTGACCACACATCATCCACGGTGGAAATCTGGGAGTTATTTTAAACTTCTCCCTATTTTTTCATTTGCCACTGCCAATCATTCCCTAAATCCTATCAATTTTATCTTATCAACTCAATATTTCCCCCCTCCATTTAATATGTAAATCCGGATATTCTTTCTCCAAAAAAATCTTTTCTTAAGGTTACTACCCTCTGAAATCCCTCTTTTCTGTCTTTTATTCCCTTCTAATTTTATTTTTTTCCTCTACTCAGAAGCCCTCACTGTAATAATTCTTTATTAGCATCCTCCCTGTACCTTGCCCACAAATATCCTTTCCATTTTTTCTGTCAACCCCCAAACTCAATCAATCTGATTCAACATTCACTTTGAGTAATTCTGAGGGGATATGATCGAATGGGCTAAGGCTGTGATCAATCCATAAATCTATGGTCTTTCAATGCACTGGTTTGTCAGTATTTATACTTTCATGATCATCTCTCTACTTCTCTCTCCTATTTATTTGTGAATTTTCCTATTCTTCTCAAGGCTTCTACCACATCTCACCTCTTCATCAGAGGGATGCCTTGCTTTCTCCTCCACCAGGGGAAAATGTGTGTGTGTGTGTGTGTGTGTGTGTGTATGGATAGATAGATAGGTAGGTAGGTAGATATTTTATTAACCAGAGGTCCCCTCAGGTTTCCGCCTCTCCTAGAAACTTATCTATATACACGATCAAAATAATTCCATTTCTCTCTCTTTGTATGAAACACTATCCCTCCTCTTGCTCATCTATTCACAGGGCTTTGTTATCATCTACAGATTGATTACTCCCAAAATTGTGTCCCCAAACTTACCATCTTTGAACTCTGCTTTTGCCTTCTGCCCCAGTGTGTCCTCTAGGTCTGCAGTCCCCACCTCCCGGGGCTGCGAACCAATAGCGATCCGTGGCCTGTTAGGAACCAGGCTGCATAGCAGGAGGTGAGCGGTGGGCAACTGAGGGAAGCTTCGTCTGTATTTACAGTTGCTCCCCATCACTCTCATCACTGCATAAGTTCCGCCTCCTGTCAGATCAGGGGCAGCATTAGATTCTCAGAGGAGCGTGAACCCTGCTGTAAACTGTGCATGCAAGCGATCTAGGTTGTGCACTCCTTATGAGCATCTAATGCCTGATGATCTGAGGTGGAGCTGAGGCAGTGACGCTAGCGCTGCAGAGCGGCTGCAAACACGGATTATCATTAGCAGAGAGGTTTGACTGTGCAATAAATGTAATGCACTTGAGTCATCCCCAAACCCTCTCTCCTCCCTTCTGTGGAAAAATTGTCTTCCACAAAGCTGGTCCCTGGTACCAAAAAGGTTGGGGACTGCTGCTCTAGCCCACTCAATAATCCTGACCTCAGTAGATGGCCCCAAACCCAGGAGTTGTCTTCAGTTCTCTCTCCCTCACTCTCCATCAATCCATCCGCAAGCCCCTGTCACCAACATCCGCACTGACTCGGGGCACCCAGAATACCCAAATGACCCTCTACCTCATTTTGCTGTTTTTACTGATTCCTTCTACTTCATTTTTCACAAGACAACAAGAAAGATATTAAAACTCAGACTTGATTATGCCACCTTTCAATGGCTTTCCATTGCACGTTGAATGAACTCAGACTTTCTTATGATGTCTTCAAGGCCCTGTGTTACCAGCCCCTACTTACCTCTCCCCTCACTGACAATGAACTGCCACAGTGCTTTCTTTACTTCCTCAAACTTACCAGGATCTCTCCTGCCACAGAAACTTTGCAAATGCTATTGTTTCTTCCTACCATGCTTTCCACAGCTCTCCACATACATGGCTTGTTCCTTCTGTCCTTGCCTACCTCAGCTTAATGCCGTCTTCTCAGAGAGAGATCCTCCCTGATCATTCAACATCAATAGGCTTCTCCCTTCCTACCCCACCCAGTTATTTTGCATTTCAGCACTTATTTCTTTTCTTCACAGCACTGATCACCATTTGTGTAAGTTTATTTGTTCAGTTATTTTGTTGGCATATTATACCACACCACTCCATGAAAGCAAAGTCCATGTCTCCCTTGTTTTCTGCTCCCTCCCCAGAACCTGGCTCAGTCTCTGAGACGTAGTAGGTGTTGTACTCAATGTCAATTAAGTGATTGACTGACTCAATTAACCGATAGGATTAATCCCAGTCATCTGTGCTCTAGATAATATTCCCCTCAAGTTTTGGGAGCCTGTCCCAATTGATAACTTGTATTTTCAACCTTTGTTCATCTGTCATTCATATCTGAGCCAACTTTCCACTTGGGCCCATCCTGTCAAGGGCTGCCTTGGCTGATATATACATCCGCCCAGTTATGGAGATCTTTGTCATCAGACTCTCTTGGCTTTCATATTAAGCCATATTGGCCAAACTATGCTCTACAGTAGTGAAGATAATAGTTTTGCTCCCTTCTCTTCCTCCTCTCTTTTATAGCTCTTTTGTTCAGAATCCAACAACTTCTTTCATACCTGAATGTCCCATTGGCCTTTCAAATTTAAAATACCCAAAAATAAACTCCTGGCCCCTAATAACTCTTCCTTGTATATTTCCCGTCTCTCTCTGCTATTCAGCCAATCCCCCAAATTAGAAAGCTTGAAACTATCCTGAATTGCTCCTTATCCCTTCAGCCAGCATGTCCTACTAATTATATTTCCTAAATACCTCCTCTCTGCACTACTTTATATTTCGCCTCTTTCTTTCTGCCCTCTTAGTTTGCTTTCTGTTTCACTAACTCTTTATTCTTCCCCTCTCAGTAAAAAAAAAAAAGGAAAGTCTGTTCAAGAAAAACCTCACTTTAAATTCTTTAATGGCTCCCTACAGCTTTAAGAATATATGTCAAATGCTTACCATGGCATATGAGGTCATCTTTCATTATTTAGCTCCTGTTGATTTTCTCACCTTATTTTCTGATCAATCTTTCTTAAGATCCTTTGACTCTGACCAGGTTGCACAGCCAGAAGTTCTCCGAAACCACCGTGCTTGGGGCCTATTGCCTGGTATACCTTATGTAACTGGCAAACTAGAAAGTCATTCATCAAGATTCCGTTCAAGTGTCATCTTTTCTCTAAAACTGTCTCTGAATTCTTGTCCTTCTCATCCCTGGAAATGTATTATTTGCATCTTATGTATTTGTGGCAATTATTGAGTTCTGCCCTTACTAGAATGTGGGTACTTGGAGGCCTATAATATTTATCATCTTCACCAGCTTTGTTCACAGCACCTAGCACAAAGTAAGGGCTCAATTAATGCTTGTTAAACTACCAATACATGAGTAAAAGTAACAGAGTAATTGAAACTTATGGCTCATATATTAAGAATGTGTTTGACTTAGAGGCTGGTACCCAAAATGAAGATCCAGGAATACTGCAGGTAGCATGGCCTACGGCAAAGAGTGAGGCTTCAAAGCAAGACATACCTGAATTTCAATCAGTACCAGCT
>VBSM01002616.1:42721245-42735335 GCA_008086735.1 Cheirogaleus medius
AACAGAGAATTTCATTAATCACGATGGCATTTCATTGTACAATCATTGACTTGTTTTGTCTTACCAATTTTCTCTTGTAATGTCTATAATTATATTAGTACTTAGTTATCATTATTAGTTTTTACTGACCTAATAAGTATTTGAGGTTTAACAGAACATAAATTAATCCCTGTCTTTCTCTAGTACACAGCATATAACCAGTGGAGCTCCATGAACTATATTCATTGATTTGAGGTACACTATTATCAGTTTCTGAGAATCTATACCCAAAAATAGATGAGGGAAGAAGGAAAATAAGTCATTAATTTCAATAAGAAAGTATCGGTATGCTTTAAGTTTTACTTATTTAATTGAAAGAATAGGTAATTATACTACCAAAGGGAAGATCTTCACCTATTAGAACAATAAAATGTCTCAAACTTATGTTTAAGAACAGGGGTAACAGACTTAAACCTAAGGCATGAAACCTTAAGAATTCTAGAAGTAAATGTTGGGAAAACTCTTATAGATGTCAGCCTAGGCAAAGAATTTATGAAGAAGACCCCAAAAGCAATCACAGCAGCAACAAAAATAAATAAATGGGACCTGATCCAATTAAAAAGCTTCTGCACAGCCAAGGAAACTGTCATTAGAACGAATAAACAACCTACAGAATGGGAGAAAATATTTGCATGTTACACATGTGATAAAGGGGTGATAACAAGAATCTATACAGAACTTAAGAAAATTAACAGGAAAAAATCAAACAACTCCATTAAAAAGTGGGCAAAGGGCATGAACAGAAACTTTTCAAAAGAAGACACAATAATGGTCAGCAAACATATAAAAGAGTGCTCAACATCTCTAATCATCAGAGAAATGCAAATCAAAACCACAATGAGATATCACCTAACTTCAGTGAAAATGGCCTTTATCAAAAAGTCCCAAAACAACAAATGCTGGCATGGATGCGAAGAGACAGAAACACTCTTACACTGCTAGTGGGACTGCAAATTAGTACCACCCCTATGGAAAGTCATTTGGAGATACCTCAAAAAACTAAAAATAGAAATACCATTTGATCCAGCAATCCTACTACTAGGCATCCACCCAAAGGAAAAAAAAAGACACTCTATAATAAAGACATCTGCACTGGAATGTTTATGGCAGCACAATTCACAATTGCAAAGATGTGGAAACAACCCAACTGCCCATCAATACATGAGTGGATTAATAAAATGTGGTATATGTATACCATGGAGTACTACTCAACCACAAAAAACAATGGTGAACTAGCATCTCTTATATTATCCTGGATAGAGCCTGAGCCCATCCTTCGAAGTGAAGTATCATAAGAATGGGAAAACATGCACCACATGTATTTGCCATCAAGTACTAACTGATCAACAATAAGGTGCTCACATGGAAGTAATATTCATTGGGCGCCGGTCCAGTGAGATCAGGGTGGTGGGTAAACTCACAACTAATGGGCATGAAGCACACTGTATGGGAGAAGGGCTTGCTTGTAGCTCTGGCTTGGGTGAGGCAAAGCCATTATATGTAACCAAAATGCTTGTACCCCCATAATATTCTGAAATTTATAAAAAAAACAAGTAAAAAAAAAAAAAGAACAGGAGTAAACAATCCTTTTCCAATATTCTTTCAAACTATTTAACATTTTCTGAGTATCCACAGAGCAAAGCATCACTGCAGTGTTCTTTTAACTAAGTACCAGCTTGCTTATACTATGTCCAATTATTGACTCTTGTTACTCGATAAAATCACTTCAAATGTTAAAAGAAATAATTGATTTCTTGACAATTTCCTTTTATCAGTAGATATTTTGAATAGATGCCTAGAAAGCGAAGGTGGACAAAGAGAAGCACAAAACAAAGAAACTTGATGGTTAAAAAGTAATTATCAAAAACACAGTCACCAGTCAAATCTTTCAGTATCACAATCCATGCTACAGATTATTCTTGATGTTAGTTGAGTTGGTTGCTGGGTAAGCTCCTGGGATAAAAGAGATGAGAGCAGTATTGGTAGTAATTAGAGATAAGTCAAAAGGTCAGACATCAATGGGAGTAGAATATCTGACTACAGTGGTTCATTCAACAGATATTTAATGAGTGTCTAGTTTGTGCCAGGCAATGTGACACAGCCAGGCATATGGTGTATAAATCCAGGTTCTGCAGGATATGACTCAAGCATATGCAGGATATACAGAAGTTGAGTTGCAAAAAGTCAGCTGGAAGAGCAAAGGGACCAAATCCTAAAGGACTTTTATGCCAGCTAAGGTGTTAAGATTTTATCCTAACAGTGTGACAGGGAGCCATGAAATATTTTGAAATGGGAAATTTTTAAAAGATCATTCTAGTTGTAGTGTGAAGAAAGGACTAAAGAGAAACAAGAGCAGATCCACAGAGACCAGCTGCAAGAATAACATTCAGGGTAATTTTAGGGGGAACAACATGGGGATTCAGATCCTTCACGAAACCACAGAGTCTAGAGTCCCACCTACCCCAGGACTGTCATGGCCTTCCAGCCTGCATTTTCAATCTCTTAGGCAGAGTCTCCCCATAGTTCACTTTCTTTTCTTGGTCCTAGAATTCTTTTCAGCTGTCTCCAAGAAGATACATAAAATCTATGTCTTTCTAAGTATTTGTTTGCTGCTAGACACTAGGAAGAGACACAAGCACTAATATGTCGAGTAACGTGCAAGGGTAAGGTGTCACCATATTCCAAGAGCTCATCACAGGACATGTGAATATCTTCCCATAGAAGTGACATGTTGCCAGAACAAAATGACTTATATCACAATTTTTAAAATTACTAGTTTCTTATGGTTCACTTAGTTTTTTAAAACAAACTCCTTTGAAACAAGCTTGGTGCATCAGGTTACCTGTCTCACGTATGTCTTTTGGCTGGATGAAGATACTAAAATCTATCAAGTTATTCCATGCCAGGCTGGTCTGCTTCTTATTTTAAATTGCTGTAAGATCCCCCAAAACCACAACTATTCATAAGAGAATCCTGGTTCTGGGAACAAATTATAGTGATTTAGGCAAAAGATAATGATGATCTGAATTAAGGCAGTGACAATGGGAATGACAATGTTTCAAGGGCTTAACAAAATAGGATGGTTTTAACTTGAAGATTTATTGGATATAGGGATAAAAAAGAGGCGATGAGTCATTCCTATTTTTATTCATTCATTCAACAAATGCTTGCTGAATGCTGAAATATGAGTGTTTAAATACTGAGGCCAGATACTGTACTAATGCTTTACATACAGTGGTGAAAAATGACTTATGGTTTTAGTCCTTATGAAGTTTATATTCTAGTTGGGGGAGGGAGATGGGAGAGAAGGGAACAGAAATAAAATAATGAACTAACAACAAAAACTAAGATAATTAAATGTTTTAATTATTGCCCAAAAAGAAATTAATAGGGTGATGTATACAGAATCACTTGGAAAGAAACTAATTTGTAAACGGAAACAGAACCTCACAGGATATGATGTTTGAGCCAGTCTCTGAAGGATGGGAAGGAGACACCCATGCAAGGACACAGTGGAAGAGTTTCAGGCATATTTCTAAGATTTTGAAGAGGAAAAGAACTCTATATAACTGAGGAACAGAAAAGAGGCTGGGATGACTAGAGTATCCTGAGCAAGAGGAAACATAGTATGTAGAGATTCCAAAAGGTCAAGGTGGAGGGGAATCAGGCTGATCTTGCTAGTCTTATAGGCCATGGTAAAGAGTTGAATTTTTTGATAAAAGCAAAGCTATTGAAGGAAGAATATAACATGTTTAACTGATCTTTTTAAAAGATCACTCTTGCATTGATGTACATACTGCATTGGAAGAAAGTAGTGGCAGAAGCTGAGACACAGGTTTGAAGACTCTTGGAGGAGAACAGCGGAGGGAGATGAAGGTGACTTGCTTTGGGTGACGGTGGTGGCAGAGGTGCTGGGAATGAATTCAGGAAATGCATTAGTGTTAGAATTGAATGGTCTGAAGGGTGAAAGAAAAGGTGGAATTGAGCAGGATTTCTAGTTTTTGTCATTTACTGAGATAGCAAAGACTAGAAGAGGAATCGATAGGAGGCAAGATTCAAAGTTCAATTTTGGTCATGCAGCTTGAAATGCCTAACAGATATCACTAGTAGAAATAATGTGAGAGGAGAGGTGTGGCCTTGTGGTAGAAATCAGAGCCACCAATATGTAGAGAATACTTACAGCCAAGGAGCCAAATGAACCAGAGGGACAGAAACAGAGAAGTGAACCCAAATTGAGTCCCAATAAGTTTCCTGCATTTATTGCTAATGCGCAGTGGAGGAAACTGCAAGGGTGACTAAGCAGTGGCCAGTGAGATAGGAAAGGAAGAAATTCTAGAGAGTACGGTGTCAAGGAAATGAGTGGAGGATGTTTCCTAAAGAATTTTGTGGTCAACAATGTCTAATTCTGTGGAGGGCAAAGAACACAGTACAGTAACAAAGATATTGTTTTATAAAACAAGATAATAGTGATACCATTTGCTAAGAGATGGAACAAAAGGAAAGGAGTCGGTTTAGGGTGTGTTGGAACCAACTTCTGGTTCCACAATGCTATTCATGAACACCTTATCCCTAAATCCCCAAGTTTTTCATTTAAAATGCCCCTAACACTTTGCATTAAACTGTATTTATTTGGAGTAACTAAAAGGGGAGAACTGCAAGATGTCTTTTGTAATTATAAGTTGGGAAGAAACATACAGAGGTGAACCTATCAGATAGAAGATCCTGAGTAAAAATGTCCTCAGAATGTTTTAGTTGGTTGGCAGGAAAAAGAAAAGAAAGTAAATAAAACAAGGAGGAAAGAAAACTAGCATTTATCAAGCACGTGTTAGGTAACAGAAGCTGTGCTAAATGCTTTCCATTGATTATTTAATGTAATCCACAAAGAGGTAAATATCAGATTTTTACAAAGTAGAAAAATAAGATTCAGTGAAATTATTAACTTGTTAAAGGCACATATTTGGTTAAGTGAGGAAACAAGAATTTGCAAGATGTATTTGCAAGAATTTGAAAGATGTTTGCCAGATACATCTTGAGCTCATTCTATTATGTTTTGCTGCTTAGTATTACTAGTACTCGCAGTGGCAGAACTCAGTTGGTGGGTGTAGTACAGAATTTGGAAAATTCCCAAGGGTTTGTGGCTACTACTGAGACTGACTTGCTGCTGGATGCCTTTATCACCAGTGTCCCCCTTCTGGCACCTTCTATGGATATCATGTCACTATTCCCAACCGTAGCACCTACCTCTCACCACTGTCATCCTATCACCATGAGTGACACAAGCCTGTTCTATGGCCATCCTTCAGACCCTTTAAGTAGACCTGTGCTAAACTCAAGACTCATTAGCAAACCAGCTGGATGGTAGTGTCTATATTATTTAAACCTTGTGAGCTTTAGTTTCCTCATCTGTGAAGTAGAGATAATTATTCCTACTTCATCCCTTTTGGAAATTTGTATATGAAATTATCCAATACTCTGATTGTCATACATAAGGCATGCAAACTGGGTTTGGATGTGAAAATGGTAGAGAAGATATGGCTAAATTTAATCAACTGGTTTATGTTAATGTATGAAGAAAAGAATGTTACTAACTTTCGAGAAGATTCTACTTATGTTTCTCCACCTTTCAGGTAACATTCATGGTTTTCATGTCATATATCTCTATCTAGATAGCAAGCAGCAATTTAAGCCAAAGGTCACGATTTATAATTTATGTTTACTTCCACAATGCCTAAAGCTTCACTGAGAAAACAGTGCATTTTAATTCATATTGATAATATACATTTGGAGGGTCATTCTTGTCTAAAATAATTGTGTATGTTCTGACCAGATGGGAACGGGTAGACTATAAGGAAAGATAACTGACTGGTGGTGCCCTGAGGCCTCTCTGAGACCATGCCACCCATCTGAGGCTGGAAAGTGGCAAGGAGAAGAAACCTGGAACAGCCCTGGACCTTAGAGAAGCTCTTTGTGATACTCCTTCTAATGACAGTCACAGAGTCTTCATTAAGCAGAGAGAATATTAATTTCACTGTCTCTGAGCAAACCAGAGCATTGATAAAACAATGTGGGTGCCACATACTCTTCAGACATCAGGAGGTGTCATTTAGACAGCTTCCCTTTTGGAACCAACACAGGAAATCCATTCTAGTAGAGGTTATTGAAAAAAAAAAAAAAAAGGCCATGCTTCAAATCATCTTCAGGACTGTTACAGCCTTTGTTAGAATGAGACACTACATTTGATTTTTGATTATCCAATACAGCTTGAAAAATTAGTTTCTTCCTTCATGTCTCAATAAATAAACTTCAAAAAGGCCATTTGACAAGTAGTTGTGATGCTGAGTCATTAAAGAAAGACGAGGCAGGGATGCTCTTCATTGTGCTTTTACCAGTTCAAAGAACAAGGCAAGTCCTCCAACATGTACAGTAACTGATGTTATGAACAAAAATTGAAACCTATCTCTAGACAAATCCTACTTTCTCCATGGATGTCTGGATACTGTGGCTAGCCTGAGTAGAGTTTATATAAGTGACAGGGTAACAGGCAGGGAACAAAAGGTCCCCACTATTTGACTTAAGAGCAATTAGAGTAGCAAGCAAACAAAAATTGAATATGTTCTTGAGATGATAATACACCCAATAGCCTTGAGATTCATTTATAATAATTTAATACTAATATCTAGCATTTAATATACTATTAAATACTATATTAATTTAATATACCGAATAATAATTTAAAACTAATTTAGTTTTTAAAATTCTGAACAATTCATTTTTAAATGCCAAATTGCTAGTAAAGAGATGTTTTCAACTCTATCTGAGACAAATGATCTCAGTGCAACATAAAATAGAGCAAACAGTGTAATTAACAGTGTGAACCTACAGTGGGTTTGAGAGGACAGAAATGTAAGAATCAAGAGGACAGAAAACAGAAAGCTGTGCACTATCTCCTCCTGTACAGAAGTCTTCCCTTTGCCAAATAGAAATCTATACTCACACAGACAGAACCCCTTTCAGGAAAAAAAAAAAAAAGCCCCTATTTGAATTTATCTGGAAACTACCGTTTGTTTAGTCTTATTTATATATTTATTTATCAATATTCACTTGTAGTTTTGATCGTACTCAGACCACAAACTTTCCAAACTGAACTTCTGTGCTGATTAAAAGTAACAGCAGTGTGTTTATTAAAGTCAGCAAATCTGTGATTCCAAAAGACACCTTACTAAAGGGTCAGTATTTTATATTAAGAAAGAATGTCTGAAAGCACAGAAGAAATGCTACTCTCTGAGCAAAAATATTTTATTGCTGTGAAAATCAGACATTAATAATTCATTTTTCATAGAATCTGCACTTCTGGCTCTTGGAAAGGCATAATAGTTTGAAAGGCCTACTAGGGTGGGAAGGAACATAATGTGCCCACCTGAGGCATACTTTAAAGTTACCTGACCCCTCTGTACCAGGTGCAGAAAGCAATCCTTGAAACATGGTACAAAATTCCCTCCTATTAAAAATCACTCTGAATTAATGTTGTCTATAACCTCCAACTTTACAAGAGCCCATATTGAATTAATAAAATAAAACAGACAGAGAGAATGGTTTGAAGGGTTTATTTCAGGGACTGTGTAAAAGAAAAAGGGAAAGGCTTTCAGGGTACTCCATCTGTTGGATCCAATTATCCTTCAAACACATAAATTAATTATTATGATAGGCACTGGAGTCCAAAGACGAATTCGACCCAGTCCCTGGCCCTGGAAATCTCACCCCCTGGTAGAGGGGACAGTCATGTAAGAGACCATTATGTTCTAGTGGTTCAAGGACAGACATATACACAGGGTATTATTTGAACAAATAAGTCATCGCAGGGAAAGATAACATCTGAGCTGAGTCTTGGGTGACAACTAGGAATTCATCAGGAAATGGTGGTATGTTCCAGAAAAAGAGATTGACATTCAGAAAGATAATCCATTAAAGTACTATTTAAGCAAAATCACTGAAAGAAAGGGCAGTGTGGTGCATTGGGAAAACTAAAAATGCTTTGAGAGCAAAAAATGTCAGGTAGGAGGCAAACGGCGATATAAGCAAGGGCGATTTTATATGTCATGTTAAGGAGCTTGGATTTTGTCATGTAAGGAACGGGAAGCCACCGAATATGAGCAGGTGAGTGATGTAGTTAGTTCCAGTGAAATAGAGGCAAAAATATAAGATGCCATTTTTGTCAGGTTATACCATTAATATATCAAAATAATAGTTCATATTTCAGTAATCTTTAGCTTCTCTTGTGGACGATAAGTAAATTATAGACCAATATTCATGGCATAAATGTTATCTCATTCTGTGCATGTAAATCTGTGGCACAAAACAAATAATTCAGTAAAAGTTTAAGTAAGTATAATTATTCATATCATTTTTAAAAATTGTACTAAGACCGTAAATGTTACTAGAGTTCTAAAACAACAACAACAAAAAAAGGAGATGAGACATCAGAGTAATTGGAAAAAATCTTCTTCAAAAGTGGAACTTGAATGCTAACACATACACATGAACATGTGGACCTCTTCATTATGATTCTTTGTTTGTGTTAGAGAATGTTAGCAAATATTTTGTTTGCTTTCTAACATTTCTGAGTTCCTTTGCCATTAGAGAGGGCCATGTGACTACTGTCTAGGAACACAGGGAAGCAGGGATGCATGTCACTTTCTGGCTCAAGCAGTGAGATATTTATATACAATTCCCCAGTTCTCTTGCCCTGCCAGGGTATCTGGCAATGTTTCTTCAAGAGGTTGAGCCTGGGTTCCTGAGTGACCAGAACCACATGCCACATCACCAAACTTTCGTGTAGTATAATTCAAAATAAACCTACCCTATCCAGATGAATACACCATTCCTTCTTGTTCCTTCATCTGCTGTCTTATGCCTTGCCTACTTTAGACATCTACAGGGACCTAATGTTCTCTTTTCTGCATTTACGAACTCTTCCTATGTATGTGACACTGCTTTCAGAAAATAAAGATATAAATGCTAAAATAAAAACAACAAACAGGCAAGGAAAAAAAATCTCATAATTAGACTAAGTTTTGAAAAAATATTAAAGAAAATATACCAGAATGTTGGCAGTAGGTCTATCTGGGAAGGGTTTGGGTGATTGTTTTCTCTTACTTTAACTTTAATATGTTTTCCAATTTTTCTAAAATAAGCCTGCATTATTTTTATAATAAAAAATAAACCCTTTTAAAATTAAATTTTAAGGAAATGATTTGAAACCTTGCCAAAAACTGGTTCTCATGAACACCAAACAGAACTGAAGTAGTAAAGAGAAGCAGATGAGAGTAATCTGATTTTTTAAGACTCTAAACATATGTTTGAGTTCTTATATCCAAGGCCATTCCAATATCTGCAATTCTTTTCCCCTCTATTCTTTAGAGAACATGATCAAATATAATATTATAATATCAGGTTATAATTATTTTATAGCTTGAAATAAAATATTTAGGCTACTTCTTAGTACTAAAGATTACTTAGATACTGTGCTGCCTAAATTATGTTTGAATGCACAGAAAAGTAAAACATTAGTCTTATTTGCTTCAGTTTGCTTTTCTCCAATAAATTTTCCATACAAGTCATTCAAAAACATTCCCATAGAACCTTATATATTTGGTTGAGAATCTTTGATCTATAATATCTAACTTATTTTCTGCTCTCTGGAAGCTAATATTCAAAGAAAAATATCTACATTTATTATTTTCACCTACAGAGTTATCATTTAGACATATTTATTGATTTTTTTGTTGTTTAAGTGGCTTTGTTTTTCTAAGTTTTGTAGATATAAGGAAAATGTTGTAGAAAAACTGCATTAGCCTATAAGGTTATGACAGAATGTTGATTGTTTACCTGTTAAGATATTCTAATTAAATCTTTTGCGATTTAATCCTCCAAAACTTAAATTTTCAGACTTCGATTTGGATTAACGATTTACTAAAACTAAAGAAAATGTGTGAGAGAAAAATGTGTTACTATTTTTATAATGTCAGAGACCTAAGGTTGACCAAAGTAATAGTATCTTGGCTGAAAATACCAAGGATATTTATAGGCAACAAGATGAACATAATATTTTAAGCATAACTTTGATGTAGATTTTTTCTATTCCACAATTTCCTAAATGACATTAAACTTCAAATGTTTTAAGGCCTTCACTCTCAAAGCTGAGGAGAGCAGAAATCAGGCTGTAATTTATAAGTAAAACATGTTGCCCATTGCTCTGATTTGTTCTTAACAGTATTTAGGTAATTTTTCCCCAATAATGTTAAAGTAGGACATGTGATGTTTGTGTTTAGTAAAACAGAGCATGTGTTTCAAAAGAACTTGTGAAACCCTGTTTTATCTTCTTAAATAAAACTAATAACAAGCCAATGAGATAGAATAGCATTGTGGTCCCTGGTAACTTACAAGAAATCTGAGAATCAGAGAAGTGTGATAAAACCTTATAAGGTCATGGAGAACCTAGGATCAGCCCACCCTTAATGAAAATATCTCAGTATTTAAGAAAAAACACTGTATACTAGGGTTGCTGTCATTGCCTGATTATTGTTGATTATTTCATTTATGTTTTTTCATTGCTACCAAAAAAAAGTATATGCTAGAATAAAAACTATTCAAAGGCTCTCTCTTTCCCTATTTTAAATGATTTAGTGGAGTAAAACCCCCACAGCCCTACTGCATCCCTAGTCAAATCCATCTATTATACTATCACTTAAACTTTTATTAAATATTTGTTGTGTATTAGATATGGTGTTGGAAATGCTAAATAGGAAAGGAACAAATGATGGAGAATGTAGCTACAAAATCAATCTTAAACCTTTGTATCTGTGGTCACCAACCCCTGGGCAGTGGCCTGGTACCAGTCTGCAGCTTGTTAGGAACCAGGTCACCTGAACTCCACCCCTCCCACCCCCATTCATGGAAAAATTGTCTTCCATGACATGTATCCCTGGTGCCAAAACGATTGGGGATCACTGCTTTATATCATCTTCTTCAATCATATGTTCCTGTCATTCTGGCTTTCTCACTCCTCTACAGACCATGAGCTCAGGAATCAGACTACCTGATTTAAATCCTTATTCCTCCATTTATTATCTATTTGGCTTTCACAAGTTATTTGACCTGCTCTCACTTGTAAAATTGCAGTGACAATATTATCTACCTCATGTAGTTGTGTGAGAATTAAATGAGATAATAAAAGTAAAGAGCTCAAAACAATGCTGGGCACATATAAGCACTCCATAAATATTTGTTATCATCATCATTATTATTGGCAGTAGGATTTTTATTACTATTACTAATTTGAATGTCATCAAGGCAGACACTTCTTTCCATTAGACACTTCATGACATCCTTCATTCTACCATCATTTATTTTGTATCTACCACGTGCTGGTTTCTGTACTAAACTTTGGAGTCATAAACATCAATAAGACACACAGACTCTTGAAAGCTTCCCTACACAGCTTGTACCCCTTTAAGCATTTCACCTCTTTTCTCAAGAGGAGTCATCATTTCATCAGTTCCTTGTTCTTCTATCATTCATTCTCTCCAGAGATAGTTATGGATTAGTTTTACCATCCACTTTTAGCCCTTGTGCAGACAAGCACTGTGGATGGTGCCCCTACAGAAGTATCAGCATCGGTTTCAGAGATTTCCCAATTAACTCAGAGTACCTACTACACTCCTGCTACTCTCACCCTTAGCGAGTGGTTTTGCCTATTTCATGGGGAAAAAAATAACGAACAACATGAGCTAGAAACTCTGCTCATCCTCTCCAAACAAAGGACCAATTACCAGTGTCTACTCATGTCATCATTTCTCTTCCTGCTGTGTTAGAAGAAGAGAATGCCTCCTCATCAAACCAATGCCATCACCTGAGCCTCGGAGGTCAACCTTTTCCATCTCCTCCAAGACCTCATGGAGTCCTTGGTCTTTGCTTCATGAAGCATTACTTTTTTTTCTTTTTTCCTTCTCATATCTTGAAACTGTCTCATATTTTTAAGTTCCATTCTCTATTTCTCCTCTCAGATTCATTCTCCCGAGTATTGTTCTAACTTGCTTCTTCAGTTTACACCCACAGTACTCAAAGGAAATTTGAATTTGCGTTACCTTTCATATTCATTCAACCCACTGCTGTCTGGCTTTATATCATAGTGAATACCTTGAAACTATTCTTCAAATTACCAAATTCAATGGGAGGTTGTTAATGTTTAGCATTTGATACTGCTGATCACTCTTTGATTCTCGTATCTATCTTTCTGTTGATAAAATGATGCTCATTGCTGATTTTCTTTTTGTCTCTTTCACAACTACCTCTCATTTGCTGCTCTGCTCCTTAAACCCATGCTGTCTAAGTCGTTTGGCCTCTCCTTTTTGCTTTCTGAACACTGTCCTAACACGCTGCACTTCCCATGTAATCTACCTCAAGGTTATCCCAGCAAGACCACCCTCCGGCACCCACTCACTTTGTGACGCCACATCCAGAGGGGATTCTGGTCAATTTTCAGTACAACAGGACCACTCTTACTATATGCTTGGATAGCTCATATTATTAAAATAGAAATGTATCGCTGGTTCCATTCCTCTTAAACATACATTGCACTTGTAGGCTTCTGCTAAATAGTTGAAGGGAAACTAACAGTGTAAAGAGGATAGAGAACCAAAAAGCCATTTCCTTTAAGTCAATATGCAACATAAGATTTGATCACATATAAGTATTCAGAGTTTAGTGATTTCGAAACTCGAAATAAATGGCTAATTTTTCCTGCAAATGAAAATCAAACTATTAAATTATCATGCTGGTGTTAGGCATTTGTAATGGAAGGGAAAGGAAACTGTCTATTTATTTTTCCCCTCAAGGCCAAATTATATTTGAATGTTTCCTGCTTAATAGCTGCACCTGCTGGTAAGGACAAAGGATGCACTTTAACTTGATTTTGTAAATAACTTGCTGCAATAGGCCAAGACTTTGTGCCTGTACCTAATGGGCATGTTGCCTCCTTCTCCTTTGATTGCTTTCCTTTTTATATCATTTAAAAAGAAAAAGGCTTGCACTGTTGTGTATACTAGCTTAAATCTGTTTTTGTTACTGCTTGAAATTATTTCTGCTGTCATCTCAACCATTGTCAGCCAACTGTTTGTTTTTGGAATTTAGGGTGAGTTTGCTAAGTGAAGCTGTCAACCTGCTCAAATACACAGTCAACTTTATTATTTGCAATGTTAAAGAAATGTAGTCATTCCTTTAGCAAACTTTGTTGAAGAATAAAAGGAGCACAGTTTAGAAATTTTTTTTTAAAAAGGTATAAGTTGTGATCAACCTAACTTTAGATAAGTTTTAAATACCACATCATTTCAGGAATAAAATTGAAACCAATTCTGTGATATCTGACGTAAGAGGAGTCCAAGATAGAAAACAGAAAAAAAATACTTAGGAAAATATGAATAACATGTAAAATTTGTCCTTTCCCCCCCCTTAAATCACTAATAGAGTTGGGGCCGAGAGACTTGAGAGTGTATTTTATATCCTCAGGTTACCTTAAGTGCTCAGTTTAGAGACCTGAAGAATCATGTGGTTAATCAAGTATATGGAGAAAGGTTCTTGACCATTCTTAAATGATAGCATACCACTTAATTTTGTATTAGTATTCTCAAGTGAATGCTGCATTCTTTTATTCCTGTGTTCATATTTAAAACCATTTTAATAATTGTTTCTGCATGATGTTTTTTTCTGTTTCAAAAAATGAGAATGCTGGATTTAAACAAAGAAAAATAGATTGTGAAAGCTAAATTAGCATCTCTTTTTTATTGCTCTTTAATTGATCTCTTAAGTAGGGAGTGGGGGCATTAACAGGATCCACGTACAGAAAGCTTGGCTAGAGGATGCGAGCCACGTCACCATCACCTGGATAAAACACAGTTACCATGGTCCTGCTTCTCCTCCTCCTCCTCCTCCTCCTCCTCCTCCTCCTCTTTTCCCCCTTCTCCTCCCCCTTCTCCTCCTCCTCCTCCTCCTCCTCC
>VBSM01002616.1:42742745-42813039 GCA_008086735.1 Cheirogaleus medius
CAATATTTGTACCCCCATTATATGATGAAATAAAAGGAAAAAGAAAAGAAAAAAATATTTATTTATATGACTATTTACATTTTTTAGAGTGTGACCTCTGCAGGGAGTAGGAAGTATGTCTTCACCAGAGCCCGGCACGTAATAAATGCCTAACAATTGTTGGCAGAATGAGCACGCAAATGAAGAAAAGAAGGAATATTTAAATCCTCAAAAGGAAAATGGGGTTACATGAAAGAAAATCACCAATACATAGGAAAACTGGCTTTTCCTTCGGCGTTTTTTTTTGGGTTTTTTTGCACATATTAGAAGTGGCAAAAATAGAAAAGGAAGAAAACAAGGGGACTCTCTAAAATAAACTGAAATCCATCTGTTGTGGAATCAAAGAATGTAATGTAAAGAGGCAAAAAGTAGAAATATTCCATTCTTTTCACCTGTAGCAAAAGATCATCTACCAGGTGACATGAGAGCAGAAGAGATTTACTTCAGGTGTTGGGGCCACATGAACCAGCTGGATGCTGGAGAAGTGAATTCCACAGTGAAAACTACTTCTGACCTTGGAAGTTCTGATCCAAGTCACTTCATTCCAGATTTCAAAATGGTGCACAGATGACCCCCAGCTGCAACAGTGACACCAATCTTCTCCAAGGTTTTTTAAAGTAATTAAGTTTAGCATTACCTTACCTGAAATATATTTCCCAGTTAGACCTAGTGTATATCAGAATCCCTCATGCATTTCAGAGTTACAGTGTACATCAGTGGAAAGAAAACTCCTCAACTCAACACTAAATGTTCAATTATTTTTTTGAAAAAGGCACTTTTTTATAATTCAGAATTTGAGGGTGGAGGTATGACCACTGATAAAGTTTACGCTACCGGAGGGCAAGACCAGAAAGAGGGCTGATTACTTTAGGTTCTGTAAGGAAAGACAAGTGGGACTTTAAGGAAATGCTTTGTATAGATGAGCATGGAAATGACCACAGAGGAGGCCATTGTAATTAGTATTTGAAAAACAGGGAGGAGAAGAACAACAACTGTCTAAGCAAATAGAAGTGAAGCCCCACCAGATGACTTGTCTTTCTAGAGAGGATTCTAAATATGAACTACTTGATATTTTTTTATGCTCATCATTCTACTTTGAAAAAGAAGACTTTTTAAAAGTAATTTATGTCTGTAGGTTTTTTTTAATTTTTTCAAAGTTTATAAAAACAAATATTGACAGTGGAACATTTGGATCCTTAACACTATCTATATCTACATATCTATTAATACCTATCTATATATATAATATATTGCATATATAGTATTTTCAATGTATATATGGTACTGTGTATATGTGGCATAGTATTCAAAGTGATTTCATAATTCTTTGAAATAAAATCCCCTGAAACAAACTCAAGAAGCCAATGGCTCTACATAAAATTCATTGCATCACAAATTAAGATACATCAAACTCAGAATACATAATTCCCAGCATAAATAATAGGACAGAACATATATTCATTTCCAAATAGGTGATCTATTCTACATAGTGGGATCACATTTTGCTTATAAATTGAAGGGTTTTTTCCCCTTACTTTCTATATCTTCTTCACCATCTTCCCCACTCAAAGAGTAGCTAGAGCATTAGATGCTTCCTACCACAAAAAAGGGATGATACAGCAAAATGTAGACAATAAAGGGAAAGTCAATCATCAGTTTTATGTTTCAAATCCAGGACTCTTGCTCAGAGATTTGGAAGAATGTGTAGGAAGGAAAACAAGGCCTCCCTAGTCTCCAGCACTATTCAAGACCAGATATGGTTTCCAGAAATGGGTACATGAAGAGAAAAATCAAAAAGGGGGAAAGAGAACATGAATGCTGGTGAGTTCTTGAAAAATAACCCTTTATTATTTCCCCTACCTGGAATGAATCCCTAGAAAGAGAAAGATATAAACAAACAAACAAACAAAAATTGGCTGAGTTTCCTGTTCTCAAGGAAGAGAAGCAATTTACAAGGGCCTTAGGAGTCTCCATGCCCAGACTGGAGAGAGAATGATAGAACATACCACATGATATGTCTGGTCAGAAAGACTTAGGATGGCCTGAGTGAGTTTTCTGCAGCCTAGGGGGGTACTAGAGCAGTATGAGGTTTACCAGGAGACCAAGAACAGTGCAGATGGCCTGGAGAGGTGGCATATCTGAAGTGGAATTGTGGACGAAATAAAGAAAATGGGGGTGTGAGTGAGCTGCAAAAGTTCATGAGTGAAGACCAGACCAGAATGGCACTGTCAGCAGAAGCTAGAGTAGGTGTTGATGACAGCCGGGGAGGTACACACCATGTACACTGAACTTCGTGCCACAAAGTAGACACTCCTCAGAACACTTAGATGTACCTACGAGAAAAAAGGAAAAGGCAAGGATTAAGAAAGTGTGGAGGAATCTTAAGATTTCAATTTACCTTTCTACCACCCAAGAGAATATCTGTGCCATTACCCTGAAGCAGAGCATACCTGTTGTGATCAAGAAACAGGTTGGAAACAGGTATATTAAACAATGCTCATCATCATTAGTCATCAGAGAAATGCAAATCAAAACTATAATGAGACATCATCTCACCTCAGTTAAAATGGCTTTTATCAAAAATACAGGCAATAACGAATGCTGGTGAAGATGTGGAGAAAGGGGAACCCTGGTATGCTGCTGGTGGGAATGTCAATTAGTGCAACCACTATGGAAACAGTATGGTGGTTCCTCAAAGAACTGAAAATAGAACTACCATGTGAGCCAGCAATACCACTGCTAGGTATATATCCTAGGTGAAGGATGAAAATTCAGTATATTGAAAAGATATTTGCACTGCCATGTTTATTGCAGCACTATTCACAATAGCCTAGGTTGGAATCAATGTAAGTGTCCATCGGCAGATGAATGGATAAAGAAATTGTGGAACATATCCACAATGGAATATTATATAACCACAAAAGGAATGAAATCCTGCCATTTGCAACGACGTGGATGGAAATGGGGAACATTATGTGAAGTGAAATAAGCCAAGCACAGAAAGACAAATCTCGTATGTTCTCACTGATATGTGGGAGCTAAATATTAAAAACAATTGATCTTATGGAGACAGAGAGTAGAATGACAGTTATCAGAAGGTGGGAAAGTTAGCGGGGAGGGAGGGATAAAGTAGGAGTGGTTATAGGGTGCAAAAATATAGTTAGGATGAACAATATTTGATAGCATAACAAAGTGACTATGATCAACAATAAGTTAGGGTATACTTTAAAATAACTAAAAGAGTAGAATTGGAATGTTCCTAACACAAAAAAATATTAAATGCCTGAGGCAATGAGTACCCCAATAACCCTGATTTGATTAATTCACATTGTATGCCTATATCAAAACGTCACACATACCCTATAAACATATACAACTATTAGGTACCCATAATAATTAAAAGTAAAAAATGTTGGAAAAGTACCAAAAAGGGAAATAGTTTGGAGAACAGGATGGCTGGTACAAAGTGAGTAAAGGGTTGGCTGGCAGGACCTAAATGTGGAAAGAAAATGATAGTGACACTATACAGGCCAAAAACTATTATAAGGACTTGGCTTTTAGTCAAAGTGATATAGAAAACTATTGGAGGGTTTTAAGGAGACTTGTTACACAGACTTCCCTTTAATTTAATACAATTACTCTGGCTAATTTCTTAAAAATATACTTAAGAAGGGTGAAGGTAGAAGCAGGGAGTCAAGATAGAAGAGAAAGCTATTTCAATATTCCAGGTGAGAAATGATACTGGCTTAGATCAAGGTGGTAGTCATGGAAGTGGTATGATTGTTGTCAGATTCTGGATTTCTTTTAAAGATAGAGCCTTGGCATTTACTAATAGATGGAATGATGGATGTGTAAGAATAAGTGTAAGGTTTGGGGGTCAAACAATTAGAAGAATGAAGCTGCCTTTCTCTGAAACAGAAAAGACCAGAGGGATTAGGTTTGAGTGGTTTTGCATGTGCTAAATTTGAGTAATGACTGTTAGACATTTAAATCCAGATTTCAAATAAGTAGTTGTATATTCAACTCTGGAGTATCAGGGCAAGGTTGAGGCTGGAAAATCATCATATTATAAGTTTTTTAAAACCATGATGCTGGATGGAAGCAAGGGAATGCATGCAGATAGAAAGGAGACAATGTATAAGGACAGAGGTATAAAAAAGAAAAGGTATAAACTCTGATAAACACCAACATTATAGGATTAAAATAATGAAGAATCAGGAAAGAAAAGTGACAAGGAGAATCCCGAGGTAGGAGCTAAAAAAGGAAAAATTTAAGAAGGAGAAATTTCTAAGGTTCAATTGTGCAAATATTGCTGCCTAATCTAATAAGATGAGAACTGAAAATTTGCAATTGGATTTAGAAATATGGCACTCATCATTGACAATGAAAAGGACACTCTTGGTGGAGTAGTGGGTGTCAAAAAAATGGAACAGATTCAAGAGATATTATGGTTAGAGGAACTGGATAATGTGGTTATTTATAGACAACTCTTCTGATTAATTTTAACATAAATGGAAGAAAAGAGAGAGGTGATAGCTGGAGGGCAAATGAGATCAAAAAGAGTTTTTTCATTTTTTTTTAATTGGAGAAATAACACATAGCAAGAAAAAAGCTAGGCTGGATGTGGCAGCTCACTCCTATAAGCCCAGCACTTTGGGAGGCCAAGGCAGGATGATTGTTGAAGTCAGGAGTTCAAGAGCAGCCTGAGCAACATAGCAAGACCCCATCTCTACAAAAAATTTTTTTAAAAAAATTTAGTTGGGCATGGTGGTATGTGCCTATAGTCTCAACTACTTGGGAAGCTGAGGCAGGAGGATCACTTGAACCCAGGGGTTTGAGGTTGGAGTGAGCCATGATGATGCCATGGCACTCTAGCCCAAATGACTGAGCAAGACTCTGTAAAAAAAAAAAAAAGAAAGAAAGAGAGAGAGAAAGTGAGGGAGGGAGGGAGGAAGGAAGGAAGCAAGGAAGGAAGGAAATTTAATTGACATAGGCTATAGAGGAGATAATTATTAGGAGGGCGGTATTGAACAGGCAAGAAGGCATGGGATTTATTGCATAAGAAGAGATTGCCCTTAGCTAGAAGCACTAACAAGTTCCTTCACGTGAGAGGTGAGAGAGCAGAGTACGTACACAAAGGTTCAGGTAGGTGGCTGTCTTAGTCTATTTGGGCAGCTTTAACAAAATACTTTAGACTATGTACTTCATAAACAACAGAAATTTATTGCTCACTGTTCTGATTGAGAAGTCCAAGATCAAGTTGCCTGAAGATTTTGTGTCTGGTGAGGGCCCATTCCTTATGAGTGGCACCTTCTATATGTTTTACGAGGTCGGATGGGGCAAACAGACTCCCTCAAAGCTCTTTTATAAAGACACTAATCCCATTTATGAGGGCTCCTAGTCACCTACTAAAGGCTCCATCCCTAAATACTATCTACTATCACACTGGGGATTAAGTTCCAACAAGTGTATTTTGGGGTGACACAAACATTCAGACCATAGCGATGGGTAAACATGGTGGAGGGAACATTGTGAAATTCTCTTCTTGGCTCCTATTTTCTCAATAAAATAAGAAACAAGAACCAATGGGCACGAGTGAAGATGGGGTTGTAACTACATTTTTTTAAGACTTTTTTTTAGTGCCATTTTAGCTTCATAGCAAAATTGAGGGGAAGGTAGAGATTTCCCATATACTCCCTGCCCCAACACATGCACATCCAACACCCCCTGCCCCCTCCCCATTATCAGCATCTCACAGCAGGGTGGTACATTTTTTATAATGCATGATCCTACAATGACAGGTCATTATCTCCTAGAGACCATAATTTACATTAAGATTTACTCTTAGTGTTGTAAATTCTATGGGTTTGGGCAAATGTATAATGACATGTATCTACCATTATAGTATTAACATCATGCATAGTAGCTTCAATACCTTATAACTCCTCTGTGCTTTGCCTATTCATACATCTCTACCCACTAACTACTGGCAACCACTGATCTTCTTACTATTTTCATAGTTTTGCCTTTTCTAGAATGTCATATAATTGAAAGTATGTAGCCTTTTCAGATTGGTTTCTTTCACATGGTAATGTGCATTTAAGTTTTCTTCGCATCTTTTCATGACTTGATGGCTCATTTCTTTTTAGTCCTGAATACATGCCATTGTCTGGATGTACCATAGTTTATTTATCCACCTATTGAAGGACATCTTGATTACTTTCAAGTTTTAGCAATTATGAGCAAAGCTTCTATAAACATCTGTGTGCAGGTTTTTATGTAGATAGAAGTTTTTAACTCCTTGGTATAAATATCAAGGAGCACAGTTGCTGGATCTACGGTATTAATAAAAGTATTTTTAGTTTTGAAAGAAATGACCAAACTGTCTTCCAAAGTAACTGTACCATTTTGCTTTTCCACCAACAATAATTGAGAGTTTCTCTTGCTCCACATCCTCACTGGAATTTGTTGTTTTCAGTGTTCTGGATTTTGGGCATTCTAATGGTGGATAGTGGTATTTGATTGTCTTTAATTTCCATATCCCTGATGACATATGATGTGGAATGTCTTTTCATATGCTTATTTAACATTTGTATACCTTCTTTGGTGACGTATCTGTTACAGTCTTTGGCTCATTTGTTTAATCTGGTTGTTTGTTATTGTTGAGTTTTAAGAGTTCTTTGTGTATTATGGATAAACATCCTTTATCACATATGTTTTCTGCAAATATTTTCTCCCAGTCTGTGACTTGTCTTTTCATTCTCTTGACTGTGTCTTTCACAAAGCAAAACTTTTAAATTTTCATGGAAGTCCAGTTTGTCAATTCTTTCTTTCATGGATCATGCCTTTGGTGTTGTATCTAAAAGTCATCACTAAATCCAAAGTCAGCTAAATTTTCTTCCATGTTGTCTTCCAGTGTTACAGTTTTGAATTTTACATTTAGGTCTATATCTACAGTTTCATATGGTACCTTATATATGGTTAGAATAACTACTTTATAAATATGGTGAACTGATTTTTCTCAATCTAGCTCTTAATAGTAACACAGGCAAGTTTTAAGATATCATCAAAACAAATCATGTAGACCAGTCTCTACATTCCAAGAAATTTCATTTATTCATTAATTTAGCAAATATTAAATAATCCTTACTATGTTCAGGTACTCCTTTGCTGTTTCACAAAGAAATATAAAGGCTGACATATAGAGAAGACAAAAAATTAGTCTCCCTGGAGACTCATCTGAAGGAAAAAAATTAAAACTTCCCCAAATAGATATCTTTGTACCAAAAGAAAGAGAAGAAAACCAAGCAAAATTTAATTTTCTCTGGACAAAAGGAAATGTGACTTAGTATTTATTCTTTTTGAAAACTCATTTATTTGCTTAATTTGTTATTAATTTTAAGGTGTAGGAAGCCTTCACCATTAGTGGCTCACAGACAGAAAGAAAGCACCCACTGAATGAAAATGAAATATGAGGTAGAGAGAAGAAAATTCCATTGGAATCAGAAGACCAGAAACAGTCCCATATTCATCACTTAACTTGCTATGTGTCCTTCTCTTAAGCCTCAAGAACCTCATCTGATAAATAGATGTGCAGTAGTCTCCCCTTAACTGTGGTCTTGCTTTCCATGTTTTTGGTTACCCATGATCAACTGTGGTCCGAAAATATTTAATGGAAAATTCCAGAAACAAATAATTCATAAGTTTTAAATTGTGCACCATTCTGAGTAGCATGAAGAAATCTCATGTTGTACCACCCTGTGCAACTAACCCATCCCACCCTGGACATGAATCATCTCTCTCTCCAGCATATCCACATCAATACACTACCAACCAGCTAGTCACTTAGTAGCCATCTCAGTTATCAGATTGATACATCACAAGAAGAAGGGTGAGTATAGTACAAATAAGATATTTTGAGAGAGAGACCACATTCACATAACTTTTATTATGGTATTTTGTTATAGTTGTTTGTATTATTGGTTATTGTTGTTAATCTCTTGCTGTGCATAATTTATAAATTAAACTTTATCATAAGTATATATGTAAAGGATAAAACAGTATATACAGGGTTTAGTAACATCTGTAATTACAAGCATCCACTGGAAGTCTTGGAATGTATCCCCTGAGGATCAGGGGAAAATATTGTATTAGCAAAGGTTGAGCATCCCTAATTTAAAAATCTGAAATCTAAAATGCTCCAAAATCTGAAATTTTTTCATTGCCAACATGATACCACAAGTGGAAAATTCCACTCATAAGTACTTAACACAAACTTTGTTTCATGCATAAAATTATTTAAAATATTGTATAAAATTAGTTTCAGGCTATGTATATAAAATTTATTGAAACATAAATGAGCTTCATATTTAGACTTGGGTCCCATCCCCAAGCATCTCATTATGTACATGTAATATTCCAAAATCCAAAAAAATATTAGAAATTTGAAACATATCTGATGCTCAAACATTTTGGGAAAGGAATACTCAACCTGTACCTAATTTTCTAGTTTTTATGAGGCTCAAATAAGGTACTGAATATAAAATTACTAAGAAAATTTTTATGTCATTTTATTATTTTAAATTTGTTTTACATTAAAATTTGGTTTTGCTCTTGTTTTTTTCTTTTAAGTGGATTATTTTCTTCAAACCTTCCTTTGGTATATTTACATGTTTTTGCAGAATGAAACTACTATGCAATAATTACAGGATGAAATAGACACAATATTAATAGATATAGTGTTTTTAAAATATTTTATTGTTGTGTACTTTTGTCCCTGATAAATTATTTTATGATAAAATTAGTGACTTTTGTTTCCTTTTGTAAAACAAGCAAACAGAAAGTCCTAATGACTAGCTAAGACCTTGGAAATTATACCTCCAACTAAGTGCATGTTCTCATGTGGCAAGTGTTGATTTAGCTTACCTACCACTATGAACAATAGATCCAGTCATTAAGGCCTACCTATTTTAAAAGCAGTTTTTAAATTTTTAAATCCCTACTTAGATGATCTCTGAAAAATGCCTTCTACACTCTGAGGAAATAAAATGCAGAAATGTTCACATTCATGAGACAATAGCTTTGACTGAATGCTGTAAAATGAAATCTGCTCTTTCAGTTTTTCTTTCAAAAGAAAAATTGCATAAATAATACATTTGGGCCTTGCAATACCAAACAAGCACAATAGCTACTTTACAGCTTTCATCAAAATGAAGGCCATCTTTTTCATTTTATTATGGAACCATTAATACAATATCATCAACTCTGATTGGCTATAAGGCTCCCGACAGAAGGCGTCCTGCCAGATGTCATGCAGGTACTAATATCACTGCACTAGGGTATGGCATCAGCCCAGTGACCGGTGAGCCGATCAAACCTGAAAAAATAAATAAATAAATCTAAAAATTTTCAAATTTGGGGGTATGGCTTCTTTCTCGGGAAAATTCATATAAGACCTACTTTCATTATGCCCCTCAAATTCACTTGAGAATCTCTTACATAATGAATGAATAATAGAAGTTTTTACATATAGATTACCTTCCCCATTCAGTTTTTGGAATGCCTTCAGATAGATTTCTACCCCAATTAGCCTTTTCACCGGTCTGTATCAGAAACATTTAAAAAAAGAAAAGAAAAAAATAACAAAACAGGTAATAGTTGACGAGTCTATTTTCTACCTATTTTACTTCAGACAAGAAAGATCTGTTGGAGGAAGGAATAGAAATAATAGCAAAATTAGACTTTCTAATTATTCATGGATTTAAATTATCCTTGCTATTGTGGTCTCTGTCCCATGACAACAGATAATTGAGAGCTGGCTGTAATTGACATATTAGGGCTTTCTTTTATTTAAGGCAAATAGAAGGGCACAGTTAAACATTAGGTTTCCCCTCTAGGTAATAAGAGCACATGGCAGATAGCCACAACATAGGGGTTTAAAGGGATTTACTTACTTGGTATAAATACAGGGCTGTAGAAGGAATTTAAAGAAAAATCAAAGCAACCCATGGATAACAGCCTTATGTTATATGGATTTAGCACAACGTGATTTAATTTCCCATAAAGGGGAATTAAACAAAGTAGTATAACCTATGATTTCTTAGCATTCTTGTTGATGTTTTAAAAGAAAAATTAGTTTGCCTCTTCAATGGAAGTAATTTTTAAAGGCCCTCTATATAATTAAATCTAATGTTCATTTTATCTTTGGAATATAAAAATATATCCCAAAGTGTGTGATGAAATATTCCAGGTCAACGGGAAATGAGTCAAAAATTGTCAATGTACTTGAAATGAACAAATACGATGTCACTTTAGGGTTTCACTACTTTACAGGATTGTGTCAATATTACAAGGAAGGTTTGGCTCTAGATTGCTACTTACTAGCTGTGTGATCCTGTGCAAGTCATTTAACCTATCAGTGCCTCAGTTTTCTGTCCCATAAAATGAGAATGGGAATGGGATTATACCTACTAATATATATGTAAAGTATTTAGAAGAATGCATGGCACATAATAAATATTAAAAAAGTGTTAGTTATTTTTGCTGCCCAACAGCATTCCAAATGATAAAAAAGAGAGTAAATTAAGAAGCAAAAAACAGTTACTATTTTGTTGTTGTTGTCAGCATTACATTCTGGTAAGATTCAAGAACATCCTATTTTGTTACAAATTAACTGCTACTGAGATTGACTGAGTTAGATCAGAGGAATTTAAAATATAGTGAGAATCAAATATTTGTGTTTGCTTTTTTAACAGGCAAATTAAAACATTGGCAAGTGTCTTTTAATTTAATTTTTAATTCTTATCCCTTTGGAGACTACATATAAATATTCATTTATCTTCAATTTCAGTTTGGTGATATATGCTTGGCAGTTAAGAACTTGATGTTCTAAGAGATAAATGTATTTAGGTTAAATGTTAGTGCTTCGTACAAAGCCAACTTTGCAAGAATTGTATTATACTTCTTACTCTTTGGAAAGAGATGAAGCAAACCCCCTAATTATTAGAGCTTTGGAAATGCCAATGTGTCCCTACCATCTTCAATAAAACTGTTGACATTACGAACTCTACCTTAATTTTACTTTCCTAACACAAGATGCTAAGCACTTAAAAGGCTTACAGCTTACTCTTGATTTGTTGCATTGATATCACTGATTTGGTCGGGATAATTCTAAAGCTCCCTAAGATTGGCCTTTGTTCTTGTAGGATACTAGTAATTAGGAATCATTAATGGATTTAGCATTTTCCAATATTGATGTCTATGTTGAGTATCAGCTCAAGTTTTCTCACTTTCTGTTTATCTCATTTACATAGCCCTACCTTCTTGATATAAAGATAGGTGAATCTTAACAAATCTACATGCATATGCAAATAAACGTGTATATTTCAGAAGCAGACTTGCATAAAACTAACATCTGTAACAATGGTATGCTTTAGATTTAGAAAATCAAAGTTACCCATAATTTAACTGTCAGCATGTTTTCTTTGGTATTCCTTTTGTTTCCTTCTAATTTGATTCACTATTATTTGTGAATTATTATAAATAAATTGCAGTTTGTTTTAATCACCAAAAAACTAATAGGCAATTGATAATGTATCAGAGTTGAAGACAAGAAACATGATTTTGTTCAAGATATTTGTCCTTTCTAAGAACTAGATGGCTCTTATGTTAAACGAGTAGTTGGTTCTTCAAAAATAATTTCAATACTTCAAGAATCCCAATGAAAGTTTACTTTTCTTGGGCATAATTCTGTACCCAAATTATGAAGCATCAGTTTGTCTTTGGCTACAATTGTATAAATTCATTGGGATATTAGTTATCTTATTCTAGCCAGAAACAGTAATTAAAAGGTTTATTTCTTTGATTAATTTTAAATGAGAACAATATTTATAAGTCAATAGTAAAACTTGTTTTGTAGGAAACCCCATACTACAGGAATCAGGTTTGAAAAGAGGACAGGGGAAGTCAGAGACAAAGGAGTATTTTCTCAGTGGTAGAAAGTTTGAGAAATCTGGAATGAGGGTCTAGGCTCCCTTCCAACTTTATAAATCATAACTTATTGTTTAAATTCCCAGTCATATCTTCTTATCCAAATGCAATGAAGGTTACTCCTATTAAGAATGGTTATACCTCAACTTGTGCATAGAAACAGAATTTATCTTCCCCTATATAGACATACACATCTGTATACCATACAGATGTTGTGTATATAAATTAACAATATTAATGTTCATGTGTAGTTCATGAAATTGAAGATGTATGCATATCTGAACATAGACTGAGTCTTTTGAAGGTTTGGCTCATGAAGATTTAAGTAACTATATATGAGCAAGTACTTTGCATGGAGTTAATATACAATTATCTTCTATCTTTATAGAAAGCCCCCCACTTGCAACTTACATTGTACCTACACACTCAGATTTATTTGATTGATTTGATTAATATCCTTGTTAATGTAATATAAATCATTCTTTAAAATCTTTGCATAATCAAATATCCTAAGGAAATAAGCTTTGTTTAAAGATGTTCATTAAGGTTATTTGAAGTAACAGAAGTGGTACACAATCTTAATGGCTAGTGATGGTCAAAAAAACAAAAAACTGTGTGGAATGTTTCCCATCTACTTGAAAGAGCATTTATTTTTTGAAAAATGGACAAATTCTTGTCATGATGCCAAGTGAAAAAAAAATGACAGGGTGTCAGATTGTATATGTAATAGAAACACATCTATGTAAAAGAAAGCCTCAGAAAAGATATTAATGTAAAATAATACTGGAAATAAAAATACTAAAATATAAATGGCGGTTGTCTCTGGGTGTCAAGATCATGAGAAATTTCTTTATGCCTCCTTCTACTTTTTCATGTTTTTTGTGGTGAATATATATGTTGTTTTCATAACTAAAATTATATATACTTTATTTTTATAAAAATAGTCCACTTAAAGAGATGATTAAAATAGTATAGTATTTAATAGTTATATGTTACAAACCATGTATCAGATATTGTTTTATATGTTTAATTTTCAACAACCAAATCAGCTAATTTATTATTGCCATTTTATAGCTAGGAAACTTAGAGACAAAGAGGTTAAGTAACTTGCCCCAACTTACACAGTTAGTAGGCTACAAAGCTTGGATTCAAAACTAGGATATATAGCTTTGGTCTGTGCTATACAATCACAATCAAGTTGCAGTACTTAAAATGTTTATTTTTTTTAATATTAAGCATGACAAAAGTATAGATGCTATTACAGATACCCATGTACCCAACTGAGTACTGATTTTTTGACATAATTCCAGAGCACGCTTATTTAAATCAGTATTGCCACTTTAAAGTAGGTCAATGGAAATATATCACTTTAAGATGATGATGCCATTTTTATTATTTTAATAAAAATAACTACTGTTTACTAATGTCTTAAAATGGATAGGACAGGTATAAATCTAACAAAATATGTAAAATGTCTATATGAGGAAAACTACAAAACTCTGATACAAAATATCAAAGAAGAACTAAGTAAATGAAGAGATATTCCATGTTCATAGGTAGGTAAACTCAATATTGTCGAGATGTCAATTCTTTCCAACTTGATTTATAGAGTCAACACAACCCCAATCAAAATCCCAGCAAGTTATTATGTGAATACTGACAAACTGAGTCTACAGTTTATATGGAAAGGCAGAAATCCCAGAATAACCAACACAATATTTAAAGAGAAGAACAAAGCATATCTGACACTATCTACTTCAACACTGGCTATAAGGCTACTGAACTCAAGACACTGTGGTACTGGTGAGAAAATAAACGAAGAGGTCAATGATACAGAATAGAATGCACAGAAATAGACTCACATAAATATAATCAACTGATCTTTCATAAAGGATCAAAGGCAATACAATGGATAAAAGATAGTGTTTTCAACAAATGGTACTGAAAAATTGGACACTTACATGCAAAAAAAAAAAAAAGAATCTAAACACATGCTTACATGTTTCACAAAACTTAACTTGAAATAGATCATAGACCTTAATGTAAAACACAAAATTATAAAACTTCTAAAATATAAAAGAAAATCTAAATGACTTTGCGTAGGGTCATGGCTTTTTAGATAAAAAAAAAAAGATAAAAAGGCACAAGCTATGAAAGAAAAACAGATTACACAGACTTCATTAAAATTGAAACCCAAATGAGTTGAAAATTTATGTGCACATAAAAACTTGCACATGGAAGTTTACAGCAGCTTCTTTCATAACCGCCAAAATGTGGAAGCAACTAAGATGTCTTTTAGTAGGTGAATGAAAAACTATGGTATGTCCAGACAATGGATTTTATTCAACACTGAAAGAAATGAACTATTAATGTAAAACCATGAAAAGACATGGAGAAAACTTAAATGCTTATTACTACATGTAGAAAGCTAATCTGAAACGTATATCTACTGTATAATTTCAACTATAGGACATTCTAGAAAAGGCGAAAGTAGGAAGTTAGTAAAAAGATCATCGGTTGCCAGGAGTTAGGAGGGAGTAGGGGGAGCACAGAAGATTTTCACAGCAGTGAAACTACTCCGTATGATACTATAATGGTGGATACACATACGTTTGTCCAAACCCACAGAATGTACAACACCAGGAATGAGCTCTAATGTAAACAATGGCCTTTGAGTGATAATGACCTGTCAATGTAGGTTCATGCATTGTAACAAATGTACCATTCTTGCTTTGGGATTTGATGGCAGAGGGGACTATGCATGTGTGGGGTAGTAGTATGTGAGAACTCTGCATTTTTTGCTGAATTTTACTGTGAACCTAAAATTGCTCTAAAAAATAAAATCTTCTTTTTAAAAATGACAAGGAAGTATACTAAGATCATCACAAATTTTCTCATTTAATTCCCACAACAATCATATTACGAAAAACCATACTTCCCCCATATTATGGGAAAGATAATTAAGACACACAAGGTTTATGTACCCAAGGTCATTAGACTCAGGAGTGCGTACTGATAACCACCACAAATTCAAAACATTTTGAAAACTTTCTTGAAAGTCTACAACAGATTCTTCTTGCACACCATCAACAAAAGCAAAATATTCATTTTCTAAGGACAGTATTATTTTCTTTTTGCTTATGAGATACTATGTGGAGAAAAGCCTAGATGTAAAATTGAGTTATAAAACTGGACAATGCCATTATGGAAAACAATGTGTTAAAGCGTCTATTTTGCGTTTGCCCCACCCTAATATTGGCAGAATGTTTCACATACTACTCCATACATTAGGTCCACTTGAAAAACTGTGCCCAAATTCTGATGTAGCATCAATGAGCTAAAAATAGATAGTAGCTCACCCTCTTTAATGGCACACGATCTCTTCAATCCCTTGTCCCCACCCTCTCCTTGTCCCTGAGGCCAAGTGGCAGCTACTTTGTATTATGGTACTTGTGCTATTATTTTTCTTCTAGTAGAATTGAGAGAACTTTTTCTTATATCCACGTCTCTATGGAGAACATAAGATAAGGCAATAGTGCCCATGTTTTATGAAAAATGAGAATGCATACTTATTTGTGGAAATGTTGAATATCCTATATGTTTAAGATGCCAATGTATCACATCTAAGTCAAGAGAATACCACTTACTTCACTGATACACAAAAAGAATTCTGGCCAATACATGGAAAAATGTATGGTAAAATGTTTAATTAACTTTAAAAGGCTGATATTTAAACAGGATTTATTTTGAAATGCAAATAAAGGTGGTGGTGCTGTAGTAAAATGCAAATGTATATTAACTGGAAAAAATTACTCTGGCATCAAAGCCTTTTCAGCTGATAAGTTCATAAAGAAGTGTCTATAGAGGATAGCAGAAATTATGAGTCCCACGCAAAAACAAGTATTTGCAAATATAAATCTAGCTAAAAATGAAGAGTGTAGAAAACAGACTAGAGAACTTACAGGGCAAAGTATTTTGAGCTTTCTATTACAGCTCAAAGCCTAAATGAAAGCCTAAATTTAAATAATAACACCTACAAGGCAATATTATTAGTGCCATAAATGAGAATTTTGATGTGACTGAAGTACTCTGAGCCGTGGTGCCATGACAGGCACAAATTCAGAATGTTATTTATTTTGTGAGAAAATTCCTGAAAAGTTGAATGTAGTAATTTAATTGGTGAGCATGAATAAGGGCATTGGTCTTGCAGTAGTATGAAACTTAAATGTAAGGCAGAAATGTTTTACTAGGACAGAGACTATACAGTGTCCAGTGTATTATTCACCAGGGGTCTCTTTTCTCTTTGAGCTAAAAATGTTAACAATGAAACACAATGACGTGTTCTTTTAATGAAGAACCTGCCTTGGATAGGCACCCATAGCATGAACCACTGATGTTTTGATGCTTGGCTTGATTTGGAGGCCCAGTTGCTAGTCTGCTGTACTACAGAGATAGTAGCAGTTTTGATATGCCATGATGCTGACCATACATATACATACATACACATGCATATCTGCATACACACACATACAGTATCGAAAATAATTGCTTGTTCTAGAAATTCAAGTAAACTGCCACCTGTCACCAGTGAAAACCCAATCAAAAACTTGGCTGTTTTTGGTTGATATTTTAAGCATCAAAATTGTTTAAATGTCTTTGCAATATTTTTTGCACTAGTTACACAAATTTGTGATTTGAATAACTCATCCTCAAAGAAATTTTATTTTTGTGAAATTACAGAACATTTGGCTCATTTTTCTATGCTAAGATGGTTCTACAAATACAAGAGATGGACTGAAATACATTTCTCAAATTCTGTATTTAAATACCAAGTTCTTAAAAAACAAAAGAAGATAGCATGCATGGAGAATTACAAATGAGTCAATGCTGACCACTGTGCAATACAGTTTGGAAACTCTAAACATGACAACACTGAAAAACAGAATTTGACAAATTATACAAACTCTTATACAAAATTTCTATATATGTTTGGAAGTACCTATATTTGTGAACATCTGTTTTACATTGTGAACTGAAGCAAACTAAGCATTGCTTAAAATTAAAAGATTCATTACAACAGAATACACAAAACCCAATGTTGACATTAGAACAGAAGAAATAGTAAAACATTTTCTGTATCCAAACCAAAGAAGTAATGAATCATAAAAAGAAATTGTAGTCATTAAACTTATCTCATATTTAATGTATTTGCTTCCATTTAAACTAAAAGTGAAATAAAATATTGGATGTTACATTTGTATAAAATTATACAATGAAAATAGATTTGGATTGCATTTCTGGTGGTTGATTTTTTCCATCCATACAATTTGATTCATTTACATTGTCTGGCTGGCCCAACTCTAGAGAAATAAGACACAACAGTTTCAAACAAGGGGTTTTATTTTAACTGAAAAAAACATACAGTTTACTAATTTAAACTGCTTAGAAAAGAACCACACAAATTTACATATAATTTATCATAATTGTAAAGTATCTCTATTTTATAGTCATATCTTTGAAATTATAAAATTAGTGTGTCTTTGTTAAAATTATAGGAAAATTTGGGACATAAAAAATATAAGATTCTTTTATTTCAAACTTTTTGAAAATGAATTGATATTGCTCAGTTCACCTTTATCTACTAACACTGATAATGAGCAGGCTGACATTGCATAGGTAGTTATAAATGTGTTACTAAACTGAAGCACAGTCAGTACCGAGCACTAAATATGAAGATCCTGAAAACTATAGTTTTACACATGTCTCACAACTGTGATTGTGATCTTACAAAGACTCTGTCCCTGTTTGGAAGCAGAATTTTTTTCCATAATGAAAAAAGTTTAGTTACTTTTCCAAAAGTAGCATTATCTTCTCATTAAAAAGATGAATTTGATCTTTGGCTCCAGTTGGTCTCAAAATTCATAAGTATATGTTTCTCTTTCATTGGCAATTAATGTTAAAGCCTCTATTTAAAATTATAATAACACTATTCTTTTATATCTGAGGAAATTCTTTCATATATAAATAATATCTCAATTATCAAGGTTATGATGAATTATATTGTAAAGGGTAACATTATCCATGTCTGCTGAAGATAAACTAAATTAAATGGACAAACAGATTAGATACAAAGAAGGATATTAAGAGATTATGGAATTGCTTCCCTCAAGATCTTTAAATACAGTCCAGATATACATCTGCCTACAATAGTTTAGGTAAAGTTTGCCTGAAGCCAGCAGGATGAAGCAAAAAGATAACCTCTTGAGGTTTCCTGCAACCATATTTTTTCTAAAATTTCACTCTATTGCCCTCTAACTGTACTGTCATTTTTTCAGTTTTCTGATGAAGATTCTGGGCAGCATAGATTTTTTTTCTTAATGTTAACACAGTGTCACTCCAATTTTTAAGCAATATTTTTCAATGAAAAAGAAAAATAGCCAAGAGAGAAATATTACTGAAGCTCAGATTTTGTGTAAAAAAAAAAAATAGTACATTCAATCCAAGTGAACACCATTAAAACTCAGGACTGCCAAGTTAAAATTTTTAAAAAACCATCTGCATCCTTCATTACTATAGCCTCCCTACCAAATAGTCAAATGATTCAGGATTTCAAAGAATTCTACAATTTTTACCAGCTAAATCATAAAGCATATATTACACACTGGGATATAGTCTCTTAATGCTACAAAGGGGGTTAAAATATCTGCCCCATCAAAGAAAAATCACAAATTTATTGGATAGTCTTAAGGAATAATATAATTCAGTCAGGGCAACCTCATAAAGCCACGCTGGTTGGGCACCTCCAAAAGTCCAAGGTTGGGGGGCCCTATAGAGAAACCAGCAAGTGAATGGGACCCCCTGAAGTAGGGCATGCAAGACTGTCAGGGACAATTGTAGCTGCTCTAGAATAACAGCTCGAGCATGGCCTGCTCCTTTCATAATTGCTTCCGTGTTGATTTATTATACGGAATCATTGAAAGTTGGTTTTAATAAGTGATGACTACTTAATGTAAGAAGTTGACCAGTAGTTCAATATATAAGGAAATCCTAAAAGATAGAATTTATTTTAAAAAAACACCGTTTTAAATTTGGCTAATATGTTTTTCCTATTAGTCATTCATTCACAGAATTTGATTCTAAATTACCTGCGGCACTGATAATATTTTTAACTGGGTCATATCCCTAAAATGATGACATGTTACAAGTATTCTGATAGTTTTATTAGCTTCACAAGCAGAAGGAGAAACCTCTTGCTCTATAACATATGTAAGAATGGCTTGCATTATGAATTTTTGTGCACATTATCAACTATATGACAATTTTTTCTACAGTCTGGAATGGTTTGCTAGTTACATTACATAGGATATAATGCTAAACATTGTTTAGGACTGAAGTTTTCTATAGTCAAATTTGTGTATTCAGTCAAAAATTGATCAGCAGGCATTACAAAGAGATCCCAAGTCCACTAGTTAGTAGGTATTACAAGGAAGACCATTGAAAGCAGGCGGGTAATTCAATGCATTTCTTTTAGCAAAAACACTGTGAAGAATATGTGACTTATCTTATGTAAATCACTCGAATATCATATGTGGGTAACATTATTCAGTGAAGGATCAAGAGGAAAGACAATATTCTAAAGGAGAAATATGCGATTGGCTTTCCATAATTCAGATGTTCTAAGTTTACTTGAAAAGAAATTTGCTAGCTTTGTGACAGACACCTGGGAAAATGGTGGCTAGGGGAAAATGTGTGGGAATCACAACCTCAAGAAGACATGATATTGTTTTTTAAAGCTGTTACAGTTTTCACGTATGCTTTTTATTCATCAGAAGAAGAAACTATTTGCATTTTGCAAAATAAATATGTGGCTTATAATACAATCTACATGTCATTTTATAACTATAGGTAGCATGTAATGGAAGATGCATGAGATGTTACAATTCATTAAAATAAAACAGAATATTTGGATTTCATATAAGTGCCACTAACTAGAGTTTGTTGATAAAGTAATTGATTATAAAGAAATATCTCTTTAATTGAAATATTAATAATATTTTTAATTCCAACTTTAAGAAAATAAATGCCATTGTAATGTGCATGACTATATTTCATTTTAATAAAGATAAGAGAAAGAGATGCCTACAGTAGTTTATATACAGCTGCAAAAAAAGGCTCACAAAGCTAGAGCAACTCACTGCCTTGTTTCTCTTTCAATTACACTACAATCGCTGAATGAGAAGAAACATTTATCACATCTCTGATCTGATCCAAAAAAAGACCAGTTATCCTTTTTTAAGTTTTATACTTTTTTCATAAGATATTGAATATATTTATATGACTCATTGTAGTTACTTTACTGTTTTCACATAATGCATATATCGCTTTCTGCAAAGAATTCAATAAATTAACAATATTTCTGGCCACCACTCAGAGAGAAAAAAAACTCAAGCGTATTATATAAATCACCAGTCCAGCTTAATATGAATTAAATGCATAAAATCCATCAGTGTCTCTGGAATTTTGCCCAAAACATTTGAAAACCACAAATAAAGCAAACTTGATGTTAGTTTGGTTTGTGAAAGGTTCTCTTTTTCTTCATGTTTCAGAAAGAAATAAAACTAGAGTTAAGTGATAAAAATAGTTTAAATTTAAGACTTACAATAAACGTGTTTAGTAAAGTTTAAAACCGGCAGGAGACTTAGCCATTCTATTTTTTCGTTTTTTGTTGTTAAAGATTTCTTTGTAGTACCTGGAAAATATGTGTATATGCTAAGAAGCATACACCTTACTGTGCTCATTTCAAAACAGTCTGTGTTTGAAAACAATGTTTGGCACAAGAAATCGGCAAAGACATAGGAAAAATATTACAATCACTGTGAGAGTGACAGGAAAAAATGGAGAAAGACAGATTCCTCCAGACTGATCCTTTATGATTCTTTTCTAGTTATTGAGTATATAAATTTCAATCCCCTAGTAGAACTGAAGGGGGAAAACATGATTATCATATCACTCAAAGCTTCACAACTTTGAATTTGGCTCGGAAATAAATTCACTCTCTATAAAATGACTTTTAATATTTTGTTCCTTAACATAAGTATTAAATTTTGTATGATTAAAAATTTATTTACTCTCCCTCTTTCTCAATTTAGGTTTTCATTTGCTATTATTGCCATTCCTAACCCATCTTGGCAAAAGTTTATTTCTGCACTTTAGCAAGGGAAATTAAAGTGAAAGGTAGCGTTAGCTTTGGCACATAATTAGACTTTCAGAGCGATCTTTAGTAAAATAAATAATGTAAAGGGGAATTGTTGTGACCACTTCAGTCTCTCAGCTCCACGGATATGCATCAAGATGTTTCACAAGAAAAGAGAATTAGGAAGATATAAATAGACATTATTGGAATTACTTGCTTTTAGAATTTACTTAATAGAATTACTAACTGAATGGCAATTATACGACCAAAGTGAAAGATTTCTAGTACACCATAGCCCTCCAAAGAAAACATCTTTCTCCCAACTATTATAAAGAGACCCTGAAAATTGTTTCTAAAACTGAAAAACAGGAGGCAGAGAGAGCCGGTTTCTCAATACAAAAGATAACATGCAGAACTGAGACAGAGCCAGGCACAAGTTGGTAGAGAGCAATCTGGTACTCATGTTCATTTATTTTTCTAGTGCTATAAAGTCTTCAATGACTACAAGTAGTTAACGGTATTTGCAGAAGAGCTTTGGGTACAACCAAGCGACAGCACTTTCAGAAGAGCTTCCCTGCATATCATTGAGGAGTAATTGTTCAGTGCTGCTTTGGAGAAAAGGGGTGCCTTCTATTGATTGAATTGCTAACACTTTTCAGTACCCTGCTTAAGATGATGATAATCTTGAAGAAAGTGCTATCAAAGTCTGGACATTTTAAATATCTTACCTCTTTAATACATTTAATGTTTCTTAGTTCTTGAATCTATTCTGCCTCTGATACATGTGCTTGGCTCTCATCAGCGCTAATGGGAATTAACAACAAAATGGACTCTTAATCATTTATCTTACATTATATAGAAAGGCACGATTTGCGGACTTGATTAGGGATGTAACTGAACAAGATAGTACAAAGATTTGATTCTCCTCAAACATGTCCATTGTAATAATTCAACTGGAAATTTATTATAAAATTTTCTTCTCCTAGATATTTTATCATCAGCCATCATTATTTAAGCAGATACCCAAAACGTTGTAAAAACCACTAAAGGCCTTTGAACACTAGTTATTTATACAAGTAAAGACATCCATTTATAATTCATTCAACATGCACTTAGCATTTACTTGGTATACATCAGTTTATAATACTTAATGCTTTTAAAAGTGAATAATTTCCTTATTTGTCCAGAAAGCATTGTGTGAAAAGTATTTTCACTTGTTTGTACTACTAGGTTTAAAGTTCTTAAGAAATATATACTTTTAGAAAATCTTACCATTTGTGTGGCACACATTTAAAGATTTAAGCTCAGAAAAATACTAATCTATATAAATATACCTTAGGCAACACAGAATGTGTATTCCTTGGAGCAAAGCAAAGTGAGATCTGGGAATTGTTGTGGATTCAGTTATCCTGATAACGATTTATCCAAGCATCCCTAGTTTCCAAGTGGCTTCTTGCTGTCTTTATCTGTATTGCTTTCCTCCACCTAAACCATGCACGATGTACTTCCCCAAAGACATCTCTGCTCCTACCAAGCTACTTTATTTTACAACCCCCAGCCAGAAATGCTTACTATTACTAATGTTTACTATTGAGGAAATAATGCTCCTCACTTTCAGTCTTAAGTTTCAGTATTTCTCATCATGGATATTATATCACCATCACATTGTGGGTGAAAAGAGTTGGGTAAAGAATGCAGATTTTAGAATATTATGAACTTGGTGGTTCAATTTTTATGAAATAGTTTTTTTTGTGCTCATTAAGGGAGTGTTATCTAACGTAATTTAATTTATTGTGTTTCAAATTCCTTTAAACGTCCATACAAAAGAACTGTGCTCTAAAAAAGAAGCAGGAATATTATCTATATTTGGATTCTAGAAAATCTGTTATGATATAGCCAAAATAATAGTTATCTAACTGCAAAGTATTGTTAACTACAAATTATTGATTTGCCTTATTAGAAGACTCAGAAAATTAATTTAATCTCATAAATCAAATAAAAATTGTGAATATCAATAACTAGAAAGAAAACATAATATAAAAAGTCAGGAAGTTTCTCATATATTATTATAGCTTGTTAGAAAATTTTAAACATCTCATCCACAACAGAAACAAAGCACAAAATTCTCAGTAATGAACTTATCTACCATAGTAATACTAGGAATTTTAGTAAGGAATCTTAAGGAAAATTGAAAGAATGTTAAGATAAACCTTCTACCTAACTGAGAAAATAAAATAGTTTAGAGATATTGAAGATATATAAATTTCTTTACATATCTGAGACAATAAACTTCAATTATTGATTTTAATAGTCATCCAAAAAACAATAGGTAAAGAGTCTAGAAAAAATTTAATTATAACATAATCATATTAAAACATTCTAAAATATGTAAAGTATAAAATATATTTGAATATAAATAAATAAAAATGTGGCATTTAGTAAATAATAATAAGTAAAAATATTAAGTAATAAGTAAATAAGATAGAATATAAAATTTGCCAAGCAAATTGAATGGCATGCACAGAAATATGTCCTAGCATATATTATAGTATATTTTGCAATAAGATTAGATATCACAAATTAAAAAATAACTTGTGCTAAGATAACTAACTATTTAGGAAAAGTCAGAACAGATATTTAAATAAAAAGGTAAATAAAATTAATTGCTTTCTTACTTTTTATTTATACATAATAATTTACATTTTCATGGGGTATATGTGATATTTTGATACATACGTTGTGTAATGATCAAATCAGGTTACCCATCTCCTCAAACATTTACCATTTTTTTGTGTTGGGAACATTTTAAATCTCCTCTCCTAGCTATTAATATTTTGAAATACAATAAATTATTATTGACTATGGACATCCTACTGTGCTATTTAATACTAGAACTCATCTCTTCTACCTAACGTATGTTTGTAGCCATTAACCTCTCTTCATCCCCACCCAGCAACACTTCCCAGCCTCTGGTAACTATCATTCTACTCTTTATCTCCATGAGATCAACTTTTATAGCTTCCATATATGAGTGAGAACATGGATTTCTGTGCTTCGCTTATTTCACTGAATATAATGACCTTCAGTTCAATCCATGTTGCTGCAAATGACAGAATTTCACTCTTTTTTATGGCTGAATAGTATTACATTGTGCATATATACCACATTTCTTTATCCATTTGTCCATTGATGGACACCTAGTTTGACTTCGTGTCTTGGCTATTGTGAATAATGCTGCAATAAACACGAAGGCGCAGGTATCCCTTTGATATACTAATTTCCTTTCCTTTAGAAAAGTACCCAGTAGTGGAATTGGTAGATGGTATATTGGTTCTATTTTTAGTTTTTTGAGAATATCCACACTGTTTTCCCTAATGGCTGTACTAATTTACATTCCACCAACAGTATACAAGAGTTCCCTTTTCTCTGCACCCTTGCCAGCATTAGTTATCTTTTGTCTTTTTGATAATAGCCATTCTAACTGAAATGAGATGATATCTCATTGTGGTTTTGATTTGCATTTCCCTGATGATTAGTATAGAACTGATTATTTTAAAAAACAACAAAATGCAAATAGAGTATATTGGGATAGTAATAAATTTCATGCAAAAAAATTAGACATTAAAGAGGAAAAAATAATAAATTATAGTAGGTAAAAACCAATAATTATTAGTTGACAAAAGTACTATACACAGAACTACAAATCAAGAGGGAAACTGGGTGGAGTATTTTTAATAATGTGCCAAATTACAAATATAAAAATATATAAATTAATATGAAATAAATATCTAACAGAAGATTTAGTAGAAATAAGAATATGTCATAAAAATACTATATGATTACTAAATATATGAAAAAGTAACCTTACTAAGAAACAAAAGAATATAAATTAAAATGAAATCTCATTATACTTAGTTTATTAGATAACAGTTTACAAAATGATAACATCTAGAGATATATGTAAAAAAATGTTCACCTTTACTATAATGCTTTGAGAATCCCTTAACGGATAAGAAGTATAGAGACAGAAACTTGGAAGCAAGTTATACTAATAATTTGATATACTCTAGTATCCTTAATGTAGTACATTAAAGAATTAATCTAGAGAAAATAATTAGAGCCCCTCACAAATTTATGTACATATACATAGCTATTTCATTATGTTTTTTTAAAACAAAAAAATGAATGAATGATATCTGCACAATCTGAAATACCATGAAGCATTTTAAAACAATATTTTTAAATTATTTAATTATATGAAGAGATGTTCAAGATGATATGTTGTTAACAAAGCATATTATAAAGGAGTCTATATATCATTATATCAATTGTTTTTTAAAAAAGAAAAAAGGAAAAGAAAAAGGAGAGGAGAAAGAGAAGACAGAAAAAAAGAAAAAATCTAATGATTTGTATATGTTTCTTTTAGCAAATGGTATGATGCAAAACAGAAAGCTGGAGTCATTTCTTTATATTATGCATAGTTTTAAACATACACAAAAGTAAATAGAATAATATAAAGAACCTCCATGTACCCTCACCCAGTCCTAATAAATAAAATTGTCCCCATCCATTTATCCTCACATATTATTTGAAAGAAATACTAGACACCATCTTCAACAAACCTCATCTTTTGACTTCTGTTACACACAATCCTTGAAATGAAAAAATAAACATTTTTTAAAATAAAGTTTATAAGACCTTTGGGAAATCTCCTCAAAAAATGAAAAGAAAAGAAAACTATAGACCAATATCTCTCAAGAACATAGGTGCAAAAATTCTCAACAAAATACTGGTGAACCGAATTCAATAGTACATCAAACTAATAATCCACCCTAACCAAATGGACTTCATCCCAGAGATGCAAGGATGGTTCAACATATGTAAATCAACAAATGTGATTTGTCACATAAACAGAAGCAAAAACAAAGACCATATGGTCATCTTAATAGATGTAGAAAAGGCATTTGACAAAATCCAGCACAGTTTCATGATAAGAACCCTCAACAAACTAGGCATAGACGGAACATATCTCAAAATTTTAAAAGCCATATATGACAAACCCACAGCCAACATCATCACAGAATCAGAAAAAATAATTCTATGCTTCATTTGGAACCAAAAAAGAGCCCAATTAGCCAAAGCAATCTTAAGCAAAAAGAGCAAATCTGGAGGCATTACATTACCAATCTTCAAATTATACTACAAGGATGTCATAACCAAAATAGCATGGTACTGCTATAAAAGTAGACACAAAGATCAATAGAACAAAATAGAGAATCCAGAAGTAAAACCATATACCTACAACCAACTGATCTTTGACAAAGCAGACAATAGCATTCACTGGGGAAAAGAAGCCCTATTCAATAAATGGTGCTGGGAAAATCAGATAGCTACATGCAGAAGAATGAAACTTATCCTTCTCACCATGAACAAAAATTAACTCAAAATGGATTAAAGAGTCAAATGTAAGACCTGACACCATAAAAATTCTAGAAGAAAATTTAGGCAAAACTCTTTGTGGACATTGACTGAGGCAAAGAATTTATGACTAAGACTTTAAAAGCAAATACAACAAAAATAAAAATAAATAAATGGTACTTAATTAAACTAAAAATCTTCTGCACAGCAAAGGAAATGATTGACAGAGTAAATAGACAAAATATAGAATGGGAGAAAATATTCACAAACATTACATCCAACAAAGGACTCAAATGAATGAACAAGAAATAAAAAGCAAATAACCCCATTAAAAAGTGTGCAGAAGATATGAACAGATATTTTTCAAAAGAAGATATATAAATGGCCAACAAACATATGAAAGAATGCTCAACATCTCTATAATCATCAGGGAAATGTAAATTAAAAACCACAATGAGATACCACCTTACCCCTGTCAGAATAGCCATTATTAAAAAGTCAGAAAACAATGGACGTTGGTGCAGATGTGGTGGAAAGAGACCGCATATACACTGTTGGTGGGAATGTAAATTAGTACAGCCTCTATGGAAACAGTACAGAGATTCCTCAAAGAACTAAAAATAGACCTACCATTCGATTCTGCAATCCCACTGCTAAGTATCTACCCAAAGGAAAAGAAGTCATTTTATCAAAAATGCGTATGCACACATAGTTTTATCACGGCACAATTCACAATTATAAAGATATGGAATCAACCTAAGTGCCCATCAGTATATAAGTGGATGAAGAAAATGTGGTGTATATATACCAAGGAGTACTACTCAGCCATAAAAAAGAAAGAAATAATGTCTTTTGCAGCAACTTGGATGGAGCTAGAGACCATTAACCTAAGTGAAGTATCTCAGGGACAGAGAAGCAAATACCACTTGTACTAACTTAAAAGTGGGAGCTAAACGATGTGTATCCATGGTCATATAGAATGATATAATGGACTTTGGAGACTCAGAAGGGGGAGGGGGAGAGATGAAAAATTACCTATCAGGTACAATGTACACTATTCAGGTGATGGGTAACACTAAAAGTCCTGACTTCACCACTATAACAATCTATCCATGTAACAAAAATCCACTTGTAACCCCTGAATCTATTGAAATTTAAAAAAAAATTGTTAAAGGTAAAAAAAGTACTACAATATATATTTTTAAAGATAAGAACTTTTTAAAACTTAACTATATAACATTATCACATCTAGAATATAACAATAATTTTTTATTTTCTTAAACATCCAATGTTCAAACTTCTCATACATATCATGTTTTTCATACATATTTTAATATGAAGCACCACGAATTGTAGTTGAGTGATATGCCTTTTTAATATCTTATAATCTATGGCAGTTCCTGAACCTTAGCTCTGTTGACATTCTGGGCTCAATAATTGTTGTTGGGGACTGTTCTGTGTAAAAGTGGATGTTTAGCATCATCCTTGGCCTCTATCCATTAGACACCAGTAGCACCTCTCCAGATGATAACCAAAAATGCCTCCAAACTGCCAAATGTCCTATCAAAGGCTAAATCACCTGTGGTTGAGAGGCTCTTCCATCTATCTCCATATTTTACTCCCTTGCATTATTTGTTGAAGAGCTACGGAGGGAGGTTGTTGTTTGAGTGTCCACAGTCTGGATTTTGCTGATTGTATCTCCATGGTGCGATGTAATGTTCTTTCATCCTACATACTTCTTGTAAACTGTCGGATTTAGAGGACTGATCACATCAGAGGTTGTTGGAGTTATTCTTATTTTTTCACCCTCCCTCTCTCACCTGCCAAATCAAATCAATCAAGTCCTTCGTCATCAGGTCTCTATGTCTTTCAAATTTGCTCACTTTCCTTTCTTACTAAACTACCCTAGCTTAGGCCATGTATATTTCTCATCTGGATTAATACCACAACCTCCTAACTGGTTTCTGTTCTTCCAGTCTTATCCCCATCCAATCTCTTCTTCACTCAGAGTCGTAGTGATCTTTCTAAAATGCGCACCTAACTATGCCAAGCATGCCCTTGCACCTCTCCTCAAGACACAGAATTCTTCCATGACTCTCCATCTCTCTTGGGATATCGTTTGAATTCCTGTTTGGGTCTTACTGAGTATTATATGATTGGACTCCCAATTACCTTTTAGTATCTTTTTCTACTCCCTTATTTCCATAAAGATTTCCATACACTTTTTATGTATGTATGATCCATAAACACTGTATACTCTAATTTTGTGTATTTAAAATCTTACGTAAATAGTAACATATTGTTCCTATTGTTTTGCAACTTTTTTTTTAGATTTACTTTTTAATTCATGTAGATCTAGCTCTTTGATTTACTGAACAGCAATCCATCAGTTAAATAAACCAGTTAATTTATTTACTCTTCTACCTTAATATCTTTGTGTCTCTAATAATTGGCATAAAGTTGCTACTCAAAGAATGTTGATATGCATGAAGAGTTTAAGCTAAAAGAAGTAGTCAACAAAGTTAAATATGGTAAAGATTAAAGGATAAGGTTTAAGACAAGACAAAGTGCTATATTTCTCAAGTTTTACAACAAGTTTCTCAAATTGAATCTATCTTTTCCATTTAAATTGTGTTGGCTCACACCTGTAATCCAGTGACTCAGGAGGCTGACAAGGGGGGAATCACTTGAGCCCAGGAGTTCAAGTATGCACTATGCTAGGGTCATGCCACTGCACTCCAGCCTGGACAACAAATTGAGACCCTGCCTCTAAAAAGAAAGAAAAAAAATCAAATTTGAATGAAACTAGTTTCACAAACATTTTATTGGCTGGTTGTGGTGGGTTATGCCTGTATTCCTAGCACTCTGGGAGGCCGAGGTGGGAGGATCATTTGAGGTCAAGAGTTCTAGACCAGCCTCAGCAAGAGTCAGACCCCATCTCTACTAAAAATAGAAAGAAATTAGCTGGGCAACTAAAAATAGAAAAAAGTTAGCCGGGCGTGGTGGCACATACCTGTAGACCCAGCTACTTGGGAGGCTGAGGCAGGAGGATCGCTTGAGCCCAGGAGTTTGAGGTTGCTGTGAGCTAGGCTAATGCCACAGCACTTTAGCCTGGGCAACAGAGCAAGACTCTGTTTCAAAAAAACAACAACAAAAAAAGACCTATAAATTTTTTATCACTTCTCCTTTTTGAGCCAGTGACTCCTAAACAACCTTCTGTATTGTACTAATATGTCACTAAGAACATTCTGAAAATCTCATGAAATACAAACAAAAGTTTTTAAATCCATATTATAATAAACGTTTGCCAAATAGCATATTTAGAGAGAGGAGGAACATATTTTTGCAAACCCAAACAAGCAGTAAAATATGAACAACTTCAAATATTGAGAAATCTTTATTTTTAAAATATAAACACATTCTCTTCATTATTTATTAATGGAGATAGATTGGTCAATAATCGCAGTCAAATAATGTGAAGATAGCGTACTTTGGGAAATGCCCTCATTAACTATTCTTCTAATCCTTTAACATAGGCATTTCTATAACCCCAGCTAACCTTAACTTCTCATTTATTTACTATTTACAAGTTTACCACTTAAACATAGGGAAATGCAGAGAGCACATTAGAAAAAAATAAAAGATGCTTCTTTAGCATCCAAAATAGAAGTTCTTAGTACCTATGAAATTATTATTTAAGTGATAAGGGAACTTTTAATTCAGAAAATGGAAAATAATAAAAGGCAGTTACAACATGAGACTTGTAATTATGTTTCTCTATTCATTTAAGATATATTGAAGTAAAAAGAAATTGGTGAGATCTGACAAATTTCAAATTGCAGTCTGGTAAACTTTTGATTTATCTTGAGCTTGTTGATAGCATTCATCAAACCTTTCATGTTTTATTCATGTGTTAGACAATCACTATTGACAATTAGCACCTACTAATTCCAGATCTGTTGATTTAAGAACTCCTTTCATTTACTCAGATTTACTTGACTTTATTTACAGAAAAGACCTTTGAAAACCAAACGCTTAACCACATGTCTAGATCTAGGAAAGATTTGAAGAGGTAGGTCTTTCAGGAAGAATAGAAAACTCTCAGTACCAAGTGCATTGCAGATAGCTATTAAATAAAAGGATAGATAGATAATATATATACACATAGATACACAGATGGATACATAGATAAATAATATAAACCATCTCCTTCTAAATCAAGTTTTTCCATTGTTTTATTATTATTTTACATAAAGGAATTGCCCAAATATCAAAAACTTCTTTATTCAACTATCAGTATAAAAACATAGTCCAAATCTAAATTAAACTTATTTTTGATAATCCAAAATGTTAAAGTATTATAGCAGTGCTCTGTGCTTCTACGCAAATAATTTACAATAGATTTACCTATTTTATCATTACAGAATTCCTTTGTTTATCCTTTGTTTATTCTATGACTTCTTTTTTGAGTCCATTTGGCACAAATACCGTAAAAGCAATTTGTGTAATTTCAGTGTTAAAAAATACTCTAACATATATCACTGTTTTTTGAGATAGGTTTCATTGCAATTGATATATGTAGATATTTGGACCAGTTTTAGTTTATATTCCCAAGATATTTTAATAGTCTATATTAAACTTATGTAGGTACTATCAGCTAGGTATTTTGATATCAAAGCATGAATACTTCTGGCATTAAATTTGGAGATGGAGAACAACCTCAAGGAGGGGAGGAAGATTGAGAACAGCCTGATATGTTCCTTAAAATTAAAAGCAAATTTAGATGCATTGAACTTCTGCCTAGTACAAGATGTCAAAGAACATCTAAATAAATTTCTGCAAAAATATTTTTTATTTCATTTAACTCAGGTTCATCTCTCTTCCTTTAATTTCTTTTTATTTTAACTGTATACATTTTATCAAAAGGTTAGGGGTTATGTTTAGCATCCATTTATCCAATAAACAGGTGTAGCACTAAAACTGCAAATACATTTTAATTCAATAGAACACCTTGATTCTTATTTCAGAACAAGAAAGGGTGATTACTGGGTCATCCTTGTCAACTTCCTCTTTCCACTAATTTCCCTCTTCATCTCCAATATCAGGAAATTGAGAGCTCTCTTATCCTATTTCACACCTTCAAAAACATCCTCTACCATGTATCCCTTCCAATGACTCTATCTTCAAACTCATTCATTCTATAGTAACATTCCTCAAATTCTTCCAGCTTCTCTCCTGTTTATGTACCAGCAGGTGTATCTTATCTCTCCTCTGAACTTCAGGTTATATAGCACACATATCTATTAAACATAGAGCAATTCTAAAACTGAATTTAACAAGTTTCCTCAAAACCTATTTTTTTTACCTTTGTCCTCTTTCTCAATTATTCTTAACATTTTTTGAGTCTGGTTTCAGTCAGAGAAACTATAATTCCCTGGCTTAGGGAGTGGTTGATATTGGAGTGGTGAAGAGAAGTTAAAGTTAATAAAATGAAGGAGGAAAATACACATCAGTGTTTCTTCACCCCAACCGTACCGTGACATTACCCAGGAGCTTTCAGAAATACGATGCCCAAGACATCACCCCCTAGTATTCTGATTTAATGTTTCTACAACATCCACTATGTGCCAGACACCATACCATGCTAGTCACCTGGAATAAAATGGTGAGCAGGCCAGGTATGGTCTCTGCCCTCACAAAGTTTTTAGTCTGTTGGTGGAATCAGTTAAATAGGCAATTACTCTGTATGATAATATGCACTATAATAGAAAATATATGGATTGCTGTCACAGCACAGGCAGACTACTAACCTAGTAACTTCTGATTTGCCAATCAAGGGTGAGAAGAACTCTCTGGACAGAAGTGTATGTGCAAAGCTTTGAGGCAGGAGGGGACTATGCCTCAATGAAAGAAATAAAAGAAATTCAGTGAGTTTACAAATTAGGTCCAAGTTAGAAAAAAAGTGTCTAGAGATGAAATTGAAGACAAAGACAAGGACCATATCATTAATTTTTCTGAATCACTAGGGGAAGCTATTAACCATTTCTAATTAGTGGCAAAGGTGTCAATTACTATCCACTGCTAATCAAGTCGTGGCTTTAATGAACATGGTGGTTGGGTGAAACTAAAACTTTGAGGGGATTATAAAATGTTGCACTAGGAGAAAAAAATCTTTTTCTTTCATATTTTAGAAAACTTTTTCAAAATTTCCACTTTTGTGTTAGATCAAAAATATCTATTCTATCTAATCCACAAAGTATGTAGCCAGGAATCATAATATCAATAAATTCTCTTCAATGTCACCACCAAAGAAGCCACCAAGGCTTCATATACACCCCAAAACACAAAGTTTTCTGTATTTTTTCTTCTGATATTTCTGGAATCTGTTTTTCTTTCTTTGACTACATCCTTGGTTGTGGTAGGCAGAATAATGGCTCCCCCAAAGATGCCCAGCTCCTGATCCTCAGGACATATAAATATATTACTTCACATGGCAAATGAGACTTTGCAAACGTGATTAAGGTTAAGTATCTTGAGATAGGGACATTATCTTGGATTATCCAGGAAGACATGATTTAATCATGTGAGTCCTTAAACATGGAGAACCTCTTCCAGATGTGGTCAGAGAAAGAGATGTGATGATGAAGAAGATGAGAGAGATGCTACATTGCTGGCTTTGAAGATTCAGGAAGGAGGCCAAAAGCCAAGATATGTGGATGGCCTCTAAAAACTGAAAAAATTGAGGATTTTTCCTAGAGCCTCCAGAAAGAAATACAGCCTGCCAACACTTTGATTTTTTTAATAGACTTAATTTTTTGAAGAAGTTTTAGTTTTCCAGTAATTTCAGCAGATAGAGAGGGTTCCCCTAAATCCCTGCCTCTCTCCCCTCCTCAGTTTCCCCTATTGTTAACATCTTGCTTTAGTGCAGTGCATTTGTCACAATTAATGAACCAACATGGATACATTATTATTAACAAAAGCTCATAATTCACATTAGGGTTCACTCTTTGTGGTGGACAGTTCTATGAGTTTTGACAAATGTATAATGTCACGTATTCACTGTTAAAGGATCATAAAGGGTAGGTTCACTGCCCTAAAACTTCCCTGTACTCCACCTATTCAACCCATTGTTCCTCCCCTTGAAAACCTGGCAACCACTAATCCTTATTTTGTCTCCATAGTTTTGCCTTTCCAGAATGTCATATCATTGTAATCAAAAAGTATGTAGCCTTTTCAATCTGGCTTCTTTCACTAAGCAATATTCATTAAATATTCCTCCATGGAGTTTTTTTGTTGTTGTTGTTGTTTTTGTTTGAGACTTGGTAACTCATTTCTTTTTATTGTTGAATAATATTCCATTATATGGTTGCACCACAATTGGTTTACTCAATCACCTTTTGAAAGATATCTTGGTTGCTCCCAGTTTTTAGCAATAATGAATAAACCTGCTATAAACATTAGTATACAGGTTTTTGTGTGGATATAAATGTTAACTCACTTGGGTAAATACCCAGGAGCACATTGCTGGATCTTATAAGACTATGTTTAGCTTTTTTAGAAACTGCCAAATTGCCTTCCAAAGCGGCTGTATCACTTTTGCCTTCCCACCAGCAAAAAATAAGAGTTGCTCTACATCTTTACTAGAATTTAGTATTATCATTTTTTAAACAATTTTAAATAGTGAGATCTCATTATTGTCTTAATTTGCAATTTCTTCGCATGTGATGTCATACATCTCAGAAACTTAACGCCCATCTGTATGTCTTCCTTACTGGGGTAGCTGTTCAGGTACTTTGCCCATTTTTAATTGGGTAGTTTGTTTTCTTATTGCATTTCTATTTCTTACTATCATCAGGGAAATGCAAATCAAAAGAGTTTTAAGAGCTCTTTGTAACTTTGGGTGACAATCTTATGAGATATGTCTTTTGCAAATATTTTTTCCTTGTCTGTGGCCTGGATTCTCATTCTCTGAGGGGTGCCCTTCACAGAACAGAGTTTAAATTTTAATAAAGTCAAACTTACTAATTTTTTATTTTTTGGATTGTTCTTTTGGTGTTATATCTAAAAACTCATCACCAAGACCCATGGATTTTTTAAAAATTAAAAATTAGTAAATAATAAAGAGAAATATATATTACTACCTATAAATAGATCTGATCAGTTACTTAGTGAGATCCATATACTTATATCGTGATCAGGGGGCTAGATGCTGACATGGAAAAGGCAGACAAATTGTCTTGGATTATCCTAGACAAGAAGGGTCTTTTAAATACTTACTGCCAAGAAATGTTGTACTTATCTTGAGACATCAGTACTTTTTTATTTTAAGGGCACTCTCAACTGTGTAATTAATTCATAGTATAGGAGGGTAGGCAGTCTGGTATCTACTCCAAGGAAAGGCAGGGATAGAACAGGAAAGCATAGAAAATTATCATGGCCTTTTAGAAAAAGAATTTGATAATAGGTATCATTCTTTTCAACCAATGGTTCTGGACCAACTGGAATCCATGTGCAAAATCTGAACCTAGACACAACACAAAAATGAACTCAAAACAGATCGCAGACCTAAATATAAAACACAAAACTATAAAACAGAAGATAACATAAGAGAAAATCTAGTTAACCTAAGGTTTGATGATGACTTTTTTACATACCACACCCCAGGCACAATCGAAGGAGGAAAGAATCCATAAGCTGGACTTGATTTAAATTAAAAATTTCTGCTCTGTGAAAGACACAGTCAAGAAAATGAAAAGATAAGCCACAGACTGGGAGAAAACATTTGCAAAAGACAGCTCTAATAAAAAATGTTACCCCAAATATAAAAAGAACTCTTAAAATTCAACAATATGAAACAAACAATCCAATTAAAAATGAGTGAATGGACACCTCACCAAGGAAGACATATAGGTGGCAAATAAGCATAAGAAAAGATGCCCCATATTATATGTTATCAAGGAAATGCAAATCAAAACAACGAGATACCACTACACACCTGTCAGAATGGCCAAAATCCAGAACACTGACAACACCAAATGTTGGAGAAGATATGGGGGCAATAGAAACTCTCATTTATTGCAGGTGGTAATACAAAATTGTACAGCCACTTTCAGAGACAGTTTGGCAATTTATTACAAAATTAAACACACTTTTACCACACAATCCAGTAATCATGCTCATTGGTATTTTCCCAAGAGAGCTGAAAACTTAGGTCCACGCAAGAACCTGCACATGGATGTTTATGGCAGCTTTATTCATAATTACCAAAACTTGGAAGCAACTAAGATGTCCTTCAGTAGGTGAATGGGAAGATTAAACTTTGGTACATCCAGGCGATGAAATACTATTTGGTGCTAAAAAAGAAATGAACTATCAAGCTAAAAAAAGATGTGGAAGAAATTTAAATGTGTATTACTAATAAACAGGCCAGTCTGAAATGGCTACATATTTTATGATGCCAACTATATGACATTTGGAAAAGGTGAAATTAGGTAGATAATAAAAAGATCTGTTATTGCCAGGGGTTAAGGGGAGAGAGGGATGAATAGGTGGAGTAGAGAGGGTTTCTAGGGCAGTGAAAATTTTCTCTATTATACTGTAATAGTAGATACTTGTATGTCATTTGTATCTACATTTCTCCCAAGCCATAGAATGTCCAACACCAAGACCAAACCCCAGTGCAAACTATAGACTTTGGGTGATAATGCTATGTCAATGCAGGTTCATCAATTATAACAAATGTACCACTTTGGTGGAGAATATTTATAATGAGGGAGCTATGTATTTGTGGGTGCAAGGTGTGTATGGGATATCTCTGTACCTTCCTCTCAATTTTGCTGTGAACCTCAAACTGCTCTTAAAAAAATTGTCTTCAATAAAAAAATGCATCTTAAAAAAAAACAAACCCAGGGTCACCTAGATTTTCTTGTAACTTATCTTTTAAAAGTTTTATAATTTTGTATTTTACATTTAAGTCTATGATCTATTAGGAATTAATTTTGCTGAAAGGTGTAAAATCAGTGTCTAGATTTTTTTTTGGTGGCGGGTAGATGTCCAATTGTTCCAGCAGCATTTGTTGAAAAGGCTATCCTTTCTCCACTGAATTGCCTTTACTTCTTTGTCAAAGATCAATTGACTATATGTGTGTACATGTCTTTTGGGGGGTTGACTATTCTGCTCCATTGACTTATTTGTCTATTCTTTCACCAATACCACACTGTCTTGATTATTATATCTATGTAGTAAATCTTGAAGTCGGGTAATGTCAGTTCTCCTACTTTGATCATTTTCCACTTTGCATTGGTTATTAAGTGTCTATTGCCTTTGCACATAAATTTTAGAATCAGTTTGTGAATACCCAAAAATAAATGGCTGATTTTGATTAGGACTGCTTGAATCTATAGCTCAAGTTGGAAAGAACTGACATCTTAACAATGTTGAGTCTACATATCTATAAAGATGAAATATATCTCCATTTATTTAGCTCTTTTTTATTTTTTAATCAGAGTTTGGAGTTATGTTTATGTAGATCATATTCATAATTTTTTAGATTTATACCTAAACATTTTTTAGTGCTAATGAAATGGTATTATGTTTTTAATTACAAATTGCAATTTTTAACTATTTATATATAGGAAAGCAATTGACTTTTGTGCACTTATCTTGTATCTAAAAATCTTGGTTTTGTATTAAACTTGCAACCAAAAATCTTGTTTGGCTATATTCATTTATTAATCCTAGAAGTTTGGGTTTTTTTTTTCTTTTGTCAAATTTGGGAAGATTTTCTACATAAATAATCATGTAATCTACAAATAGTTTTATTTCTTCCTTCACAATCTGTGTACTTTTCTCTTATTTTCCTGTCTTATGAATATCTTAGACTTTCAGTATGATGATAAATAGTAGGGGTGAAAAGAGATATCCTTGGACTATTCTCAATCTTTGTGGAAAAGAGTCTAGTTTCTCATCATTAAGTATGATATTAGCTGTAAGTATTTTGTAAATATTCTTCACCCTGTTGAAGAAGTTTGCCTCTATTCCTAGTTTGCTGAGAGCTTGTATCATGAAAGGATGTTGAATTTTATAAAATTCTTTTTCTGTATGTATTGATATGATCATATGGGTTTTCTTCTTTGATCTGTTGATGTGATTGGTTGCCTTATTTTCAAATATTGAGCCACTTTTGCATACCTGGAAAAAATCTCACTTGATCATTATTTATAATTTTGTTTTTGATTGATGGGTTACATTTGGTAATACATGGTTGAGAAATTTGATGTTCATGAGAGATAGTAATCCGTAGTTTTCCTTTAATGTAATTTATATGGTTTTGGTATTCGGTTAAAGTTGACCTTATAGAAAGAGTTAGGAAGTATACATTCTCCTTTCTGGAAGATACTGTAGAAAATTTGTATCATTTCTCTCTTAAACATTCTGTAGAATTTAGTCATGAAATCATCTGGGTCTGGTGTTTTCCATTTTGAAAGGTTATTAATTATGGATACCATTTCTTTAACAGATCTGATCCTTTTCAGATTATCTGTTTTACCTTGTGTGAGCTTTCATAGATTGTGCCTTTCCAAGACTGGTCCCATGTCACCTAAGTTATCAAATTGTGGGCATAGAGTAATTTATAATTTTCTTTTATTATTCTCATAATGTCTGTGGGATAGTAATAATGGTTCCTTTTTCATTTCTTTTTTTTTTCCTCTTTCATTTCTGATATTAGTAATTTGTCGTCTCTTTGGGAGTTTTTTGTTAGTCTGGCTAGAGATTTATAAATTGTATTGATCTTGTCATAGAACCACCTTTTGGGCTTATTGATTTCCCTATTGTTTTCTGTTTTCAACTTCATTGATATTATTATATTTTTAAAACAATTTGCTCATTTTATATTGCTCTTTTTTCTCTATGTTCCTAAAGAGAAAGCTTAGATTATTGATTTTAGTTCTTTCTTCTTATCTAACACATGCATTCAATACTATAAATTTCCCTCTCGGCACTGCTTTTGCTGCATTCCACAGATTTTTATGTTATATTTTCATTTTCATTTAGTCTGAAATATTTTTAAAGATTTTTTGAAATTTCTTCTTTCAAATCATGTTATTTAGAAGTATGTTTTGTAATCTCCAAATAAGAATTTCTAGCTATCTTTCTGTTATTTAATTCTAGTTTAATTCTATTAGGTTCTGAGAATATACTTTATATGATTTCTTTTAAATTTGTCTTTTAAATTCGTTGATATGTGTTTTATGCTGGAAAATGTGGTCTATCTTGATGAATGTTCCATTTGATCTTGAGAAATGTGTGTGTGTGTTCTGCTGCTATTAGATGAAATATTCCATAAATGTCAATTAGAGTCACATGATTGATGGTGCTTTTCAGTTCAATTATATCCTTACTAATTTTCTGCCTGCTGGATCTATCAATTACAGATAGAGAGATGTTGAAGCCTCTAGCTATAATAGTGGATTTGTCTATTTCTCATCGCAGTTCTCTCTATTTCTGTTGCATGTATTTTGATGCTTTCTTGGTAGGCACATACACATTAAGGATTATTATGTGTTCTTAAAGAATTGACCCTTTTATCTAATTAATTCCTGATAATTTTTATTGTTCTTAAGTATTTTTTTCTGAAATTAATTTTGCTACTCCAGCTTTCCTTTGATTTCTGTTAGCATGGCATATCTTTCTCCATCACTTTATTTTTACTCTATCTGTGTCTTATATTTAAAGTATGTTTCTTGTAGACAACATATAGTTGGGTCTTGTTTTTTATCCACTAATCAGTCTCTGTCTTTTAATTGGTGTATTTAAACCTCTCACATATAAAGCAATATTGATATAATTGGATTAACATCTATCATATTTGTAACTCTTTTATATTTTTTGAACTCAGTTTTTATTTTTTTATAATCTCCTCTTTTTCTGCCTTCTCTGGTTTTAACTGAGCATTTTGTGTGATTTTATTTTCTCTCCTCTCTTAGAATATCATTATTCTTCTTTTATACTTTTTAGTGATCTCCCTAGGGTTTTCAGTTTATAGTTGTAATTAATCTATATATAGATACGTGTTCCAATAACACTATATATACTCATTGTATTGCAGGTTACCTCATAACAGAGTGCTTCTCATTCTTTTCTCTAGTTCCTTATAACATTATTATCATTCATTTCATTTGTAAGCTATAATTACCTAACACATTTTTGTTATTACTATTTTGAACACAGTTACTTATAACATAAATTAAGAATAAAAAAATTAAAAATTTTTATTCTACCTTTTTTATTCCTTCTTTAATGCTCTTCTTTTTTTATATAGATTCAAGTTTCTTATATATATCATTTCCCTTCTCTCAAAAGAACTTCTTTCAACATTTCTTGCAAGGCAAATCTGCTGATGACAAATTCCTTCGGTTTTTTGTTTTTCTGAGAAAGTTTTTATTTATCCTTTACTATTGGATGTCAATTTCACTAGAAACAGAATTTTAAGCTAGTGAGTGTTTTCTCTCTTTCAACACTTAAATATTTCACTTCACCATTTTCTTGCTTGCATGGTTTGTGATGGCACTTTCATTAACTCTGATGACTTCCACAGGCCCTCCCTTGAGTACTCAGCTGAGTACTAATCAAGCCATGCATGTGAGGGAACTACCTATGGCTGGGAAAAAAACCCCACCTAATACAGAGCCAGAAATAGTGGGTCTGTTCCCACTCGTCAAATTGAAAGATCACATAATTCATGGGGCATAAGGTAAGAGTACACAGAGGATCTTGCCTCAGTAGGGGAAATAATTGGCTATAGACAAAGCACTGTTCCAGTCCCACCTTACAAAGTTAGAAAACAATACCTGAAAGGATACAATGTCTCAAAAATAATGTAACTGTGTCCCAGAACAAAGCTCAAAATAATTATAGGAATACAACAGTATCCAGCACCCAATGAGGTAAAATTCACAATGTCTGTCAATCAACAAAAAAATATGAAGATATTTTAAAAAGCAGTAAAATAAAATCCATAGAGAGGAGAAAAATTCATCTTTCATATGTTTAAAAAGTTATGTGCATAAATACGAGATATTTTTAAAAGACCCAAATCAAACATGTGAATAAATAAGCAATTTCCAAGCAGTGGAATACTACTCAGAAATATGAAGGAATAAACTATTAATACATATTAAAACATCAGTGAATCTCAAAATAATCACACTGTGTTAAAGAAGCCAAATGCTAAAGAGTACATTCTATGTGGTTTCACTTATAAAAATCTAATAAATAAAAACTAATCTATATTGGCCACCTGGAAATAGGAGAAAGAGAAGGATACAATGCAGGGGTAGGAGGAAGGGATCACAAAAAGTCGCAAGAAATTCTGAGCAGTGATAGATATGCAGTTATCTTCATTATGGTGATGGTTTCATGAGTATACACATTTGTCAGACTGATCAAATGGTATTATTTAAATATATGCGGTTATTAAATGTCAATTATACTTCAATAAAGCTGCTTAAAAAGTAGTATTCAGTAAAAGATACAAAAGATGTTTTATGGTTAGACATAATTCTAAATTTACTCTTTCCCCTCTTCCACTCCAACCCAAGCCAGAGGCAGGTCACAAGGAAAAATCAAGAAGACAAGAAGTCTAGGAAGTCTTATTAGGAAGTCTAGGAAGTCTTATTAATACTTCATTTTAGGGAGTAATATATTGATGAGCTGAGAAGTAAACTAAGTGAGAAAAACTCTGGACAGTATAAGCAATGGTCAATCAGCTCTAGGACTTAGTAGCAGCAAGAATAACTGCCAGAACTTATGATTTTGGTGTAGCCAAGCTGCTCATATAGACATTATCAGAAAAAGCCTAATTATAGAAGCAAAACAAGAGAACATACATGGCAAGATGTTTTGAGAGAGCAAGAGAATGGGTAAAGAGGCTCCAGGTGATGTTTCTCTCTCTGCCCTCAGTAAGAGGTAAGATACATTCCCAACTAAGTGGCATGGATGTATCTCAGAAGAATAAAGAAATCTCAGATGAGAGAGAGGAGTAGAGCTCTCCAAACAAACTGCACAAGATTTCAGGTAATGACCAAGCATTCTGCCACTCCCCTAAGTTTTAGAAGAATAGATTGAGTGTGCAAAGTTAAGTCATATCAAGATCTTGAGGTCTCGTATGCAGTGAAAAGGAAGTCAAATAGGGATTTAGAGCTGACCGTGTTAAACAACAGTTAAAAAAATGTTGTCAAATATGCAAATATAACAGCCAAAAGGAGGAGAAAAAAAGAGAGAAGGAGAAAAGCAAGGAAAGGAAGGAGAGGAAGAAGTAAAAGAGAAAGGATAAGAAATAATAGGGGAAAATATAACTAAAAATAATGAAGAGAATGCTCCATGAGTGCTTTCTTCTATATCATTACTTAATCAGAACACAAATTAGATTTTTTTAATCCACAAAAACGAAATTACTAAATAATGGAATATGAGGGTAATTATAGAGCTACAAACACAAATAGACGAACATTATTTTACAATTATATATAGAAGAATAGAAAAAAAGCTGTTTAACATTTTTAGTTTGGGGCTGGAGATAAAAATAATTCATTTGGGTATTTCTTTTTTACTTTTTTATATGCAAATAAAACTAGTACTATTAAAATGCAATAAGTACAATTTTTAATAAAGTGGAAACAGAATAGACAAAGCCAAAATCCAAAGTAGGACCTAAGAACAAACACTCTATATAATCACAGTAAATGCATAAAGAAAAAAATCAAATGATTAAAATAATCAACAAGATAATAATAGAGAGCACAAATATGATCAAACCTAAATATTACTGGTTTCCCTGAATAAGAAACCCAAAAATGGTTCAGAAAAATGGTTTTAAATGATATAATACAAGAAAATTTTCTGAAATTAAAGAACTGAACCTATATTTTACAGGAAGATATTGTATTCCAGGAAAATATATATATCATCAATACAAAGGAAAAATATGATAAATAACATAAAGTTACAATGTATTACCTCAATGCAGATGAGGAAGAGATTAAATTCTACCAATGGAATTAGAGAGGGCTTCGTGGCAGAGATATCATTTGGGATGTGCCTTTATAGCTAGATTTCTTTGGAAATTGATGATAGAGAGATATGTAGCCAATAGTATGAGCACAAGTAAAGTGAGAAATTATAAAGATTATTTGAAGAAATGTCATGAATGGGTAGTTTACAAAGATAAATATGGAAGTGGAGCTGAAGAGTAGAAGTTATTGGGAAAACTTCACTAATGTGTTAAACTTGAAATTTGATTTTATAGGCAATGGGAAATTGTTAGAATGTTTTGAGTTAGACTTCCATATATCACTTTTGTATTCTAGTGCACCACTCCTACCCCTATGCCAAGAAGTTTAAATAAAAGCTATTGTTGATATTTCAGACTAAATTTCACTTCATCCGTCCCCCCAAAACTGTGGAAAGGCTTAGCCTACTAATTTTTAACCTGGTTTGACAATATCTGAAGACATTTTTGGTTGTCACATCTAGGAGGAGAGTGTTATTGGCATCCACTGGGTAAAGGACAGGTATGCTGTTATTTCCCCTAGAATGCAAAAGACAATCCTCCCAAACAAAAAATTGTCAGGTCCAAAATGTCAACAGTGCCAAGGCTGAGAAACTGGCCTAGAGCTAATATAGTCAGAAAAATCAAAACAAACATTGACCAACTTTCTACTGAGATACCCAACAGTTGCAACAAGATTGCTGATAAAAAAAAAAAGATTGCTGATAATAAGAGGCTCTAACTGCCTCTCCTCAACATCCACAAACTCCTTTCTACCACAATTCTATTCAAAATTCTACTCTGTCATGCTGTTCATCATTGATATCCAAAAATACTTGCAAAATGAAGTCTCTTTCTATAATCTATCACCTTTTGTATCTTATTCTGATGTACTTCTATACATCTTTCCACCCACTAATTCTCCCACTGCTGCCTTCTCAACTCTTTCCTCTGTGCCTTCTAGAATCTGACTCCCTTATAAATAAACTATTCCGAGTTTTCCACTTCTTCACAGAACATTCACATGCTTTTCTATTGCTCTCTCAAATGTCTGAAACACCATGAGGGCTAGGAGGAGAGTGGACATTCATCTTAGTTTCTATTTATTCTTTTTACACACGATAACATCACTCACTTACAATTATTTTTTAGGTTCATGACACCTGGCTACATATTCTCAACATCTCCTTTATCTGTCATTTATTATCCTCCTGGTCATATACCCAAATTCATTGAGGATGCTGAATTTCTTATCACAGATACAGTAATGGCCATGAATGTTTCCAAAGTTCATGTGTGTGATTTACTCATACCCTAGTGCCACAGACCTCCTCAATCCCAGTGATTCTGTATCCATTGTCTTTTAGAGCCATATGCAAATGTATATCACTTTGAACTGCTCCACCTCTGAAAAAAACAACCACAAAAGTCAGGATCCCAGTTCTTTACTGCTGCTTGAACCAGGGTATCTAGGTACAACCAGAGTATCTACAAACCAGGGTATCTAGAAACCATTGTTGTTAATTTAGGCAGAAATGAAAACACATTATTGAAAACAAATTGGGTAACTGAGAGAATGATCTGGAAGACAGTAATGAGGCTCTGAAAATGGCAGGTAAAAGTGAAGCTAGAGAGACACATCAATAGCTGTGATCATACTATTTAATTGCTGCAATAAGAACATTACTGCCCACTACTGGCTTCATGTTGCAACTTGATTCACTGCCACTAACCCCTGAATAATGGAGGTGGCTAATGCCACTCCCAGAATGGATTTTCTATTGACTTCTCTTCTTTGCAAGACTAGTTCCTTATTCAAAATTCAAGGCAAGCGTGTTTCGCGCCACCACATCTTAGTGCAAAACTCCCCATTGCTTTCTTCTGTAAAGTTCATTTTTTAAAATCTAGCTCAATGGTCTCCTGGGAAGTCTTGTCTGCCCCAATCAATAGAGTTAATGACTTTTTTTGTGTCATCTTTGTACCTAGTACCTCAATTACAGCATGTAAAATATTTTATTGCAATTATTTACTTTCAAGTCTGCATTTTCTACCAAAAAGCCAGTGCCTTGGAAGCAAACACCATATACAGTGCTCAGCACATCTTAGGTAAAAAAGGGATTTAATGCTTAGAGAATCCCATCTTTTTCATGTTCACACCAATATTGAGGACTCTTAAATGTGTTTTACAAAGGATCTCCACATAATTTTCATGAATGAATGAAGTTGATTTTTGGATTATAGTAAAAATATATATTGGAATGTAGACCCAGCAGAGTTCTTCCTGTGTGTAGACAGAGGGCTTGGGCTTAAAGCCACCTACTTCAGATATCATCTCCACTACCTTTGGGTATAGCCCATGAGTTCTAGAAAAGTCCCTATTAAAATACAAGTGTTGACACATATAGTCAGTGGGTTTTTTTTTAATTTATATATATTTTTTTATTTCAGCATATTATGGGGGTACAAATATTACGGTTACGTACGTTGCCCAGTGGGTTTTTAAATTAATGTAGAGTAGAGCAGGGTGTGAGAAGTGGAATCAGTGAGAAAAAGGAAGATAGGAAAGCTCTGGGGTTTGAGTCAAGGAGAAGGGAGGTGAATGAGTACCCCAGTGGGGAAACCTAAGTCTAGAACAAATTATTAGGTAATTAACAGAATATGTAGGTTTAACTTCATCTATGTCACAATTTTCCTAGGTCAAGCCAATCCTGACCAAAGTGCCAAATTTGGAAGCCTACAAAACAAATTCCACCCAGTTTCTTGAATCTCTAAAGCAAGAACATACTTACATTTTGAATGTTAATATAATGATTTCTGTTTTCTAGGTTGCTTTTTAAATAATACATAAAGTGATACTAAGAAATGTTTATAGTTTGGAGTGAAAATAAAGAAGCATAGAATATTTTGTAAATAGGATGAAAATAAAAATATACTGAGAAAAATAAATTGAGATTTCAAACAATGCATAAAATGACCTTGTGATTATATGGGTCTAGTTTTGAAAAGAAATCACGTGTTAAGCAGTCATTGAGGTTAAACTCGCAGTACATGTTGTATAAAGGGTAAACTATAGTAACTTGGAAGGACAAGGAGGAAAAACCACACTGACAGTTTAAAGAACATTAAATATCTTTCTATCTTTGGCACTCAGTTTGCTCTTATGATAATGGAAAACTTCCCTGCCCTCCTCTCAAAAAACTAAGGGAAGTTTTTAAATCTTAATTACTCTCTTTTTCTTTGGTATCCACTATGGGCACCTAAATACACAGGAATACATAGGAATTATGAAGCTATAACTCCTTAACCTATAGCCAAATCTGTTAGTCAGCACACTTACATGCAGACTACAACTAATAAATAGAATCTGAAGAAAGTACTATCAGAAGATCACAACTTAACCTAGAGATAATGAAGACAGAGGTCAGGACCTGCTTTATAATATGGATATAAATAAATATTATGCTTTAAAAATATCTTGGCAGAGCATTTTTTATTTATATTTAAATAATATATTTTTTCATTCATTTAATAATGACAAAAACATAGAATTTTTCCTAGAAATTAACACATAATGGGGGGAAAGAAGTTTCTGGGTTCTTTTTTGTTGGTGGTGTATTTGTTTTTATTTTTGTTTTTTTTGAGACATAGTCTCACTCCATTGCCCCTGGTAGAGTGCAGTGGCGTAATCATAGATCACTGCAATCTCTAATTCCTGGGTTCAAGCAATCCCCCTGCCTCAGCCTCCTCATTAGCTGGGACTACAGGCACACACCACCGTGCTTGGCAAATTTTTCTATTTTTTGTAGAGATGGGGTCTCACTCTACTTACGCTGATCTTGAACTCCTGGCCTCAAGCAATCATCTCTCCTAGGCCTCCCAAAGTGCTAGATTACAGATGTGAGCCACTGAGCCCAGCCTGTTTATACATTTTTAATGACTGAAAAATACAAAATACATACAATACATATATATATGGGGACAGATGAAAATTATATTAAGTTCAAATTTCATTATCTATATAGAAATGTTATCGGAAAAACAGCCACACACTCATTTGAGTATTGGCTATGACTGTTCACACTACAACAACAGAGTTGAATAGTTCTGACAGAGATTATATTGCCCATCATGATGAAAATATTTACTCTCTGGCCTTTTACAGAAAAAGTTTATTGACCACTAACTTAAGAAATGAGTTTAAAAAATAATTCCTACCCAAAAGAACAAAAGACACTCTATAAAAAAAGACACCTGCACTTGAATGTTTATAGCAGCACAATTCACAATTGCAAAGATGTGGAAACAACCCAAGTGCCCATCAATACATGAGTGGATTAATAAGATGTGGTATATGTATACCATGGAGTACTATTCAGCTCTAAGAAACAATGGTGATATAGCACCTCTTGTATTTTCCTGGATACAGCTGGAACCCCTCTATTAAGTGAAGTAACCCAGGAATGGAAAAATAAGCACCACATGTACTCACCAGCAAATTGGTATTAACTGATCAACACCTAAGTGGACATATAGGAATAACATTTATCGGGCGTCGGGCAGATAGGAGGGGAAGGAGGGGATGGGTATATACATAATGAGTGTGATGTGCATCATCTGGGGGATGGACACACATGAAGCTCTGACTCCGCTGGGAAGGGGGGAAAGGCAACACACGTAACCTAAACATTTGTACCCCCATAATATGCTGAAATAAAAAATAATAATAATAATTCCTGAAGCCATCTTTCTACATTCACACACACAAAAAATTATACATAATTCCTAATTCCTCAAATTCAGATTTTTTAATGGATTCAAAAATCTCCTAAACACTTGTTTCCTGCATTATTGGGGCTTGGATCATTCTTTGTTTTAGGCAAGTTGTAATTTGGCTGCATGGAGCAGAGACACCTTCAAGCAAGCTTAAGCCAAAGAGAATTGTCTAAGCATGAAGCTGGAACTCATGAAAATCCAGACTCACAAAACATCATTGAAAATCTCTCACAGAGGCTGAAGCAGAAGGGTGCTCCTGAGTTTTAGTTAGCTCTAGCTACTTTAGAAGTAAGAATTCATGAACCTTTTGCCTAGTGCTCTATAGTAACGGACACAGTCATACTCCTCACAAGTGTTTCTTTTTCACCTAATATCAACCATGTCTTTGGGTTTATTTTCACTATGTGCTACTAATACTTTAAAACTTTACTTTGGATGTCGTTCCACAGAGGCACCTTAGTCAGAACCTAGTTTTCATAACCTGTTTGGTGTAGCAACTCTGATTAGCTGAGTTGATTCTTGAGGTATTTATTAACCTAAATACTCAAAAATGTATATGCTTGGCTTTACTCATCCTTTATTCTAGCTAATGGACTTCTGGAAAATGTGTAATTTGGCTTCTCTAAGCTCAAGAATTCTCTCCATTCCAACCATCCATGATTCAGAAGATGGCAGCCTGGGAGTAAGTGACCCTCCCTCAAGGCCTGGAACAAGGATGTTTCCTTTAGAAGAAGCTGTGTTTGGGTACCATCCCCCAAAATGTTCCTTCTTGGTTTCCATATATAAGACCCTTCTCCATAGCTAGATTTTAAATCCCTTTAGGGAAAAAAAAAATTTCTGCTTTTAAATCCATTGTTGTACTTAATATAACTTGTTTAAGGATGCTCAAAATCAGTTGTGGCATGAATAATCATTTCTAACAACCAATATAAAAAAATGAACACATTTTGAATTATTCAAGACCAAAATATGAAAAACAAACAAGTGCAAAAATTCATTAGATTTTTTTAAGCAAAATATGAGTTGTGTGTGTGCGCGTGTGTGTGTGAGTGTGTCCTGAATAGCTAGGTATCAGAATCAGCCCTCTACTTTGGTTCAACTACAGAGATTTGGATTTTAATATTTTAAATTCTAGCATTAAAAACTTAGTAATATAGAGTGTAATCCCAGAGAAAAACAGGGATTCTAGAAATAAGTTAAAAATAAAATAAAGTTGGCGAGCATTGTAGGGGGGGAGGGAATACCTCTAACCCTTCTTAGAGAGAGGCAAAGATATACAATGTAACCAAAATGTAAAAAACAAAACAAAATAAAACAAAACAAAACTTTTATTGGGTGGTGGGCAGGTGAAGGGGGGAGGAAGGGAAGGATGTATACTTACATAATGGGTGTGGTGCGCACTACCTGGGGGTTGGACACGTTTGAAGCTCTGGCACGGCGGGGGGGGGGAGCAGGGGCAATATATGTAACCCTAACAATATCTGTACCCCCATAATATAATGAAATAAAAGAAAAAAAATTAAAAAATAAAGTCAGAGGAATAGTTCGCATATTAATGATTGATATTTTTCTCTCAAGTGCAAGAATGAGAGTAGATAAGAAACTGTCTCTTTGGGTTTAACTCATAGGATATCTCCAAATTTGAGAATTCTTATCTTTGGCAGCCCTTTAAAATCAAAGCTTTTAATATTAGTGAATGTTTGCAAAATACAGTAATTCTTTATAGTGCAACTTGATAAAGAATCATTAATTAATGCAATTTTTGTTTTTCTTTCACAAAATTGGTGACGATCACAATCCGGAATTTATAATCACAGAAAAGGAGAAGAGTTTCATATGTTAAAACCTTGAGGTAAACATTTCAGGTACCATTTCTACCAACTAGGATTAAATCTATATTTCAGGTTAAAAACATAGGATTTTACAATATTGTATATTTATTTTCTCTCCATAGTTCATGCTTTTAAAAAATATATTTAACCAAAAAAGGGTACTTAACACAGCCCATTCAAGACTTCATTTTTGTAATCTGCTGATAAAACTGAACACAGTGGTAGCAAGAGCATGATGAAAAATTAATCTAAATTCAGCTTTTTCAAAAAGATTACATATATGCTCAGGAAAGAAACAAAGTCGAATATTTAAATACCTGTATATATGATGATAAATTTTTTAACTAATTTAAATAACCAGAATAATAAGTGGTCACACACAATGTTATGCTTTTGAAATAGAGAATGCATTCATCTATATTATAAATAATAAAATGGATCTTCTTTTAACAGAGCACTAAAATGTGTGGCAATAGTGATTATATATCTATTCCATATTATCACTTAAATGTATCCATCTCCCTCTGACATATAAATAACACAATATAGCATTATTCTTGCTAAAAGAAACTGACTATATGAAAGTTCAACATGTGGGGAAATAATAACATGCCTACAAAAGTAAAGGAGAAGCTCTTATGATATGACATTAAATTCTAGATCTAAAGTTGTTCTGGGAATAGTTATTTACACTGCTGGTAAATTTCATATTAGAGGTCCTAGTCTATTGAGTACTTTCCTCCTATTCCCATCATAAAAAAAAAAAACACATAAAACAAACACTTCTCTAAATACAAAAATCCTGTCCTAGACTTCTAATATCTCTGTGTTTAAAGTCCCCACAATCTGCCTCTACCTGTAATGAAATATCTATATATATTCATAGTTATCTAATAATTTATAGCATTGTTCTGTTGGCTTCCCTTTTTTGTAAAGTTTAAAAGAAAGATTTTAAAACCAATTTGTTCCATGAAAGAGCTGATATTGTCTGGAGGACTTCGATTCAGAAAATCTGTGTGAGTGGCTCATAAAATATTATTTCATTAAATGCAACCTATTTTAATACTGAGTTGGACTTAAATTATTTGAATCTATCAATATTTCATTTGTCACGTATTTATCTTAATGTTAATATAACATACTATGGAAGAATGTATACTACATTAATGGCCAATCAAATGCTGTCCTTCTTGTATAAATTTGGGTTTATGATTGACTATGTTCTACCCCCATTGCCACCTCCATTCTGCAATATAACTATTTGTAGGAAAAGCCCAATACCAACATAGTTCACCAGTTACAGGAAACTTGTCTTAGTCCTCTCCACATACATGTCAATAAAGGACTCGATCTCTATATAAAATATATGGAAATATTCTACTAATGTGGATGTTTGCATATTCTATATATATTTGTATCATTTAACTTAGTATTATAAAATATCAACTTTAGAAGTTCTTCCCTTCTACATGTCCTTGTCCTCGCGAATATTTGAAACAATTATAACTGCCTGACAATTTTTGCGATTATTAATTCCTATCAAAGAAAGAGAATCCCAAGTCACATAAGAAGAAAAAAAGATTGCAAGTGATTTGTGTATAAACAGGAAGTGTGACCACATTGAACTTGGTAAATTTTTTTGTAATATCTTGTGCCTGGAATGAAGACAATATATTTGTCAGCTCACCTGGTAGATGATCTCACCAGCCTACTTCCTTCCACTGAAGTAGCAAGTGTAAGAAATAGCCGCTGTCCTTTTTCTCCCAATGTAAATTCTTACTCACCCAGTGCAAGTAGGCAGATGTAGTAAATCTATTTCTCATTCAGACAGCAACAGTTTACATCATTTCCAGTTACACGAATTGGTGGTAAACTAGGAAAAAATGTAGAATCCACCATGTTGCTTTTGCTTTTTCCTTTAGCATTAAATTACCAGTTGTCTGCTTTTAGGAAGGTCAAATACTAGAAAAGTACAAAAGCTAGAGATGAGAAAAGTTTCAACTGTAACCAATACCTACACAAAAAATCTAACTGAATAAACTGTTTCTGGCTGATTATTTTGTTCAACATATTATTTAACATGAAACACAGGGAGTGTCTGGGAGACCCTAAGCTGTTTCATTGTTAATGTACATATTATAGTACTGTTACCCAAAGAATTTTAACATTTCTAAATTATGTGTGAGTGTTTGAACAAATACATTCCCTACAAACTTTGTATTTTTTAGGTACAAAGGACTAGAGGAAAGTGTTAAAAATCAAGAGGCAAGGAAGAAGATGGGGGAAGGGGAGAAATAAGGCAAAATCAGGGAAAGTATTGTCCATTGTGACAACCAATCAATCACAGACCTTTGTTTGGAATTCTCTTCAATAGACTGAGACACAATGTTTTTGTTTGCACAGACTTTTTTTGGTGCCAACCGGTTTCCCTGCTAGCTTACTAGGATCTTTACTCATGCTATTCTTTTACAAACTGATAGTTTTCTATCATAAAGATATAGCCTTTGGGGTCTTTTCTCTTTCAAGTACATTTGCCGAAAGAATAGACATGATGCTTTTATCTGTCCTTCTAACCTTATTTTTTCCCACCTGACCAGCTTCATTGCAAAGTATCAATGTCTATTCTCAAAGGAAAATAAAATTTCCCAAACATTATAAGTTGAATCTACTGTCCCCAGATTCCTTAGCCAAACACTATATATAAAGTTTTGAATATATATACATTGTATTAAAATACAATTTTCTATGGCATTGTACATTGTTTTCTCTGAATCCTAAGATTCGTACTGCTTACTGACATTTCCCATGCTCTGTGCTTAACTTGTGATTTGGGAGCCAAATTCTTCTAATGGCTTAGCCTGTGAACACAGACCCAAGCAGGATCTGGCCCAATGTTCTAGAGGGGCTCTATTGAGAAATAGTGGACCCTTCAGTAAAGTTATCGAAGCATCAACGGTACAGATTGACGGCCCCCTGAGGTCTGTGGGAGTAAGCATGAGAGGTCATCATGTCAATCCTTAAAGACCAAAATCTATCCTATGTTGTGACTGAATTACAGAAAGATGCTCGAACCTGCTCTGCCCACTGGCAGGTCCTGGACCTGATGGCAGATCTAGAACCTGAGTGTGGGACAGTGCATGGATTTTGATCCTTGGAGTCAAATAGTCAATTCTAGCCTCCTCTTTTTAGCCACAGGTATTACCTTTGATAATGTTGTTAAACTCTCTGAGCTCTAATATTTTTTGTTTATAAAATAAAAATTATGCCTATGTCATGCAGTTGCTGTGCAGCCTTGAGCAAGGTCACGTAAAGGAAGTGCCTGACACGCAGCAGGTGCTCATCCATGATGCTTACTTACCCCACTCCTCTCCTCTTAACCAATTTCTCAGGAGGGCCTTAAGAAAAACTACAGAACCAGTGTCCATTTTCAAGAGATTATGAAAGAAAGTTTATTAAAAGACTGCATTCCCTGTTCTTTAACTGATGACTCCCTATGGTAGGAGTGTGCACAGAAAAGTGATGTGGAATCATATAACTGGGTGTGACTTGAGCATTCATTGTGAGGCCTGGTGCAATAGGAGGTAAGTCTGCAGAGGAGGGTACTATTGACCTGGGAGCAGCACTGAAAAGTTTTAAAGAGGGAATAATTCGGTCAGATTCAAATTTTAAATAGATAATTCTGGTAATAAAATAGAACAGAGATTGGGAGATGGAAAGAAGAATGAAGATATTAATAGAAAGCAAAAAGTTTCATAGTTCCCTTGAGGAGTAACAAGAGCCTGAATGAGAATTATACCAAAGGGGCAGAGAGATACTAACTTCAGGACTAGGTTTTGCTGGTCCTATGGACCAAGGGTCCCAAACCTATGGTGAGTTGTATAATTATTTCATTATATATTACAATGTAATAATAACAGAAATAAAGTGCACAATAAATGTAATGTGCTTGAATCATCCTGCAACCATTCTTCCCCTCCCCAGTCCATGGAAAAAATTGTCTTCCATGAAAATGGTCCCTGCTGCCAAAAAGGTTTGGGACCAATGCTATGGACTACATGGCATAGTGAACACAGAAAGAGGAGGTTTGAGGGAGAAAGTAAGAGAAAAGTTATCGCTTAAAGCTGAAAGGAAACAAATGTTTTTCATTCCACCCACTTAGTTTCCGTGGATCTAGACTTTAAACGTTCCTTGTTTACAAACAGAAAAATGATAGCTCAAGACCTTGAAGATTATAGTTTAATCAATATTTTAAGGGGTATGATATATGTCAGTGGATAATGAAAACACAATATTAGAATATTATGCTATTAGGTCATTGATAAAAAGTTCATATATTCTGGACCTAAAACCAAAATATGTGGTCTGATAATAGACTTTTTTCCTTCTTTCTCATTTGTGAAATTAACTACACAAAAGTAATTCAAAAGATAAGTTATATTTAATTATACATTTCGAGACTTAACTTTTATTTTTAAAAGAACATTTTTATGAAATCTGGACTGATTTGTCCCAGTCACTAACCATAGGAGAATTGATTGCTTTTAAATTAAAAAACACATAAAAACAAAATTTTAGTCATAAAGTCTTCAACCATTTTATGAAAAATACATGCTTTTTGCTGGGACTGAGCTTAACTTCATCATCACCATCATCCATTTGAACTCTACAGTTTGGAAATAGCATTGTGGTTCAACATGCTAATGTATGATTTCTCTTAAGACCAGCTCATATATTAACATCATTAGTTAGTGAACTAGTTTCTTTCCACACCTGGTTTAGGCATAGGCATTAAGGATCAAGGTGTTACTTGTACTGTTCAGATACTACTTGATCCACAGCAGCTTTGGGTGAGTAATATGAAATTTTTGTTCTAATTCTTTACTTTTTAGTCTCTTTTTTCCCTAAAGAAACATGGAAATCCATAGAATTTTATTTTAAAAGCTGTAACCTAATCACAGGTAGCTTGTGATGCTAGTCTTTATATATTTTGAATTATATTGTCATTTATTGCCAGTCTATATTTTTACTAAATATTTAAAGAAGTATACTATGAAATATTGTAGTATTTTCTACATGCTGATTTGGTGGTCTCTATTATACCAGACAGACAAAAATGCCTAAAATTTGGATTTATCAGTTTATAATTTCAGTAGTTGCATAGGAAATCTTACATGTGTAGTTAATCTGTATGGTTGAACTGTGACTGTATCATTTAAGTTAATCAAAATCTCACCAATCTGGAATCATTGATATACTTAGCAATTTTTAAGGAATATATAAGAGATGATGAAATCATCCTAAGAAAAATGTCAAAGAAGAAAAACTTCCTATTAAAAGAAAACAAATGCTTGAGGTGACTCTATTGCACCAATTTTAATAGCATTCATGATTACTATTTTTAAAAGCTTTATCATTAAAAAAAATTTAAGATGTCTCTTTCCTAAGTAATGAATTCAAATACTGTCAACAATTACCCTGGGCAAAAAAAAAATTTGTTCTACTGAATTATATTATTTTATTCTGAGTCCCACTGAAAATAAAATTGATCACACAGCTAAATTATGGTCACTATAATTTGCTTCTTACAGTTATATCTTAAATGTCTCTGCACTGCTTCAAATATAAATTATAGGACAACTCTTTGTTCCTTCTTCTCTACCCTTGTTTTACTACTGCTTAAAACTTTCAATTAATCACATTCATTTATTTAAAGCTTTTGGGCTTAATATAAAGCAGAAAACCAAACCACATAACCACAATGACACTAATTCAATGGGTCATTGAATTGCTAGCTTTGCCAGAGAAGCAAATCTTCAATGAACTACATTTGGCATGTCCTTTACAAGAATTTCTTTGAAAAAGAAAAACAATGTTTGCTTGTCGTGTTTTAATGACATAGCATATAGAAAAACCTAGAATGACAATCACTTTTTCACTGTACTTAAAATTTCAAAATAGAGCTTCTTAAAAATTACTTTATTGCCTATAGGATGGAATTTCATTTGTAAAAAAAAAAAATCAATTTCTGCAAAGTTCCAGAAGTATATCCATTATATAAAATGACATAAAAAGCTATAACTGAGTAGCAGTTGAGGTGTAACATCAATTTGGTTGTAACATCTGAATTCTGGTTGATTAAACCATTAGTCTCTATTTGGCTTCTATGATTATGGTGCAGAAGGAGTCAAAAGGAGCTCTGAGCTTTCAACCCTTGAATCCTGAGGCAGTGTTAGAATTGTGGTATCATTGACAGGGTGGACAAGTCACAGAGAGAGGTTAACTTTTTGGGAAAATGCTATAAGTTTAGCTTCCACCAGTCATGCACTCAATGAAGAATGTCTTACGGGCAGGTCAAAGTAATGAGTGCCATTAAATAATGCTTTAAATTTAACAAAACACTGTTATTATTATCATCTCATTTGATCTCCACAAAAACCCTATGAGTTGGTAGGCAGGACAGATATTGTCATTATCCATTTCATTTCATAAACGGAAGTTTTTGGAATGAAAACTACAGATTTGGGAAGAACACAACATATTTTGACCCTGCTGCTTTTATACCACCATTTTGATGGGTGAATATTTTGAGTCCTAATTTTGACCTTTTTATGTTTGACTCTATACTTATAAAAATAAGTATTTTATCATTATATAAAAGTTGATAAGCTTTTTTGAAGGATATTATTTAGAGTAAATAAATCTATTAAGCCAATTTAATCCCATGACCAACTTTTGCGTATTATAGTTAAATAATTTCCCTTTTCCATTGTCATTTTCTTTTACTGAAAATATTTTAATTGGATAAATTATTTGCCATGTAAATTTTATGAAAAAATGTTGATTAATCAATTTTTGTCCATATCAAAATTTCTCAATATTTAGACTTTCTGATTGCTTGTTTTTGCTCATTATTCTACTAAGTCAAATTTTCCTAGATCTGATATTATAAATATATCATTAAGATGTTATTCTTTGTCCAATTTTATTTAATAACAAATTTTTTCATGTGCAGTTATAATTTTTCTCAGTTTTATTTTGTGTTGATTATTTCTAGGAAGTTCACCTATCAGGGCTTGCCAGCCAAAATGCCATTAGGGTTAAAATAGTAGCATCAAAAAGAGCTTGCTTTGAATTGGGTGCTATCTGTTCTTAGTAATACTTATTGCAAAATATGGAGTAATACTCATTTTAGAGAGCAAAAAGAGAAAGATGAAACAGAAAAGGATTTAAAGATCACTAAATTTTAAGCCTCATATATGGGAATCTCTAGCAGCCAATATTTCTTCAACAGATTATATTTTCTACATCATTGCACTTCCTTTATGTTAAGAAGTAATGAGTGAAACTTACCCTCTCTGAGCAACTGTCATGAAGCAGAAGTCTTGAATGAGGTACAAAAAATCATTTCATTGGTATAAAGAATTTCAGATGAAGAATTCAACATTGAAAATAGATAGAACAAAACAAACAGATAGGACCAGATGGAATTTCAAAAGATGCTTACTTGGATTGGTGAGCAAAATAATTTTTCAGTAACTATATTCAAATTTTGTGAGATCGCCATTGAAAACTTCTAATGCTTTAGACTAGTTTCTCCACCTTTTAAAATATAATAATTATATACGTTTTCAGAAAAGACCTCTCCTGTTTAGCAACATTAATGATATTCTCATTTAATATATGGAGAGATTAAGGCATTAAGATAATTAGTGCAAGTGACACCGTGAGAAAATAAATAACACGCTTTTACTAAAAAAGACAATAACTTGAAGGGTAAGAGCTTAGGTTTTAGAGTCAGACAGGTATATATGCAAATGCTTCCTCTGCCACATACTAGTGGAATCTTTTGGACAAGTTTTTCTCACTCTCAAGGCCTCAGTTTCCCCATCTATTACCTGGAGATAATCATAGTTCTTATTGCACAGGTTCTCGTGAGGATTAAGTAAGAGAGTATCGTGCAATTAGGCCAGCTCAAGCAATGTATTAGATATTTAATAAATGATATTTAACTGAAAGATACAATAATACATAGTTTAAAAGTTTCAAAATGTTGAAAGAGCTATGTAGGTAAAAGTTTTGCACTGAATTGTATGTCTCTGATATTATTACAGCATCACTCTCTATTAGTATAAACATGGTCTATAGAATCTAGCAAATGATGCTATAAAATACCACTGTCCTACACGCTACAAAAAATATGGTATTTTAAAAGTATACTTGTAGAGGAAGACCGCAGAGATTTTTATACAAACATCTTCTTCTGGTAGAAATGATTTCATGTTTTAGCTTTGTAAACATATAGCAAGTGATACCACATATTTCCTACATTGTGTTTTAAATTCAATGATTTTGAAATTATTCTTCTAAACTGTATATAAAATCTTACAATGTGAATCTTTTTTATATTCATTTTTGTAAAATACAGCATATGTATATCTGTACAGGTCTTTAGAAAGATTTTTGCTGTTTTTAAGTGAAGTAAATTGTCAAGCTCGGTTGCCTAGGGTAAAAAATTCTTAGTTCCACAGTATAGTACAGAATATTTCTTAGCCTTTATGTTTGCAGAGAATTGTTTTAACATGAAGAAAATCAAATTATGATGACAACATGTTGAAGAAGAAAATTAAGACATCACAGGAATCAACCTAATCTTACAGTTTCTATATTAATCCATTGTACTCTTGAAGAATTATAAACGGATATTCAGAATTACAGCCCAATTTAAGAAGCTCTGAATTTTTAATTACTCCTCAAAGAGTAATTACATTTCTGGTGAAATATCAATGCTTAAAAAATATATTTTAAATAGATCAAGGTGATAAAGAACACATAAAGTTAAAGGGGGGAAAATAAACTAATGAAATGGACAATTATATTTGAAATATTCATTTCTAATTACAGAAAATCCTCCTTGATATAATCTACCCTTGGTGAAACCAATCTGAGTTTACAAAAAAAAAAAAAATACACTCTAATAAGAAACGCAGATTTATTATTTTCATATTCATACTGTAAATTTAGCTGCTAATAAAAGCACTCCTAAGTAGCAGACTTTCATTGCATGCTTTAATAAATAGGTGGGAATCATTTGAAATTAGTTAGGCCCATTTGTATCACACAATGTGTTAAAATCTTTAAGAACAGCTTGGTTAAAAGCCTCAAGCAATCTTGTTTACACTATTAGCAAATCCTTGCTTCATAGATCATACAAAAGTAAATTTCAGCCTAGCCTAGTTCAAATTATCATAAATTCTGAATTATATTCAGCATTTTAAAGCTGGAAGGGACCTTAGAGATCTTCCAGTGAAGTCTACAATAATGAGATTTTCCTGGCTGTTACATCTAAAATGCATGCCATATGTATAAACAAATTCTAAATATTATTGACTATATTTAAAAATGGTAGTGACACTGTTTTTGTTCCTTCAAAATGGTAAATCTTTCCAAACTTATCAAAAACTTTACATGATATTCAGAAAATTTTTTGTCAGGATAATTTAAAATCCTTAGCAATGTATTACACTGTTTGTGTCCTTTGCTTTATCATTTTGTTTTCTTGTCCCACTCTGCTTTAGAAAGTTCAGGAGTAATAGTCTTCACACTAACAGTTTGAATAGACACTATATATGAATAACATAGCCAACGATTTCAAGAACTTGTAAAAAGTCAAACCCCAACTATTACACAGATCTGAAATCACTAGTGGTGGGAGCCACCATGTGGCTTTTTACACACATGAGAGAAAGCTTACAATTTCACTCCAGCACTGTGTTCTGCTTAGGTGTATTCTATACTGGGAAGAAATCAGACAGAGAAACCTGTAGGCACTACACACTGCAATTTTACAAAGAACGGCATGTTGCAATTTCCAAGAAACTGGTCCTCTCCTTGCCAGGCTCCCTAACTGCATATTCTAGTTCTCAGAGACTTTCCTGGAACCTTATGGGAAAATTATCAAAATATGCCATCACTTCTAGTAGAACGAACTGGGGCTTTTGTCATTTTGGGCACCATCTGCCCAGACACCCCACTCCCTGATGTAACCTGCTTTATTTATCCATGCAATAAATATTTATAGAGCGGCAGCCAGGTGCCCAGCATATGCTGTGTTGCCAAGAGGAATGCAAAAGAAATGCTAGAGATTCTGACCTCAAAGAGTTTTAAGTCTGATTATGGAGAAAAACACACTTTCGTGAAGCAAATAAATTACAATGCATAATAGTGTGCAGTAGTGCCAGAGGAGTGGTACACTGAGTGTGATAAGAAAAAGTGAATCAGTTCAGACTCAACGGCAAGAAAATACACCGTAGAAGATAAATCTAGATCTAGACCTATTCGAATCAGTAGGATTATGTAAGGCTGGACATTCCAAGTGTAAGAAAATACTTAAGGAAAGTCAAGAAAATAACTCTTAAAATGCAAAATGAATACTCTCTCTGCCCTTATACTACCATTACATTGTGGCCATTAAGTCAATCATAACTATTTAAATTTAAATTAATTAAAATTAATAAAATTATGGCTTCACTTTCGACTATAGTCATACTAAAACATTTCAAGTGCTCAATGCCCACATGTGGCTAAAGGCTAGAGTATTGCACAGCACAGAGAGGGAACATTTCTATCATCCTAGAAAGTTCTATCAGCCAGATTTATGTAGTATTCAGTTCATAGCAAGATCAACCTGAAAGAAGTAGAGGACTCAGTTCAGGACAAAGAAAACTTACTTTTACGGCCACTGATTCAAGGCAGAAAAAAATTCCTGCATGGAAATTCCATTGTAGAGCCAAAGCATATAACAGCACTTCCTAAAGCCAATGTATCCTATAGGATGTTACCGGCTCAGAAGGATGGACCAATCGGTATGAGGGACACAGCATATGAGGAGGCAGGGAAGGGAGGAAATGAACAAGCTTATCTGGAGATACCATATATACAAATGTGAAGTGGAATAAAAATTTAGCAACATCCAAGGGAAAGAAAATAAGAATAAAGGGTTTGACAAGAATTCTAGCTTGCAGATAACGGTTTATCTGTAGATAATACCTTAGATTGGGGTAAGCTTAGAGTAGTTTGTCTGTAAGAAGACCTAAACTAAATGACCAGAGGGAAGGAGGAATTAATGGGGCAGGAGAGGGATGCTGGAGAAGTTCTGCATTTTCAGTCACTGGAATCTCCTCATCACGTTGGAAAGGTGGAGGTGGAAAGCCTGGCAAGAATTATTAATATAAAGTAAGAAACATTTTTTGTACTGGATCTGTGATGACCAGGGATTACCCAGCACTGCTTAGCTCCCACCATTTTAGGACAATGTGACCTCCCTCCCTTTCTTTTAATCATAATATTTGCACATTTATAGAGTATTGTCTGGGCCTCCCGTATAGGTACCTTGTTTATTCGTCACTTCTAATTATGATGCTACCTGGTAATATCCAAGGGAACCTAGACCATGGAAATACCCCCTCACCATGTCGTCTGCTGTGACTGAGATTTTAATAGGCAACTCAAAGGGCAAACTGGTTGAATTTGAATCTTAATAACCACGAATCAATGTTTACATATTCATCACAATCTCTGACATAGCTGACCAATTGATGAAGAATTTTGGGTCACATTTTGGTTTCTGTGTGTTTCTAATAATAAAGAATTTTTAAAGATATGGCAAATTTCAGCACTGAAAGGATGTTAAGAAGTAATATAGTTCATGTCATTTTATTAAAAACTAGGACCTAAAACATTTAAATAACATCCTAAAAGACATATAGCTTAATGACAGTTGTGTGTATCCTGTTTCCTAGCCCAAAGTTCTTGTTTTATTACACTATGACATTAGCTGTGGTATTAATATTGTCAACACAGAAGAAACAGCTCAACTCTCAGTTCTAATCTTAGCTAATCAAATAATATGTTATTCCAATTAGGGTGGTTAATTTATTTAGCTACACAATCTATATGTGCCCCAAAATATTTCTAAACACTTTTATAAATATATACCTATCTTTATTTCTATCTTTATCCCTTACCTAGAGAATCAGAATCCGAAGATGAGTAATCAGATATAAATTATAGGCCAACGCAGATGTCCCTTGTGCTTATATAACCCTAAACTACGACAAAGAAAAGACTTTTTAATATAATTTTGCCCTGATCAAAATCTTTAAAGAAGTTTTACTTGAGTTACATAGTTCAGTCTTTTAGAATTTAACATAACTTCTAAAGTCATTTAGACAATGAGATGGACGTGTTAACAGGCATTCCTCCAAACCTATGATGTGGTCAAGCCAAAGTGGGAAAATGCTTTGTATTCTTATTGATTTATTATGAATTTTAATATATTAAAGGTGGTGAGAAAGAAACTGGATTAATTTTGTTCTTCAAATACATGGTGATAGAAATGTTTTCATGAGAAAAAGATCATAATTACTCAAGAAACAATTTGCTTTCAGAGATCTTAAAATTATGAGCAAGTCTCTGTGTTTCGCTCTTTCCAAAGCTGTGTTTACTGGCTGTGTTTTAGGGGCAAATAATCGTGAGTACCTGCTGGAAAGACTTCCACCTCCTACGCCATCCCTCCAATTCCCTCTCTCATTCCTCATTTCTCCTCTCGGTCCTCTCTCTCCCCTCTGATACTGCCTCTCAGGCTGGCCTCAACAGAGTAGCTTTCACTCTCCAACTTTACCACTGGTTGACCTCAGTGATTCCTAACACAGGTGATCATCAGAATTACTAGATTTTCCGAAGAACAAAATAAAACAAACGAATGAAAAACAGGTCTAGGGCAGTCCCTTCCCTGGGATTCTGAGTCAGCAAGAGTGTTGTGGGAATAGAAAAACCTGTGTTTTGCAGAGTTCCCCCAGATAAGCCGAAATGTGAGCCAGGATGGTGAATAACCGGTTTGCCTCCAAACTTCACTGACCATGAGAAGAAATGTGTTTTGGACTTCGAAGCTTTTCACAAAGAAACAAAAGCAGAGCTAGGACAACTAAATGCAATGCATGCTTCTGGATTGTATCCTGGATGGGGACAGGAAAAGAGCAGGATGTAAATGACCTTAATGGGACAATTGATAAATTTTGTACATGGCCTGTGGGTTAAATAATAGTATTTTATCAATACTTGTATTTGTATTACTTAAGAGAATATCATAATTTCATTTTTGTTTTTGTTTTCCCAGAAACACACAGTAAAGTATATTTAACAGTAAAGGGGCATAGTGTCTCCAATGTATTATCAAATATTTCAAGTAAAATATGCATCTATGTATAAATATATATAGAGACTGATATAGTGAATGGGGCAGCATAATTGGTGAATATGGGTATGTGGTATATAGGAATTCCTTGTACTATTCTAGCAATTTTTTGGTAAGTTTGAAATTATGTTAAAATTTATTTATTTTTTAAAGTTTTACTGTAACTGGAATCCAGAGCCCTCAAGTTTCTCTCCAAAATATGTCATCCTGGGCTATGTAATTCAAAGCAATCAAAAAATAGATGTCAAAAATAAAAAACAGTTTGGAATCTACTATCATATCAACTAGAAATGAGAAATGTGATTTTTCAAATATTAATACCTTTATGTAGGATAATTATACACTTGAGAGTTGAACAATATAGGTTAAATTAATTGTAAACATTAAGTAGCATAAATATTATTTCCTTTTTTTAACATTGATGATGAAATAAAACCAAGAAAAATATAATATAAAGTACTCTTTCCTGAAAATCCATGAAGCAGTCATAAATCAGCACAAAATGGAGCAAGTATCTAATTTGCAGTCAGAAAATACAAATTCAAATTTATTTCTCACTAAGTGTGGGGTCTTAAGAAAGTTGACTACCTATTTGATTAAATTTCCAAATCTATAAAACAAACCTAGTCATAATAAAGGCCCCATTAATGAAGGAAATAAGCGGTTTTAAAAAAGTTGCCAATATATTGCCTTACGTATAGCAAACAGAAACTGTCAAGCATAATGTCTCAGCCATGTAAATACAGTTGTCCCTCGGTATCCATGAGGAGTCGGTTCTAAGACCTCCTTCAATACCAAAATCTGCAGATGCTCACATCCCTGATATAAAATGGCATAGTATTTGCCTATAACCTATGCACATCTTCCTGTAGACTTTAAATCATCTCTAGATTACTTTTAATATCTAATACATTGTAAATAGCTGCTATACTCTATTGTTTGGGGAATAACAACACGTAAAAAATCTGTCCATGTTCAGTACAAAAGCAATTTTTTAAAATATTTTCCATCTGCGGTTGGTTGAAACCAGGATGTGGAACCCATGGATATGAAGGGATGACTGTATAATATTTTAGACATCTCACAAGTGCTAGTTAGTTTCCCAGGTCATTGGATCTAACAGGAGACTCCATCTGAACTGTGAGAGGAAGAATGAGACATGAGAAATAAGTTTCCTAGGGATGGTGAAGCGGTGGGAATTGAAGAGAAACAAATGAAAGCACTGGCTTACAGAATCATTGTACTGATGCATTATCTAAAGTGGCCCCTGAAGTTTGATCCAAATAAGGAAAGGAAAAACTCCTAAATCCTTTTGTGCCATGACTTTCCCATCTTCGGGTTTTAAAATATGATCCTTTGATGTTAAGTTGGCCCAACCCTTCAAGTCATTTGTTTTGTAAAGTTACATAAATGTTATGTTCTGGCCTCTTACACATATGAAACCATCCTTACATGGTTTTTACCCAAACAAGTTTAGATGAAATTCTTCGGTCACAATATTATCCTTTCAAAATGCTTGTGTTTTTTTCATTGTCCTAAAATATTTAGTTATAATGTCTGAAGCTAGCTGAATACATTTTTCCTTTCTGAATAATCCTTTCTTTTCCTTTTTCTCCCTCATTTGAATACTTGAGTTTAAAAATTATTATTCATTTCTCTTGCAATTCAGAAATGTGTCACTATGAGTTTTGTGGGTCCCCTTTATTATTTTATCTTGAATTTAGTAAAGAGAATCAATTCTGGCTATGCAGGTCAATCAGTCAAGTTTTCTTCTATCATATTTTTATTTACTGCTTCTGTTTCATATATTTCATTTCCTTATTCAGGAACACTAATTAGTTACACATTGAAGCTCTTATTAACTATCATGTTTTCTTTCATACTTTTCATACTTTTCATCTCTTTGTCCTTCTCCTGTACATTCTATGACAGCTTCTGAGTCCATCCTTCACATCACTCCATTCAAACTTCAGTGTTGTCATTACTAGAGTTCAATACTCTCAGTACCTTTTAAAACTCAGGTTTTATTTTATGTCATTCATTAAGTTTTCTTGAAATTCTTCCTGAGTTTATCTGTCTCCCTTTTGTGTCTCACACTATTCCTTTTTGCCTGCTGATCCTGCTTCATGGAGGTTCATTTTTTTGTGTGTTTTTTTATTGAGCATAACAAACTGGTTCCAGAAATGTTCTCTTGAGTGTTACCATATTCGTCCTTTGAGCTTTCAGATTGGTAATTCTTTTCTCTTATTCCACAGCAATTTTTGGTGCTTAATGTTTTTTTTGTTTCTTTTTACCCTTCTTTACAAATGATTGAACAGGGTACTTTCTAAACTCAGTGACTCTCAGAATACTGGATGGATAGATTGCCTTTAGACACATTCTCTCAGGATGACAATTCAGCATTAAAAACAACATGATAACAACATCTCCTTCTCAGATTCCCACCTAGAAAGGACGTTAATTTGCCCAGATTCCAATATGAATTTTAGCTTCTAACAGGCATTCATTCTACTGAGAAAGTGATTTCTCTTTTACCTCCTGCTTGGTCCTCTGAAACTCTAAGAAGATGTAACAGGCAACAGTCTAAAATTTCCAGCATTCAATGTACCCTGGATATCTCTGTCACCATCTTCAGATCTTTGCTTACAGAGAAAGAAGCAGCCACTATGCAACGAGCAATCAGTAGACCCCCTCTATAGCTCCTGCCTATTTTTTTCTGAAAGATGCTGCTTCTGAAAAGCAAGATGGTAATTGGGGAAATGGAGAAAGTCTTAGAATTTATTTATATAGACTCTTAGGCATAACACGAAGAAACGATAGTGTCTTCCTATCCATTTTAGGTGTTCACTTTGTCATGAGATAAAACCTGAGAATTGCCAAGGAAATTAGCCTACCTTTAATTAGTAGAAGTTCTACCCGGAGTCTAGCCTTAGTTTGTTTGAGAGTTGATGCCATATTCTGTCATTTTAGTGTTTTCTTAAGTCTGTTAGGACAATAATTAGGAAAAGCTAGATTCTTTTAAATGTTACCAACATCACCATAGTGATGTTTCTTTACTATACATAGAGTCTTACAGGTGTTATTTGATGTCTGATGCTAATAACTGATAAATATCATCTGCCTAAATATTCTTACTACTATAAACCTTATGAAAATTCCATTACAGGAAATGTTGTAATTCTAGTTTGTGTTGAAAATTCCATTTATCTCCTTTACTTATCTCAGAAATCTAGTGATTTTAAGTAACAAGAATTGTATTTAGATTAACTTTCCATTGCATCTTTCTATTCAGTTCTCATTTTTCCATTTCACCGTTAATTCAGTAGACATTTATTTGGACTTACTACGTACTAGACACTGTGATAGATCCTGTAGATACTGAGATGTAGGTTTTGTGTCTAAGAATTTATGGTCTATTCATAAAGACCAATGACAAAATAAACCTGCATACTGTGCTGTAATCAATTTTTTTGAATATATGCATAGTGTGAAAAATATCTAAATAATATTATCAAGTAACATGATTTTACTATGCTTAGATTTTTATTTGTATCAATAATTTAGACTAAAATTTTCATTTTAAACATTTTCTTCAGGAATATGTCTAATCTTTAATTCAAATCAATTTGATCAGCATTTAATAAATGTCTATTGTGAGCAAGAAACTTCACCTGGCACTGTGCGGAATGCAAAACTAACACAAAATTTGAGTCTTCAAGGTTTTTAATCTAGCAGAGAATACAAACTAACTATAATTCACTTGCAATGAAACACACAAAGTGGTAAAAAAAAAAAAAAAAGCATGAGAGCAGAGAAGATTAACTACAATTAAAATTACCCTACATCGACGAGTAAAAAATTGAGCAGGGCCATATTGAATATGATAATAATTAGTGCCATTTATTGAGAAGCTCCTATAAGCTAGTCACTATAACAGATGCTTTCCATATATTGTCTCTAATCTTGGAAAATGGAAATATTTTAAAACTTTTTATTATCTACATCAGTTCAGAGGGCCTAACCGAAATACAACAGCATGTATTGGAAACTTTGCTTGAAAATCTTTCTACACATTTCTTGGGGATGAATGTGAGTAGGGGTGCAGTTTCAGTGGGAGACAATTAGGTGATGCAAACCCAGGAAAAATCTGGTACTTAGAGAAAGACTGCGAAGACCATGATCTGCTTTAAACTTGGCTTCTGTGCCAGATTGCATTGCCTATCAGACCCGGCTCATAGCCACAAATAGATATAAACTTTCCCACAGTATCTGGACTCACAAAGTAATGGTGAGGATTGTCAATTAAGTGTCATCCTCTTTTAAATTACATTCAACTAACTCCTGAAAGAATCCAACCAAGATAAACAAATTAAATTTGTCTCTGAAGTATGAAGAGATGACAAATGTTTTCCCTAAGAAATAAATATCACAGCTTAAAAAAAATCTCTATAAATCAAATCGAAGAGGTACTAGCAATAGTCAGAATTGTGGCTGGCCCAGATTCTTAAAAGACACCTCAGATAAGTTTTCTCTTAGCAGTGGCTGATGATTCTGTTCAACATGTGGAAAACTGAAATAGAAGTATGAAACCGTGGAGGAGAAATTCTAAGAATGCTAACTTACAAAATATGTAGGAGAGGCTGTGGGTCATTGCATTGGCCCCTTAGCTTGTTTTACATCAGAACATGCCCATTGTGATATCTATAAAGGTAAACAATTAGCAAATATTTTGAAAGATCATTTAGAATATTGGTAACACATAAGTTTCATTTTGTCATATAATGTAATTTAACACGAGAGCAAATTGCCATCATGGAGTGATTCAGAAGAAATGTATCAAGCATGTTAGAAAAGTTTTGGGGTTTTATTTTGGTTTTTGTTTGTTCTTTGGTGAGTTTTTTTTTTTTTCGCTTTCTTATAAACTCAAGTAAAGTATTGCATATTACCATATTATTTCTATTCTTAGACTTATTACCCATCCCAGGTCACTGTAAATTAAAACTCATTTTCATTTTCTTCTAACAGTATTGTCTTCTTTAAAAAATATTACCTGTGGGAAAAAGGCATCAATGAACTAAAGCTTGGTGTGGTTGCTTAATGGTTAAATGAATTGTGTGGGGACATTTAAAATATTACATATTTTCCACAGCTGCTTGGAGGAACATGTGAATGGAGTGTACTGCACTACTTTGTTCGGGAAGTGATTTTCTTTTAAAGTGGTGGAAATTTTCTTTCAAATGAGTACAAACAACATGATATTTATTTTGTTTGAAATTGTTCTGAAAATAATCTCTGATGAATTATAAAAATAATCTTGGATTCTTCTTTTTATCTTAATGAGATATTCAATATTAGATTATTTGGTTTCACTTTCTGCTTCCATTGAATTAGAAGGAGGCTGTTTTGCCATTTCAACTCTATAAAGAAACTACTAACGCCGTTAATTTCTTTAAGGATTATTCTTTCCTTCAATTTGTTCACATAAAATAAACACTATTGTAAAGCTCCTCTGTTCTTATCACGTCAAATGTAGGATTCTAAATGTAGTGATATTTTGAAAGCAGAGGCTATGTTTCCCTTAAAAAGACATCGATACTATGACAAAAAATTGAGTGAACGAGCTGTATTCTTCTTAAGAATCTTATTTATTTTACATAGTGAGATTTATAAGTCAAGCACTAGTTTGATATAAGATAAATTTGTATAATCAATCACTGAGACATAAAATCAGCACCCCTTTAGTATGTCGGTGTTAAGTACAATAGCTAGTTTTAGGCAATACACTAGTATATCTGAGAAGTCAATAGAGCATTTTGGATTTATTTTGGAAAATGAAAATAACAAATTAGATAAGATCTTATTAATATTAAATCTTAGATCAATTATCCCTCAAACAATCTACCCCATGTGTATTTATGTATAGGAATATGCATATTTGTAAATAATTGTAGAGAGAGGGAATGAAGAAATTGAGAAATAGCTCCTAGAGTCATTGGAGAATTTTTCCTAAGCGCTAAAAAGCCACTTAAAGCAGTATTGAGAACCCGATGCTGCCAGGTTCAAAGTGTTCAATTTCAAAACCCTCAAAAAAGATAAATATTAACTCTTTTTCTTAGGATGCTAGGCCACTTTTTTTTCTTTAACAGTAAGAGTAATCTTGTTTCTGGAATTATTTAAGCTACATATTTCTTTATTTACTTTAGTACTGCAAAATGAAAGAATCCTAGTCACCTATGAGTGGGGAAAACAGTCTACACGAAAGCCCAGATGATCTGGGTGAAACACCAACCCAAAGAGACAGTGACAAGGGGCAACCAGGACACAGGGGTTTGCCAATTTGAAATATAGGTTCTCTCAAACTTTGTGTTTGCCTTATGGCCTTGGGCTTTTATTCAGTATAACATTCAAATTCCTAGAAAAACAGCTCACTCCAGTTCTGCACCTCAGTCCTGTGGGGGTTAAAAAAAAAAAAAGGTGAATGTAGCTATGAACTCTGTTCATCTTCAAACTAATGGACTCACCCTCCCTCCCCCATCGCTCCCTGTCCCCCCTCCTCATAGCACCCTTTGTCCACTTTTATGAATTAAAACATGCACACACACTTGCACACACAGGGAATCCTGCCCATTAATTAAAGGACTTGTCAGCCCCAATCCTAGATTCTTACAGTGCAGGAAATGTCTCTCCTTTTAAGTGCAAAACCATAACATTACCATTTCCCCAAGTGCTCTCTGTTTTAGGCTGCTTTCCTAATTAGAGGGATGATAACAGCCCTGCTGATTGGCATTATAAAAGCACTAGTTTGGCTTCATCTGTCCCAGGTGTGCTGTGTAATTTTTTTCTTCTCACCGTTTCAGAGCACTACCTCTCTCCTTCATTGTTCCTTAAAGTTTTCATCTGAGGAATTAATACAGATAAAAAGACATTAGAAAGGAAGCACCACTGCCAAAGCTCATCACCGAAACCTTTTATCAAAAGTACAAACTATACAAGTTAGAGGATTTTTTTTTTTACCCTTTTGTTTCTGAGGGTTAAGGGGGTGGGGGGTGGTGGTGGTGTGGAGAGAGAAGGAGAGGGAGGCTGAGGGAGAAAACACCGCTCTGTCAATGGACTGAATGCACCATTAAAACTGGCGTCACTACAAAGGTTAGAGCAGATCTAACTGTCAATACAGTGAGTAGAGTGGAGTCCGGTAAGGGGGAGCTTTGGTGAGAGAGAGATACTTTGATATTTTGGAATGTTAGAAGGGTGAATGTGAAAAATTGGAGGTTGGGGATCTAATTACCCAACCATAATTGGGGGCTAGGGAATAAGTTGCAGTCCTCTCAACTCACCGCAGATCAATTATGTTAAGAGAACATCTGTAAGTAGAACTTAATGAGGTCCATTAGAGCAACATGTACAGCCTCCTCTAACAGTACTTGTCAGCTTCTTGGATGAGCTGAAGGAAGCAGCTAACTAGGGACCTGGCGAGGTGTTTAAATACTGGAGGAGCAGCTCTGGCCCACTCAGGTTTTGTATGCAGTTCGGGAAGAAAGTGAGAAAGAGAGAAGCACATAAGAAAGGCAGGAAGGCAGAAGCAGAGGTTTCTTTTATTTGTGTTGCTGAATTTTGAAGAGTGATGGTGGGAGTGTGTGTGGTGGGGGCGAGATCAACCTCATCCTTCCCTTGACCGAGACCTTCCACTGCACCTGGACTTTCAGAGTGTGCTATCCTTTGCCTCCCCCCACAACCTGTCTGCTGTCCTAAAA
>VBSM01002616.1:42816226-42834639 GCA_008086735.1 Cheirogaleus medius
CAAACAATGCTTCTTTTTGACCTTTCCCAAGGAGAAGCGCTACAAAGCAGCCACTGTGCTTACTGAACGGCCTCCCCCTGTATCGCTTAATTGAGAAGGTAAGTGCAGCAACTGTGTACACTCGCGTCGGCTTATTTGTGGTGTGTGTGTGTGTGTCTGCGGGCGCGCGCGTGCGTGTGCGGATGTGGGTATTTTTTCCTTCCCCAGCCTCTCTCTCCTAATGAGGCATAAACTGGAGCTGCAAGCCAGCTCCGCACTGCAACTTTCACTCGGGCTGCGGCTCTACTGAGACGGTTTTGTTTAAATCATGTGAGGCTTCATTATTTTTATGATGAGACATGAAATAGATGCAGGCGGAAGATGTGGATGGAAGGAGGGAGAGCGGCTGCGGCGCGGAACGGCTCAAGTACGACTTGAGTGGATAATAGTCAAAGTTCACCGGGAACTGCAGCGTTTCCACACCCCTGACTCCCGGAGAGAGAGGAGCAGGGAGAGTTTGGAATTAGGGAATGTTTGCTCCCAGCCCGTAGGAAGGAGATCCAGTCCTGGGTGGCTTGGCGGACCCCTCCCCCCTGACTTGCTGGAATTTGTGACACTCGTCCTCCCCCCCACCCCCGCCAAGAAAAGAGTTGAAATTACAATCTTTTGGTTCAAGTTGACACTTCTGTCTCTCTCCACGCAGCCATAATAACAAAATGTTGCTCCTTGGCGATGGAAAAGTGACTATATTTGGGGACAGGGGGTTGGGGGAGAAGTGGCCGGAAGAGAGAGGGTCCCTGGAACAAGTCGCCTATGTCCTAATAGGTTGAGATTCAGACTGATGCAGCACATTTTTACGGGGGCTACGCAGATTGCTGTTATGAAATACAAGTCAGATTTATGATCTTTTTCATATTGAACATGATATGCTATGCTAACGCTGCATGTGACAGTTTAATCAAATCCATTTGTTACCAGGCAGCTAAAAGGGGCCGCTGGGATTTTAGGATTATGGGCAGAGTTAGAGAAGCAAGTGGCTTTGTCATTCGCCATCATTTTGCACACTGCCACACCGCGAGGGGCTCCGTGTGTGCGCCGTGTCTTGTCTGGCCGCCCTCATCCCTTCCCCCACCCCCTGCCGCCACTCCGACCTGCTCCCAAAGTGGCTTCACAATAGTCGGTCCTCAGCAGTGTAGTCTGCGCACCGGGTCCACACTTGAGCCAAATCGAGGGGGGACCCCCTTCCACGTCTACCTGTGGGCTGGGTGCTCCATGCGAAGCGGCTGCAACTCCAGCACGCCTAAGTCAACTCATGCAGAAAAAGGAGAAAAGTTTTGGTAAGGTTACAATCTATCATAGATGCACTTTGCCGGCGCTCTGCACTCTTGGCTGCTCAAAAGCCTTTCTGCCCTTCCTCTGCTTTTGTGTCTTTCTAAAAGATCCGAAATATTATTGTTGTAACTGCTTTGAAAGACTGCTGCTTAAACCAATTAATCTTGCTAGGTGCAACAAATACTGCTACATTCTTTGCAAACCGTCCCTGTGTGGCTGCAGAGACACAACCACAAAAGGCTGGAGCATAAACTCCGCAAGGGATTCTTTGTTAGAGTGTATGTATGTTTCTTATTTTTTTTTTTTTTATTTTGCATGTGAGCTGCATCAAAATTGAACTCAGTCTTGCAAATCTCTTGTTGGCCTTTGCCAAGCACTAGCACTTTGCTGCCATGGTAACTGTAATTAAACTGATAAGAGTGGAAAAATGTCAGTATCTCTGAGCCTTGCAGCTGCATTGGAGAAAAAGGGAATCAAATTGGTTCCCAGCTCCATTGCTCAAAAAGGGAAGGGGGGTGTGGAGGGCAAGGGAGGGGGGTGGGAGTTGAAGGGGCAGAACAGAGTTAAGCAGCTCCAGTGCCTGAGATCTGGGGACATCTATTTGCATTGTTGTCCCTTAGGGGGCTGCAGCCTGTAGGGATGCTCTGGGCCAGTGAACAGAGAGAAACAAGCTTTTAGGCCCAATCCAGTTTTCCAATCCAGGTTGGGGGCTGGGGAGAGGATGAAGATGGGCAGGAGGAGAGAAAATCTTTTGTTTGGTACCTCTTGGCAATCGAATGGCCGTGTTGGCCAAATTCTTTTAATCTGTGTCACTGCTCCCAGCTGCAGAACCTGCATTCCCATTTTAGCATCTTTCTGAGGCACCTCGTCTCTTCCAACCCCCTTTATGTATTCCCTCTTCCTGTTCCCTCTCCCAAATTGTTCTCTGTGAATTTTCCGACAGGGACAAAATGTTTTCCATTCACTCTGTGTAGTTAGTCCAAAAATATAAAAGACTGTGTCTAAGTGCTGCAAATCTTTTATTATTATTATTATTTTTTAAACCCCTGTGTGTTGTGGAGTTGTGGTTACTTTGTTGTGTTAACTACTGAAGCTGAGACTGTGCGGATGAATGGCACAGAACAAGGGAACATAATGGAGGCAATCAACCGTTAGGCCGCCTCACAATGCAATCCAGGCAATTAAAAGCTCACCAGAGTTTAAATGAAATGGTTCTACTTATTTCTGCACACCACACTGCACAGGCTATTATTTATGTCTTTTTTTTAATTATGATTTCCCTTAAACTGTCAAATAACTCAGAATGGCAGGGTCTCAGAGGCAATAAGAATTTCCCTCAGAACAATTTACATGCCAATCTAAAACTAGTTATGAGTTCTGATGTGCTATGAGCAACTTGTGAAATGTTTCTCAGCTCCGAACACATAACTCTACCTAGACGTGTTCTTCTGGAGGAAGAGGGGAGGCCGCTGGCTGCTTTATGCCTTTTGGGTCCATGGCAATGTGGTGACTACAATATAGTTCATTTTCTACAATTGCTAACTTGCATAGAATTTAAAAGATTCCACTTTCAAGAGAAATACCACGATGTTCTCTAAAAGAAGGTACCGGGATGGAGTGTATAATATCAAACTCCTTTTATGCCCAAGGCCAAACAGAATGTAAGAGTTTCAAATATTAATTGGCCTCTGAGTGCTAAATTAAAATGTCAACACAACAAAAACATTTTGTGCAGACAAGCAGGATAGTGTTTCTTGTGCCAAATGTTGGTATCCCCTATCTTGGTTGCAAAGCATTTTGAATAAAGATAGTGACCTTCTGCACTTGATGATAGAAACAAAACTATGAGAAGTATAGCTTAGCTACTATTAAGAAGGATTTAAAAAAGAATTTCATCTTTGAGTTTTGTGGTTTAAAAAAATAATAATGTTATAGACTAGAGAACTAGAATAGCTACACTTAATATATCTCTAGATGTTTTCAATAATGAAATCCAGAATTTCATTTAGTAAATCAAAATTTCCCCCTCCCCCCAGGTATATGGTTAAGAGGCACTTGGGTCTGTTCTGCACTGTAATTAATAGAATTCATTCCTTATGGAACCTTGCTAGGAGAGGATAACTAGTCCTGATCAAAGAAACTTCATTTGTTAGAAGTTCTAGAGAGTGAGATTTAGCAGTGCTATCAAGGGTTATGATTAATCTACATTAGGCCCTTAGCTCCTTCAAAGGAAGGGAACAGAAAGCAGGCTATAGGGATACCACCTGCTCTTCTGTACAAATCCAGCTGCTAGTCTGCAGCTCCGGTGACTACGGCTATGCATATGATGCAGAAAGAGCAGCTACCCTGCTTTTTTCCCTGCCATTCCCTACTCTACTGCTCTACCAAGCAAGTTATTTTCTAATGAAAGTTCAAAATCATAACAATATTATGTGCAATTCATGTATTATCTGTCACTAGAAAACTTGTTCAGCTATGGGGATGCCTTGATGTCCCTTATCAGTGTGATTTTTTTTTTTAAAAAAAAAGGTGGTGAAGGTTATGATGGAGGTGAAACCTTCATCATAAGGTATCAGAGGAAACTGAAGAAGGTTTAGCTATTTTGAAGAAGGGGAATACACAAAAAAATGCAGATTATAGCTTGGAATATATTCTTTTCTTGAAACTCTTTCAAATGCATGCACATTTGGTGTTTTGTATCCTTCTACATCCCAGTTTAAAACTTTGTGCCTAGGATAGGAAGCGTAGCATAGCACAAGGATCACTGAACTATAAGAAGGTCCACAGCTCAATTGTCATTCAGCTTTGAGCGAGTCCCTTAACCTCTCTTGGGCCTCTGTAACATAATTTGTAAAATGAGGGAATTTGGAATTGATGATGTCTGCAGTATTTTATAGTGCTTAAAATGAGTTATTTGAGAAATATGAGGCTTTGAATAGTTGGTCCAGGTTCTTTTTGAGGCTGGGCATTTAATACCTAGGAAATAAGAAGAAACTCAAAGGTGTATATCCATTCATTGGAAAGATTTCAATCAAATTGTAAAACCCATAGAATGCAACTAGATTCCTTATTTGTGACGGTGATAATCTGTAAAATATATAAATACCCATATGTCTCACATAGTATGTATAACATATGTAAATAATATATTTATGTGTGTTTGTATAATTTTATATATTAATATGTTTGGATGTTGCCTTCTATTGTTTCTTATTTCCCCTATAAAATAAATAAGTGAATGTTTATGGTGATAAATTATATAATCCTATGCATTAGTTTTATATAAAAGCATGCAGTATATAGTTAAGTAATCTGCCATTAACATGGACACTGACTGATGCTTGTGAGTAGAAATCTTTTTATTTTAACACAATAAATATTTTGAAATATCAAGGACTCAGAAGGAAGTATTTGGATGCAAACAAGAAAACAGGATAGAAGAGCTTTGGGTGAGGCTATAATGTGTACTTAACTATAAACATCTCTACTGCTGAGTAAGGTTAGTGTAATACCATACTGGATGCACTCTCCCTCCACCATCAAGTTCATATTAAGTGAAATTTTTAACTACTTAAGCAAAACTCATTTTTGACTTCTGTAGACTGTGGACGGATTAGTTTGTTAAATAGCTTTCTTTTCAGACTGTTAGCCATTCACTCACATCTTCTTCCTAAAGGAACTAACTACTCTATGAGAATGAGGACGCTATGAAATGATTCAGTGTTATTTAACTTCATATACGGAATGTCAACTTGCCATATACAACATGAATTCATTATTACCATTTCATATGTGTGTCTTTATAAATGATTTAATAAGGACTATATAAAGTTTGAGACTTTTTGCTCCCAAAATTTAGTTTAAGTACAGCCCTAAAAAAGAAAATCTGACACTTGTAGAAGAAGGCAATATTAAATATTTAACTTGTCTGAGGTCTTTTGACATCTTTTTATTCTGTCTGGTAGTCTCAGCTCTCTTTTTTGTTTTTGTCTTCCTTTAGGTATACAAATGCTCTCAGTCCAGCCAGACACCAAGCCGAAAGGTTGTGCTGGCTGCAACCGAAAGATCAAGGACCGGTATCTTCTAAAGGCACTGGACAAATACTGGCATGAAGACTGCCTGAAGTGTGCCTGCTGTGACTGTCGCTTGGGAGAGGTGGGCTCCACCCTGTACACTAAAGCTAATCTTATCCTTTGTCGCAGAGACTATCTGAGGTAGGAATTACCCTTGCACACCAGTGATGACTGGATGCCTTTTAAAGTACTTTTGTAAGTGTATTTTTTGTTTGTTTGTTTTATTTCCTTACTACCAGCTTATATTCCTGAAAGATGGTGACCTGTCAGCCTTCAAAAAGTTGCCTAGTGTGTGCTACCTAAATCACTTAAAGAACAGCTAACAAACCACAATGTCTAAAATGTTTTGACTTGGCTTGCCTGTGTACTCATCTTTAGGAATCAGTTATTCCACGACCTATATTGAAGCAGCCGGTTAGTGTCAAGGATGTTTGGTAGCAATCAGCATACAAGTTTCTCCTTAGAACCTAAGAAGAAAGGTAGGCTGATCATAACACAAAGAAATGGATTAGTTGTTTGGTGAAACACTTTAACTCTTTGTTTTTTTAAAAGTCTAACCTGAACAACATACTATGTAAAATAGCCTGACTATTGCCTCTTAGTTGGACTTGAATTTATTCTTCTAAAGTTATTCAGCCATCCTTTCTGTTTCAGGTTTGTCAGAGGAAGTCAGGTGCAAATTCTTAACTGGTAATTACTAGTGTATTTATTATACAGTTTTGAAAACTTTCCCCAAGAGCAGATATATTTTCACCCCACCTATGACTTTCTAAATGGTTGTCACAAAGACATCACTGAGCATTGAACAGCCTCAGACTTGCCAGTAGTTTTATGAATAATAACAAAGACCCCCATCATTATGGGGAAATGATAGCCACACTCCAAACTGTAAACATCTGAACAGTTTCAGGACAATGCAGGATATGAAGCCGTGAAGACAACTAAACTTGTTTCCCAGCATTAAGGACTCAACACAGAACTTCTGTTGAAGAAAAATTATTTTGCTTTTCAGGCAACTTTGTGACTTGCTTCAGCTGCAAATTACTTATATTAATAAAGTAGGATCTATCAAATTAGGGAAATGATATATGGCATCATTTGGGTTTTCATATTTAATACAATTAATCATTTTTCTACTCTGACATTAAGCGATTTATTTTGAATTTTTTCCCTTATGACACAAAATTTATCAATCAGCAGTAACTCCTTAACCATCTCAGTCATTGGGGGAGGTGTTATCTAAAGAATTTGGTCCTTCGTAGTATATAATTCAGTTATTTTCAGTCAGATTCAATCTTTATATATAAAAATATATTGCTTGATTAATAGTAGTTACAAGAGGGTGAAATTAGTATGGTTTATCAGATTCGACTGTTTTTCGCTCTTAGGACTGCCTCGTCTGACAGCCTCCTGACTAATTATGACCACTTGTTACTACTTCTCTGTCTTCCAAGTGCACAAAATGCATGCAAGGTGCCAACGGTGAGGAGTAACTCTCCCCAGCCAGAATTTTCCTCATTGTGTTGGCACAACTAATCAGAATTAACGTATAATGTGATTTCTTTTAGAACTCTCCAGCGTTGAACTTTTCTCTTTGAAATAAAAATTTCTCCTCAGCTCATTGCGAATGAGAGCCTCATTTCCACATAAAGCATTTGCATTTGCTTTTTGTGACTTCACATTGCTTTCTAGTTTTGCTTTATATCTATGCTAACTGATAGTCACAGCTTTTTGACTCCTTTTGACTTTTACATATGTTCACAATTTCAGTATCTCAAAGTGGATTCATGTTACATTTCCAAACAAGGAGTTTATGTAGTCCAGGTGTTTTCATAAACAAAAAAGACAAAACTAAGTAAACTTTAAAGAAAGTTGCTTGAAATTTCTGAATTTTTTAAAATCAAAGGTATAAATTCGCCAATGAAATACCTGTATTGTGAGTGAAACTCCTTTGCAGTTGTCAACATAGCAGTGAGCAGAGCAAGTAAGCTTAGATTTGTTTTATTTTTCCTTACGGTGGGAAATAATATGATGTTAAACTGGTACTTACTTAGTCTCAAGTAAGTGTTTTGTTGAAGAGAATTTATCAAAATAGTTTTCATATCAGAAACCTTTATATCTCTAAAAGAGTGTATGTGGCTTTTTGTGGAATAACTCTTAGTTCATTTCTGTTAGGCTCAAACTTTTAATGCTAGTTAACGTGTTAAAAATATTTTGTACTCTTTCAAATATAAACCCTCCTCCTGATTGCCAATATATTCATTTCTTAGAGTACAATTTCCTCTTAAATTGGTCATTACCACATTAATGGCCAGTTGTTATGTTAACAGCCTAAGGGTTGTTAACATTTCAAACTAAGATGTTAACAGCAAGCTTATCCCTTATTTAAACTGAACGTTTGTTGTATATAACATGATTTCTTTGGCAACTTCATCAACACTTAAAATTGCAGAAGTGAAATAGAGAATTGGTATGTGTGTAAAACACTGGGTTATGTGTTATAGATTCTGCCGCAGATGTGGTATTTAGGTTTATGTAGAAAGCATGTGTCTCAGTGAAATTGTGTAGATGTTCAACAGCATTATGTCTCTTATTGGCAGATTAAAATAGCCTGATTCTGTATGTTAAGAAATACAGTCGAGCAGATTTTATTTACAGTTTTTTAGATTATGGTTAAATAGTCATTCTGGAATGTTTATTAAATGCTTACTGTGTGAGAGGTATAATTTTAGGTGATGGATAAAATTAACTGAGGAGGGGAAAAAAAGTACATCTAAAGTTGTTACTAATTGTTTACTTAATTACATAAAACCTGTAACATGATCAGTGAACAAGTAGTAGTCTACGGCTATTTTCCTGAGCTTTGAAAATAATTTTTCTCATTTTCCTCCTAGTTCATTTCATCATATATCCTTTTTGTATTTTGCACAGCCAATGTTTAACTATTTAATTTTGGCCTTTGGATATTATGTAATTTCTCTGAGGCACTAAACAGGCCATAAATAACTTACATATTTGTATTTCTCTGTTTAATTAAGTTACTAGGCACCTAAGTAAGAATATGGAAAATTATAAAGAAAAAAGTAGTTTACTTGTACTAGTAAACTATTGGATACAAGTATTATCCTCAGCCAGATAATTTTTCATATCTAGAGAAAAGTAAAATATTTTTACCAATTGTAGTTAACTTCCTAATAAACTTCTTCCTCCAAGAAAGAAAGAAAGAAAAAAAGAAACATTTCTAATTATGAGCAATGAGACTTGAAGGTCTGTGTTTTATTTGTGTTACTTTGAGTAGTAATAATGACATATTTTTACAAGTCATTTGAATGATGATTTGAGATATTAAATAATATGAAAATTAAGAATTTAGATTGTAAGATATTTCTTAAGGGTTATAGAAGCTATTATTGCAGACAATTTTATTTTCTTTCAGTTTTCTTTTCTCTTTTGTGGCACATTTACCTATATTTAAGAAAAAGAAAAGAAAAATATTCTTTAGTTTGTGCATTGAGTTTCAAATCTTAACAGCGGAATTGTTCACTTTCCATAACTGGTCTGGTATAATCTTTCATTTTGCTGTCGTATGATACACATATCTGATGAGACAGAATTTACCCATTTGTAGGATTGTTTTCCTCCTTCGGAAACTCATTAAATAAAGGAAGAGAAGGATTGACTTTTTAAAACCTTCTCTAACACACTTTCTGCCTGAAACTATGAAGTGAATCTGCCAGTCAATATTTACATGCCAATACCCAGAAATATATCTGTTAAAAATATATTCAAAGCATTTTAATAGTTTTATTTTTTAAACGTGGGCTTATGCCAATTTAGACATGGAAGCATCTTTGTACCTTAAATTAGAGCTCAATACGATATTGTCTAATGTAGTTTAAAAATTATTGCAAAAATTATAGCAAAGTTTTAATAATGATGTTTAAGACACTCTTAGCAGTGGTATCTGTCAGCCTTATTTCAGTTTGGAAAATTATGAATAAAGTAGTCAACCTATAACCAGAGTTTTAGGATTAGGATTTTGTGGCAAGCATTAAATAGAACAAGGAGAAATATCAAAATACTTTACTTTTTAACTTGAAGGCAATAAAGAATATCTGAACTTACCACTCAAATTTTGGGGCATTTTTGCTTGTTTTATGTTGGGGCCTGCAACTTCTCATGGTATGTTTTAAGCACAAAGTGGATATAGGCTGTATCTTGTATCTCTATGAATGATATCTTGCCAGAGTTTATTCAGAGCTGTTTGCTGTGGTATGTGCCATGGAAGCTGCTTATAGCTGTTCCTATATAAGAAGCTGTAAAATGTCTTATATAAAATTTAATGCAATTTGCTATTTTTATATGTGAGGATAATTTGTTTAAAATGGAACAACTGGGAAAGGGTGATACTTTATGCTTCACTATAGTTGCCAATTAACTAAAATGATTTGAAGCTTGCTATGCTGACTACAAATTTTATATGCTTTAATATAATAATATAATAACTCTAAAAGCAAGAATTAAAATGCTACATAGAGTATAAATCTAGCTATAACTTTATTTCACACTGATCAAACCTGGTGCTTCTAAATTTTTATATAATGTTAAATTTATGTTGGTACATAATTATAGCCTTAAAAGTAAATATGAATATACTGTTAATATTATTTTATCTGGCAATTCACAGCACAGATTATTTTTTAATGTTGAATAAAGTATTCATTCTTTTTTCCTTCATTGCCAACTTTTTAACATTAGGTATTTGGAAATACTTTCCCTGGAAAGCAGCAAATTATTATTATTTGAAAAATCACTTTTCATTGTTTTAAATTCTGAAAACCTAAGCTTTCATATGGATTGAAACTCCTTACAAATAAACTTTTTCTCTATGAGCTTCATTTGAGCTCTTTAAGCACATTATAGTCATAAGTTTTATCATATTTCAAGGTCTAAGTTAATCTTAGTATTATGAAATATTTTGACATGAGTATATTGGACTCTATGGTCTATCAAAAATGCTCTGTTATATGAATTACCTTATTTATAGCTTTATAAAAACTAGCAAATTTAAGTCTATTTTCCCTTTTATTGTAGGAAAGCATTATTGAATTCTGTTTAAGACATTGTAGACTGAAGCTACTCATGTACCAGTACAAATCAGGAGTGATAATTTTGTTTTGTACAATACATTGAGAGAATGCCCCTCACTCTGGAAAAAAAATTGGTGGATTCAGACTAGACTTCCTGAGCGACAACTCCCCTGTAACAATTTGTGTTAAAAAATATTTGATGCACATATAGAGTTTCTTCTCATTTGTAAATATATCTACAGTATTTTTCTATGCTTATTTCTGTAATACGTTCATTTTCAGTGAGTGATTATTTATGTATTTAATGTAATTATTTTACTTTTGTGGCTTTTTGTTTTGGGTTGTTTTATAAACTTGAGATATTTTCACTGAAAATTCCACCACCATCCCCCAAGAGTATTAAAAATACTTTACACTGTTTCTACATCTTTACAATTTTTTATCTTTTTATAATGCATGGAATACTTCAGTCAGGATAGTTTTTACACATAAGATAGATAAGTTAGACATACCTGACTTAGCAGAAAAATATTCTGTTTCTACAAGTATATTTAGGATTAAATGCATCTGGAAGAACTACATTTGAGAATTGCTAAAATTGCTTATTTGGCACTTTATAAATACATAGAATTCTGGGAAAGAATCTCTATTTTTGGTTGCTCTTAGAATATATCAAAGTAAGCCAGCACTTCATTTATAAACTCACCATTAACTTCCATTAAGTGACTAATAATAAATTTTAATGCTGTGTTTTGACTGCATAAACATAATTTGTTAAGGAATCTCATTTGAAAAATATGCTGAAAGTAGTAATTTTGTAAATGGTTTTGATGAATATATAAATTGTAGAAATGTATTATGTAGTTCAGTTTTCTGCCTCACATAAAAATTATATAGCCTAAAAGAAGAATTGCACCAACCTAAACGACCGTTGTATTTTCTTCATTACATTGTGAGGCATTGAAGCCTTATTTTGGTATTCGGTTTGAAAACATTTTTCCAGTTTCTGTAAGATTGTCTTCTATTATTCAAAGTCATATACCGCAGCCTCATCCCATCTTCTAAAAAAATTAGCTAACATTTCTCACTTTTATCAATATATATTAAAATACATGTAGTGTAAATGCTGGACAAGATCTAGGAAACAAGGCAAGTAAAGGTAAAATAGCAATACTCTTTTCAATTGGCTAGGTATCTTTTTAAAAATAGCATTTGCATTAGCCATGTTTAAAAAGGCATTTCTTTTCTTTTTTACTTTTTAGTTTAATTGCCTTATAAAAATTGGTTTATATAGTGATTAATCCTGCTGATACATGGAGTTTCCCCTTGTTAAGCATTTGAAGAAGTGTGGGTATATATATGCATGCTGCACATACGGAGATTAGAATGTATATAACCTTAGAATGGGCATTGCTTTTTTTCATCAATGACTTTAGTCAGATACCATAATTTGGTAAGCTTTGAAACTTGTAAAATCCAGATACTTGATAGCAGCTAGTTTCTTAGTACTGCAAACTATAGCACTGCTCTATTTTTATAGGATCTTCATTCTAAGATGAAAGACAAGTTTTATAAATCTATAAAATGCCTAAATTTATTTATTTGTGATTTTTATCATCCAATTCTGTTCTTCTCAGCTCTGTTGGAGTTTGGGAGTTTGATACTATCTATTCTTTTGTTTCTATTTCTACTATTGTAATGTACTTATACTTGTTTTGATAATTAACCACAAATTTCTCTCTTTTTTTTTTTGAGACAATGTCTCACTCTGTCACCTGGGCAGTGGCATCATTGTAGCTCACAGCAACCTCAAACTCCTAGACTCAAGTGATCCTCCTGCCTCAGCCTCCCCAGTAGCTGGGACTACAGGCAAGCACCACCTCTCTTGGCTAATTTTTCTATTTTTTGTAGAGACGGGGTCTTGCTGTGTTGTTCAGGCTGCTCTCAAACTCCTGGCCTGAAGTGATCCACCTTGACCTCCCAAAGTGCTAGGATTACAGGCCCAAGCCACTGTACCTGGCCAGTTTTTCAAAATATTTATAAGAAATTTATTTTGAAGTGGAAGTTTACATTGTGAACAAGAAATGTAGCAGTTAGATTTTCGTTTCTTACTTTAAAACAATTTCTTTTGCTTTTGGCTTTTCCCCTTTATTACTGATATTAATGTATAACATTTCTCTGAAGAAATTAAGACCCAAGCATATCCTTTTTGTATACTAATCAAAAATATATATTGTATTCCTAAATGACATCACTCAACTGGGTACTCACCTGTGCCACTTTTGGTTTCTGTCCTATATTGTCAAAACTTCTTGATAAATCTTTTTCTTCTCAACAATATTTTTGTAGTCATATAAAGATTCTAAATCTTTTTGCTGAATTCCTTTGCTCTATCATGTTAGCTTTTTCTGATGCAAAAATCTCTAGCTGTGGGCTTTACAAGTTTAAAATAAAATCACACTTGAGATGAATAATCATCTTGGAATAGTCAGATCCCTGATTTGAAGTTGGAAAATTAACATTAAGCTGCATGTATTAAGTTAGACTCTAATCAGCATGTGTTGTTATGATTCAATTTAATATTAAAAACTCTCCAACTGGGCTACTGGGAAAATAAAAGACTCTTAGGAATTCAAAGATTATTTGCAGAGGAGTACACCAAAGCCATATTTAAGTAAAATTGTTATTACTAATGCAGTAAAGCATCATCCACATTAAACTTATCTTATTAATAAAAACAAAATCAGTTTTAGTAAACATAAATATCAAATATGACAAGGACTAGTAAGGGGGCATGGAACTTCATAAAATGTGCTAATGATAACATTTAATAGTAATCTGAATACCACTGAGAAAAAGTAAATTCCCATCTCATTTATGCCGTGGGATCCCAACAAGCAACGTCAAGAAGGGAAAGCTAATTTTAGATATCGCTGGTTTATTCCTATTTTCTAAAATTTTTAGAAAAATAATGCCATGTTTTTATTTTAGCAGTTCTAACAGAGATGCATATTTATCTATTTTTGAGATTATTTTATTCTGTTTTGTTTTTAAAAGATTTTGAAACCTCTCTCTTTTTTTAAGTTTCTGCTTCTAGAAAGCAGCTCACATTTCGCCAAAATAGAAAGATCAAGACTTTTAAATTTTAAAATCCCTTATGACATTGAGCATAATACTTATTTTGTATTTATCAACTGCTCAATACAAATGTATTCTGACCAATGGCTATGTATGAAGACCAGATAAAATGAGTGGATTACTACCTGGTCCTTTATTTGGGTGGGTGAGAGTAGGGAAATGAATGGAAAAGAAGTCATAACTTACAACACTAAACATGTGAGTATTAGTTTCAGTGGGCAGGTCTATTTGCATTTCACAGGTGAGAAGCTCAACTATGTTGTGAACATAATTTTAAAGCCTGTAAGTATTGCATGTCAATATCCACTGAGGATCATTTGCACTTTGGGAGACATAAAGAAATGATAAGTTATTGAATTGCCTCAAAACTTATAAACTAGTATTTTCTGTGGCCATTTGTTAGAAAAAATTTAGAAGGTCCTAAGCTAGAAGAATCCTTCTTTCCATAGTGCATCCTTACTGAAAAGGTGGTATTGGGGTTTACATTTGTGATTATACGTTTTGCTATCTCTTTAACACTTTTATGATGAAAACATTTAGACTTGGAAATATTTGAGTGTCAATACCCCATTCCTATAAATAATGAATGGTAAAATATATTTCTAATTAATTTTATATGTAAAATTTATTAATATTTTGCTATATAAAAAATAAGGTATTTAGTCTAGGAAATTTGGGATTAACTTAAGGGCAAATTATTTTTCAAATTTTTTATAACTGATAAACATAGTCACACTCCTTATTAAATAACTAAGTAAATATACATAAGGAGTTTTACTCTAGTTATGCCCCATGGAACTAATATAGAGAATGAGAAGAAGTATGACCAGGAGAGACGAGGAAAAGATCTGAAGAAGGGAGGTTATAAATAATAAGTAAAAATTGGACTTGGTAAAAATCCTTTTGTAAGCCAGTAGTCCTATTATAAAAGCTGAGTTTCAAGCTACATAGTTAAATTTTGGGTGCAGAATAAGAGTTAGCTTATGATTTTCATGCTATTTGTTTTGTTCCACCTCTTATCACAGATATTGCTAAACTATCAACAATTGACTCCCCCCTTGCAAGATACCTGGCATCCCTGTCCCCATTTTTTCATTCAGCAAATATTACTCTATATATTCTAGGTTCTGCACATGGCCCTGAGATACAGCACTGAATAAAACACAAAAATACCTGCTCCCCTTGTAGAGTTTATATTCTAGTTAGGGGAAGTACATCATGACAAGATAAGTATGAAGTACATTAGGAGATAATAAACACTCTCAGGGAAAATGAAGCAGTATAAGAGGTTCGTGTGTGTGTTGGGGGTAGATTCGAAATACTATAGAGGGTAGACAGGGATGGCCTCATTGAGATGATGACTTGAGTTAAGACCTGAAGGCAGGGAAGTAGCTAGCCAGAAGCATGTATGGAAAAGACATTCTGGGCACAGGGAAAGGCCAGTAAAAAGGGACTGAGATGGGAGCTTTGCCGACAGGTTTGAGGAACATCGAAGTTGCTAGTGCAGCTGGGGTGAGTAAGAGCAGGAGAGGTGAGGATGAGCAGCAGCCACTGTGGGCCTATGGCACCCCCGTCACTGTTACAACCAAGAATGCCCCTGTATATTTCTAAATGTCCCCTAGGAAAGTGATAATACTTCCGTTTGAGAATCACTGTTCAGTTAGGCTGTTACGGAATCAATTTCATTTGGGATTACAGAACTCATGTGCTACAATGAATGAGATTATTTTTATATGTATTATTTGGTGGAAGTTTTCTTGGGTATCTTTTTATTTGGCCTCATTAATGACCCTGTGTGATTAAGTAATAGTTGCAAACTATGAATCTGAAAACAGACCTCAGGATTTTGTCACCTGACTGTTGGTTGCTAATCCATGGGTGTTGGTGTAGTTGTATGTTTGATTTTAAGTTGATGCATCTACATTGATCTACTAATATGATTAATGGACTATTTATACAGCATACTATTGCAAGGTTAAATAAAAAGAAATGCCTGTATTGATAAGCTGGGGCTGCCAGCAGAGTGTTGGTAAGAGTAACATCTTGGCCAAAAATATCATTAAACTCTGTCCTGATCACAATGTAACTGATGTTTTTTGAAACCTTAGGTAATAAAAATTGCCAAGATGTGAATTTTTCAAAGGCTGTCCATTTTCCACTCTTGAAGTCAGTTATTTTATGTCTGATGAGTAAATTTTTTTTTTCTTTTGAAACAGGGTCTCACTCTAGTGCAGTGGCATCATTGTAGCTCATTACAACCTCAAACTCCTGGGGTCAAGTGATTTTCCTACCTCAGCCTCTTGAGTAGCTGGGACTGAAGGCCTGTGCCACCAAGCCCGGCTAATTTTTTTCTACTTTTAGTAGAGACGAGGTCTCACTCTTGCTGAGGCTGATCTCAAACTCCTGGCCTCATGTGATCCTCCCGTCTCAGCCTCCCAAAGTGCTAAGATTACAGGCATGAGCCAGGTGCATGGCCTTTTTCATATTTTTAAAGTCAAGCCACACACTGCTTAATCTAATTTTATGCTAATCCTAGTACAAAACATTTAAAATAACATGTTTGCTCTAGTTATCATAAATGTTTCTAAATCTAGCATTTAGAGAAAATACATAAAAGACATTATTTGAAACAATTTTGTAAAGCATATTCTTGATGAGATGAGATAAATGATCGAGTGTTGTTTTTGCTTACATTTCCCACCACTAACCTAACACTAACTATGTCAGTTGTATATCAAGAAGAGCTAAGCGTGGATCTTCAAAACTAAAAGATTAATGCTCATTACTGTTTATGAGTGGTATTTGTGTGTACAAGCCATCTTTAAAAAAATTTAAAAAGTTAAATTTAAACTTATAATACAAATCTTCTTGAGCCTGTATTTATATTTATAAAATAGGTTGGGATATCATCTTAGGTTCTTGGCTAAGAAGCTGTGTTGATGGACCTAGAAGATTGTATATAAAGAGATACAGGATAAACAGGTTGACTTTCGAAACCATGACGTCTGTACTTTATGCACAAAAAAATCCCCCACATACTTTTCAGAAAGTGAGGAGGAGGTGGCAGCCAAAGGGCTTTACCAGGCTTAATTCCTACTGTCACTTGCATCCTGGGTGCTTTTTTCCTTCACGGTAGATGGGACATCTGTTATAACTGCTGTCTTGACCTGGTTGAGTTGAAGACCTAATTCCTAATCACTTTGTGATTCTCATCAAATTGATCAGAGCAGATCAATTTGAGCTTTATTTTAAGGAAAAGTTGTTTGATCTTGACCTGATAGTTTGCTTGGTGTTTAAATAATTTTCTCAGTGGTCATTATTAAACAAACAACTCTCTTTGGAATAGAGATTGTGTGCTTATTTGACTAAATACGTTAAATGCTTTGTCTTCTTGATAAACTCTGGATTTCTGTAGTGACCGGAGAAAAAGTTACATTTCGAAGAGATTTTAAATTAAAATTTTTAAAAAAATCTTATATTTTCAGATTTATCTACTGAGGAGTAAATTGAGCTTTTCCTTTTCACCACCACTTAGTTTTTTACTGATTCTCAAGTCATAAGCTTATCCTGCATTCATTTTAACACATACAGTATATTTTAAATGTTTCACTGTGTTTCTCATTATTCTACCACGTTAGGTGTTGCCCCTCCCCTACCAATAACATTAATGTCAAATGAGTCATATATCGCTATTATGACTCATTCTTCTGCTGTTTTTATCTTCTGTGAATATCATTTTGTTATAAATTAAAAAGTCATACCGATTCTTACCAATTCCCTAAACTCTTCCAAACAAGGCAAGGTTAGATCTAAGTCCTAGATTTTAGAGGCAGGTCAGGTAGCATCATGGTGAAGAATCCCGATTTGAAGTCTGCCCCATTCTGCTACATCCCGGCTGTATGTTCCTAGGCAAGATATTCAACCTCTCCAAGCTTTAGTGTGCTTAGCTGGAAATAGGAATAATAGGGCTATCGATAGAATTGTTAGGGGTGTCCATGGAATACCGAAGGGAAAGAGTTGAACACACTGGCTGATGCTCCAGTATCCGCTGCTGTTACGAAGGAAGAATAGCACTGAGTTAGGAAGACAGCATAGTGGGAAAATTAAACATGAGGAGAAGATTAAACAAACAGATTAAGATGAGGTTTAAGAGTGATTACTAATCAAGAATATGAAAGGTTACAACTATAATAAGATCTTTTACCAACTTTTCCTCTATAAAGAAGATGGGTGTGAAATGCACCTAGGGCCATAGGGAAAAAATATTTTGTTAACAGTGGAGAGTAATGGAATTTGGAACAGGTTATTAAATTAAGATTATAGTGCACTCTATATAAATTAGTGTAGATTTGGATCTTTGGGAGAATTATTGAAAATTTGATTTCTTTTATAACTGTAATTTCTTTTGTGATTGTTTCCTAAAATATCTTATATGCCCATGCTCTCCCCATTTTAGCATGTAAAGTTTCTATGGCCTTGTAAAGCATTTTATTTAATATCCCATAGGGTAGAATTATATTATAAAATTTTAGGTTGTTTTAGGGTTTCCTTTATAGTGTTGATTTTTGTATCTTTTTCTCAGGTGGCAAGGACAATTGAATGCCAACATCTTTTTACTGATACTCTTTTTCACAGTGTTCTATAAACATTTTGATTATATCTTTATTCTTAAAGAAATGTAAGTGTGTGCCTTCTATTTATATATATTTATAAATTATAAATACTCCATAGTGTATATATTTATATATTTTTTGAGACAGAGTCTCACTCTGTTGCCTGGGCTAGAGTGTCGTGGCATCAG
>VBSM01002616.1:42834739-42857239 GCA_008086735.1 Cheirogaleus medius
AAAAAAAAAAAAGAGAAAATCAAGTTGTTTGGTAATGATACTTTTGAATAAAAGGGGGGAAATACCAATGCTTGAGAAAGGAATTGTAAGAGAAAGATGTGGTAGTTGTTTGAAAGAAAGAGACTTTCTAAGCTTGAGCTAATATGCTTTGTTCTATTCGTTTAATGTTAAGGTTTAATGTCAAGGTTTTCTTTCATGAAAAATGTGACAATGCATGTGAACTCTTTCTAGTGCTATACTATAGCCACTGGCAACATTAATATGAGGCAGGGTTTCTCTCCCTCCCCCTGAAACCCTCCATTCAGGACACAGTGAGATTTTAGAAAGATAAATGCTAAGAGAACCCTATGTACCAAAGGCAGTGTTTACTGCATGTAATACATATCATTGTTTGTCTCCTGTAGTGAAAAATACTTGTGTCGTGCTGTTAAAATGCACTCCTGACAGACCAGTGCTTGCTATTATAGGGTCCATTGCTTAAAAAAATGATACACTGACAGAAATACAATTTAAGAAAATTTAACACCAAGGGTAGTCAACCATGTAGGCTACTATTAAGGGGCCAAAACTCAAGGCCAGGGGTTTATTTAAAAAAGAGGCACTAGTTTATTTTCTAGTAGTAGGCAAAGTTAAAAGAAAAAAAAAATTGAACTTGAATTCCTTGCTCTTTAGTCTGTAGAAAATTAATGAAAGCAACAGTTCAATAAGATTTTATTGCAGAAATGTTTAAGTGAAACATTTTAAGAATGCTTTGGAATTTTTAAACAGTTACTTACCATTTAGAAAGCTGTAACACCGCCGTGCGTAACAAATTGTTAGCATTGGATCTTAGGCACACCCAGTGATTTTCTTAAAATGAGTAGTCAGAGCTGGTTAATCTGAATCACTTTGTTCATTTCATTTTTGTGTGTATAGCTTACAAATATATTTGAGATTGACAGGTCAGCAGTACCCACAATTACTATAACTTAAAATGTAAGCCATTGTCCAAGTACCCTTATGGGCATAGTTTGGTAGTTAATGCAGTGGATTTGTCACAAGACCTTTTGAGAAGGAAAATAACCAAATATGAGATGTGATGAGATATGTTGGAGTTTTAGAAGAGTACAGAATGTTCTAATGAATAAACTGCTACTGAATGATGATAAAGCATGTGTTTTGAAGCTATCATATGACTCTATTATTAGGGGAAAGAATTCCATGAATTTATATGAGATATATATCTAATTTTACCATTTTAAAAACAAATCTGTCATCCAATAATATTTGATTCCAACTGTGTGTGGCTTGCATGTTCCTTTGGGAGAGAAAGGTTACAAAAGTAATGTAAAGTAATCTGAGCTACAAGGAGCTTACCTCAGGTACGAGAGAAGTTAAAAAAAAAAAAAAACCTGCTATGGGGAGTCCAAAGATGGGTATCTTGGTTTCCCTACCTTGATGATATAGTCTTATTGCCACATGCTAGAATGGGCCTTGGGAAGCAGTAGGTCCTAGCAAGAAAGTGTATCCAAAGATAAAATGCAGCGTCTTTGCAGATGTCCTCCAGAATTCAGTTGGCCTGAATCTGACAATATTATACAACAAATTTTTCTGTGGATACAGAAGGTAATGCCTAGTGTGAAATTTGCCCAAATACATTGTCCAAGACCTCTGTGACTCAGCTGTATGTTGGAGCAGACCCAGAAATGCGTGCTGATGAAGATTGCCACGCTCAGCTCTCCTTACCAGAGCCATGCAGTGGTTCTCCATTCGTGCACGTGTTTCAGTTATATTTCTTAAATTCCATATGTGGACTTTATCCTATTATGGCGTCTCAGCACTCTGTGTTCTTGCCAGAGATTACAACTTCAAATGCTGCCTTTCAATTTTGATTTTTTAGGAAGTCGTCTGAAGGAAATAGTATTTATGGCAGATTACCAGATGTTAAGCTATTTCTTCTAATAGTTTTAAATGTATCCTTTGCATCCATCCAGAGAGCTATGTGCTTGACCTTGAACTCTGTTGTTTTGGCCCCTCCAGATTTTTCACAGAATTATACATCAAGATTTTACCTTTCACCTATGTTGAAGAATATTTTATATTTATTTGATAAACAGCTGTAAAACCTTTAGTGTCTTCAGGATGCTATTGTGGACTTTGTTTAATGTATCACACAATGTCCTACAGCCTCAGTTGTGAAATTTCCCTCAAATCTTAGTATAAAAAAAGTTTCTGGGACTATAAAGCATGAAATAGCATTTTTCTTGGGCCTTTTGAATCCTGTATTTGTTTACATTTTCCCTCTTTTCTTTGTTTCCTAGGAAGTTCAGATCAAATTTATTATACTTCCTAACAACTGTTTAGAACTTCGTGATGTGTTAATAGAATCCCCAGACTTTTGTATTTTCTACCCATATTTTCCCTTTATTATGATATGTGGAGCTATTTATATCATCTGAGGATTATCTTTGAAATCATTCAAATGAAATAGTTTAAATAATTGAAATGTGTGAGCTACAATGGAAAAAAATACAGATGAGAGCACAGGGCCTGGTGCATGAGAGTTGATGAAATTAATTTTCTAGTCTGAACTATGTAAAATATAGGTGGATTCAAATAATATTTGGAAACAGTATTTAGAACATTTATACTCACTTTATGTAGGATGAAGATTGTAGCAAATATAACCGTTCATATTCTGTAATATTAATCTTTATTATCATGTGATTATTTAGCATAAAGTTAATTAATTAATTAATTTATTTATTTATCTTGAGACAGGATCTCACTCTGTTGCCCAGGCTGGAGTACAGTGGCTCCATCATGGCTCAGTATAGTCTTGAACTCCTGGCCTCAAGCGATCCTCCTGCCTCAGCCTCCTGCACATCACCACAGGTGCACATCACTACACCTGGCTTATTTTTTTAGTTTTTTGTAGAGATAGGGTCTTGCCGTGTTGTCCAGGCTGGTCTTGAATTCCTGGGCTCAAGGAATCCTCCTACCTTGTCTTCCCAAAGTACTAGGATTACAGGCATGAGCCACTGTGCCAAGCCTCCCTTTTTAAAAAAATGGAAACATGTATGCAAATCTTATTTCTTGAAGCAGTAATCAATAACTTGTTTTCTACAATGATAGTTTCATGTAAATAAAATAGGCTGAATTATTTAACTCACCGAGGGCTAAGACAGCAATTATTTACTCAAATGCCTGTAGGTTCCAGGGTCTGGCAGGTAAAGTAATGTAGTGAACGGGGGCTTGAGTGCCCCATCCAGAAGGGGAGCCTGGCTTAATTCCAGCAAGCTGTAAGAATGTGGACCTAATGTTGCTGATTTCTCTGGATGAATTAGTTTTTCTGTAAATATTTAAGTGAAATCTCTTGGATTTAAGATATTGGCAACTCATTCTAATGTGGTACACAAACCCCGAGTATGTCACTTCTTGGTCAGAAACATAAAATTCTACTTTCAAATAACTGACCAAATAACTGATTGGCTAAGGTGTTTGCTAATGTTTCTAACATTCTGAAGAGGGGATCACCACCCCTCATCCCACGTACACCAGTTATCCCTTTGCTCCAAAAATCTCCTGGGACCTTTCAGCCTAACAAGGAGTCATGGCATTCTCTGTGAGGTGGGAGGCAGCCCCTCTGGAGAAAAGCACAGTCTTGCTTCTTCTGGAATCTCATGGTAACCACTGTAATTTCCTTGAAATAAAGCGGGATAGTTTCTGGGACGCTTACTGTGCCAAAGTTAAGACATTTGATGCCATCCACTTCTAAATAGGCCTCTTAACCCGATAATTATTCATCGCAGGATGACAGGAAGATCCACTCCCGCCACTCCTTCACTCTCCACTGTTAATTCTGAACTTCTCGTTTCCATTCTTTTTCTCATTCTCTGTACGTTATAGTTTTCCTGTTAACTTCACTCGACAGTGTTCTGCTAGATACTCCAGAAACCTCATGTTCTTGTCAATAACCTTTCCTGCGTCCGCAATCTTTTGGCAAGATGCTTTTTCCATCAAAATATTGTTTTAACTGAGTTTTATCCATTGCTTTAATTAAAATTTGCCTCTCTTTTAAGGAGGCAGTTTTCCTTTCAACTGTCAACAGAGGCAAAGTTCTGCTTATTCACATAAATCCTGTATTCCATGAAGCCAAGAAGAGAAGCTGATATTCTCTTAGATACGGACATCTCTTTCCACTCACTGATAAAAATGCATCCTCCATAAAACCCATACAGTCTAGTTACACTACCTTTTACCCTTTGCCACTGCTGTCATTCCCCTTTTGCTATAATTATAGGAGATTCTAAAAGGCTTAGAGCTGGCCCATGTGAAACCAAACCCTAATTTGTTGAACCTCCTCGACTCAAGTGAACATTAGCTCTCCATCCCAAAATTACACACGGTGTCTTGCCCTTATGGGAAAGTCTTTCATCTCAGGAATCTTAAACTTCATAATATCATCCTGTCTCACTTGTGATACAAATGATCTTTAATTTCAGACACTCAGCTCTCCTGTTATGTCTTTTTCTCCTAATTTGGTCAAGTCTTTGAGGCTTCTGTTTTGCTCTGCCCAGTGTGAACCCAACTGTTGATCAGACAAGTCCCCATCCTTCCTGTCCTCACGTCTCCTTCCCTGCCTATGCTCGCTCGAGGTTCACTAAAGCTCTAGCACTGGTAGGCCACCCCCTTTTCATCTGTGCCTGCGGTGTGGCTAAGCATTGCTAGAAACAAGCAAATAGCATAGATTGATACTCCCTGATGCTTTATGTCAGGTTTGATGTAAATCAATCTCTTTTATCACTATTTATATTTCATCTACTTTTCCATTTATTAAGTTTTTTATCCCATCTATATGAATAAAATGTTCCTATTCCTTCTAAGGCCAATTTTATGTCCTTGGCTACATTTCCTCCAATACCCTGTGGGTCTTCTTTTTATGAGGTATCTCCTTTTTCTTCAGTATCTTTAAATTTTCTTTCCTACGGTCTCTTGACTTTCAACATATGAATGTACCCCAGACTTTCCCATATTCCTTTATCCCTCAAATATAGGTTGGTATTACCCAATTCCTTCATTGTCTGTCCTTGCCATTCCTACTTTCTCAGCATCATCTGCTCCTCACCCACTTGTGACTTGGCTTCTGCCTCTAACCGCTCTGCTGACATTGGTTTCTCTGATATCTGATTGCTAAAGCCAATGAGCATTTTCTTAGGAATCATCTTACAGGCTCTTTTCTCTTTTAGCAGTGTTGATCACTCCTCTTTATAACCTCTCTACTGTCTTGGATGCCATGACCCTACATAGTTCTGATTCTTTTCTGGATGCCTCATCTGTGTCACATACTTAAAAACTCTTTACCATCTCTTTAAGGATGGGACCCCAGAAACTCTTATCTTATTGTGGCATACTTATTTTTCCTGGGAGATGTTACCTGTATTCATGGTTTTAATTCTTCCTCATGTTGTGATGACTTTTAAATCCCTACTTGTAGCCCATAGCTTTCCTTCACCCTTATGCAGTGTGTATCTAGCAACTTCCTTGGCATCAGCAATTAGATGTTACACAGGAACCTCAAGTTCAAAAGATCTAAAACTAAACCCATATAAAATTGACATAATTCTAGTATAGTACCTTGACTTGATAAAGATAATATGAAAATATATACAAATTAATTTTATTTTTGAATGTAGATATAAAATCTTAAAAGGCATTTGCAAATAGTCTATCAGTATACAAAATGAACAGCTAAGATTATTTCTAGAATGCAGGGAATGAACACAAGGATATGTTTCAACCTAATTCATTACATTATCAAACTAGAGGAAGAAATACCATGGCTATAGCCATATGTTCCAGCTGATAAAATTCAGCAGCCATTTTAAAACTTTCAACTAAAGAGAAATAAGAGGAAACTAGTTAAATATGATTAAGAAAATTTACTGAAACCTAAGTACAAATTTATATTAATAAAACAGTTAATATTAATACTAAAGTCATTCCCATTAAAATCAAGGAAGAGCCAGGAATATCTACTATTTAATGTGTTTTAGGCAATGTAATAAGATAAGAAAACAAAATAATCAATATAAATATTAAAAAGAGACATAATTTCTTTGCAGATAATTGAAGAAACTCAAGAACTAATAAGAAAATTTAGCATAGTAGCTAGAGAAAAGAAAAGGTAAATAGAATTTATAGTTTTACTCAATGCCAAAAAGAACTGGCTAGAGATAGAGAAGAAAAGAAATTAAGAATGGTAATAAAACTGTTAAAATACATTTGCATTAGGGTCCAGCATTCATATGAAGAAAAAAATTTTTAAAGGAAAACTCTGCTAAAAAGATTGTCCTCTATTTGTTCACATTTATTGGATAAATATCATAGAAAAATCTCAACGTTGGACTGAGGTAGGGCTGTTATATCAATGGAATTTCGAGGGTTTGTTTTAACATTGTGAAATAAAGTCAACAGAGCGAAACTCAGATCATGGCAAATATTTCTTGAGAATTTTGCTCCATAACAGGTATTCTTCCAGGGACTGATACTACAGCAGTTAATAAAAAAGAAAGAAAGAAAATCTTTGCTTTGTGTACCTTATATTTTAGTACTATTTATGAGGTATTTTTGATGATCAGTGTACTATACTAAGTGCTTTACAGATATAATCTCTGAACCCTTGGGAATGGCAGTATTCCTAAACCTATTTTAGAGACAAACACACTGAGGCTGAGAGTAATTAAGTCATTTAGTCAAGAAGTCCCCATGGTACAAGTGATGGAGCTAGAATTCAAATCCAGACAGTGTGAATTTAGAACCCTTTCTCATGGGCTGTACTCCAGTGTGTAGTGACTGAGGACAGGGCACCAGAGGGCTTATTCTGTGGTCCTCTTAAGTTGGGCCAGTGATCTCTAATTGAATTGCCAATCACTCAAATAAAGGCACTGATGAACTTCTGTTATTTCCAAATAACCCAGGGTTTGTTTGTGCCTAACAGTACATATAATGTTGATTAGTGGTAGGTTGGAAAATATTCTTTAGTGGCTAGAATTTTGTAAAAACATTAACTATAGGGTAGTACAGCAAACATAAGCTTCAAAGATGACTGAAGGTCTGTGTTGTATTTAACGTATTCAGTAAACAATGTATTTTTTAATAGATTTAAAACAAGACAAAATGTTAACAATTATCAATTCTGGATAGTCCATTCTGTATTTTTCTATATTTAAATTTAATAAGCTTTTATCATGAAAGAAGCTTAAGTACATTATGGAAAATTCAAGAATACAGATAAACAAAAATTCAAAAACAAAAGCAATATAATCCTACCAGAGCCTACTAATGTTTATTATTCCAAATCTCTTTGTACCTGTATTTATACACATCTATGTATTTTTTTCAACTTGAGGTTGTATTTTACCTATTGTTCTGTAACCTAATCTTTCCCAATCTATGATCTATATTTTTCCATGGTAGAAAATTTTTAATCTACAACATGACTCATTATTCAGATTTTTCTATTTGTCCCCAGAAACATCCTCCAAAGTTGCCTTTCTAAAGCAAGATCCAATCCAAGATTGCACTTTACTTCTGGGTGTTATATCTGTTAAGTGTCTCTTAATCTCGAACATTGCCATTTTTTCATGATACTCAATTAAAGAGACTATAGACATTGTCCTATAGAATGTTCCACCTTCTGCTCTTGTCTGGTTGCATCCTTGTGGTGCCATTGATCTTGTTCCTAGTTCTATCCCTCGTGCTCCCAGCAAAATAGAAATTGCTCTAAAGGTTTGATAAAATTCAGATCTATATTTTGTTTTAGAATACATGATAAATGATATATTTGTCATATTGTATCACATCAGGAAACACATAATATCTGTAATCTCACTATTAGTGGCAGTAAAGTTGATTATAGATGAGGATTAAGCTGATCCTGCTTTTGTACAGTTACACTTTTCTCACTGTGACTAGAAAGTTCCTGTGAAGTATTCCTTGAATACCAGCCGATATCCAGTTCCCAGTTGACCAACCTAGTGCATTTAAGTAACAATTGATAATCATTCTCTAAATTGGTACAGGTTGCAAAATTATTCTATCATCCCATAACTCCTTCTACATTTATTTGCTGGTACTTCTCTGTAAAGTATAGCTTTCCCTCACTCCACTGATACCCTGAAATACAATGTCTACTGAAAAAATGATGAAAATTTACTAAATTCTTACTGATTGCCTAGTAAGGTAAGGGGGTGGGGAACAGAGGAGAAGGGCAGCCTCTTCCTACTGAGTTATCTTTTAAGGTAGAAGATTCCACCAAAGTAGCCTTTCTTTACTTAGAGTCCTTAATATCTAGCCATAACCCTGCTTAAGATTCTAAAAACTTATTTTTCAAATCCTTATGCCATAATGCTGACAAATAAGAAGCAAGGAAACTTATTCACTTATACATCTGTGTTATCTTTTTGAGCTATTGGTTTACCATCACTAAATTGTTAATTACATGTAAACCTGGAAGGTTATGTAGTACCTACCAAGAAACTTCTTTCTCATCAGCGGAATCAGGCACATTAGGTTTTAATTCTGTTTGGAGGCTCACCTAAGAGCTCACTAAGAAGCACACCTATTGTTTTTCTGGTAATAATTTTCTGAACAAATAGAGAAATTTGGATAATTCTTTGTTCTTGATTTCTTAAGTCTGTTAGAAAACAGCCACACCATTTAATGATGGTTACCCTAAATATCTAAATAATGTGTATCTAAGAGAACATATATAATTTAATGCTAGAAGAGAAAACATTTTGTTCACTTAAAAAAAAATCCCTATGGATGTTTATGACCTTTATAATCAATACCTTTTTAAAAAACTAGACTCTAGAGAGTATTTGGGTTGGAAAAGGTCACCTATTTGCAATGATACATTCTGTCAAGAGTATATATAAATGTAATATACTAGACCTTAACAGTGCAATATATTTCATTAGAATAAAGCACTTTTTTGCTTTTTATTTCAAATGAGACTTTGTTAAGTATGTAACTATGAATAATATCCCCTTGAATATATTCTTTTCATGAATAATGTGATTTTTATTGTAGTGCTTTGAGATTTTTAGAGCCAGGGTCAGACCTGGGCATGGGCCAGCCTAAAATGTGTCTACACCAAAGAAAGCACAACTGCTTCCTCCCTTCCTGCCTCCTCTGTCTTTTCTACCTGACTCCTTCCTTTCTTCCCCCACCCAATTTAAGGTTAAAGAGGTAGGATGTAATTTTTAATTTATATTGTTCAGGTGAACTAAGTAAAACGCAGTGTTTCTCAAAACTTGAGTAGTTTATATGTCCTTTAGAAGAAAAAAAAATTCTCTTAGAATCCCCCAAATATTCAGGGTACATGAATTTGAGAAAACTGTAGTACTGTCACTTCAGGTAGTTACTTGACATTTTCTAAGTTTAAATTAATTAAACTATAAGAGTTCAAAGAAAAGCAGAGTCTCTGTTTGCCTGGGAAGACTTCTAGGAGGAGATGAGAATGGTCTGGATGAGTTGGAGAGAGTACCACTTCACATGAAAGTAGCTGCCTACTGAGGCCTGGAGTCCATTGTGAGTTTAACAATGAGGAAAATAGGTTGGTTGAATTAGCTGTTAGAGTTGCCAGGCAAAATCCGGGTTACCCAGTTAAATACAGATTTCAGATAAATAACAGATAAAGATATAGATAGATAGATAATTAGTCTAAGAATACCCCAGGCGTTATTTGGGGATCCTAAATCCAGCAATCATAATTAGGTGGCTCATTTAGAAGAAGATCAGAAAACTATGTTCCTGTAGAATTGATCCAGGGAGCCATTTGGGGCAGTCTGAATATTGTTATGCTGGTAATATGTAAGTTATTGAACAGGTGAGTGAAATGAGGAAATTAGTGCATTAAGGAAAAATCCTCTCCCAGATGTGTGCAGAATGGTTTGTTATGAAAAGAGAATGTACTCTTTGTGTTTGTTGTTATGCTTACTTGTCTATCTACCCAGTACTAGACTGCAAATATTTTGAGGACAGGGAAATGTCTTGTTTTATTTTATTCAGCATCAGTAGAAAACCTAGGAAACAATAGGTACTCAATAAATATTGAACACTGGAAGGTAGAAGAGAGTGGGGTAGAATAAAATATTTAGGAACGTTTAAATGAATGCAGTAAAGTGACAGCATATGTGATAAAGAAGAATAATTGCTGGCTCATTAGGAAACTATGGTTTTAATAACAGAGCTTATTTAGGAAGGTTTAATGGAAGAATTCTGATAAAAGATGGTCCTGGGAGCTGGAAAGGAGATTTAGGAGATGGATCTTGAAAATAAGATTTGCTTCATCACAACATTCAGAGGGCACCTTCTGAGCTGCCCACCTAAGTGAGATATATAATATCATAACCTATGCTGTTTGTTAATTCTTTAGAGTAATGGGGCAATGGTGGTGAAGAACCATCACCAGATATGATGGATACAGATGATACCAGTCACAAGTTTTCTGCAGCTGCTATTGGCAGGGTTCTGACATGTTGGCACCTAACCCATCTTGAATTTGATCAAAGACAGACCTAATTGGCGCTGAGTTTCAGCAAGTAGATGCTGATATTGCCTAACAAGGTTCTAGTGTAGCTTTGCTCAGTGGATCTTTGACCATAATTGGTTATTTCTAAAAGAGATAGTTCAGGAAAGGACATGGGGAGGGTGGTATGATCATTTCTTTGTAACAGCTTCTAAATACTTTATTTTTTACTTCCACCTACAAGTTTTATGTCCATTAAACACTGAGTTCAAAATGGGATTTTTAAATAGGTGGTACTACTCTAGTGGGTATAAGCAAAGTTCCTATGTGAAATCTATTTCATTGACAAGAGAAGAGTGTTAATTTCCAGTTATACCAGTTATACCCCTACTCTGTAATTCAGTAATTTGGGGGCATATGAATATTTCATGCTGAGTAAAGGAGAGGGCGAGCTATCAGGGAGCTTATTATCTAGCAAGAAAGAGACAAACAGAGGGACACAAATTCTAAAAGATCAATGTAGTATATGAAAACAAATGTTTAAATAGCCAAAGAAGGGTGTTATTCTTTCTGTCTCAAGGAAATCAGAGGAGCTTCATTATATCTGATGACATTTGAACTGATTACAGACAAGGAGTAGTAGTTTTCCAGGAGAACAGATTGCTCAAGAGGCAGGAGTGGTAGGAAATCAGGCATGAAAGTAGATGGTGAATTGGGGAAGAGACAGCATGTTGGGTGGAGAGGGAGGCTCAGTGGTAGGATGGAAGACAGACAGGCTGGACCTTTCATGCCTCCCTGCATTTATCCTGCACGCACTGGGGAGCTATGGAAGGTTCTAAGCAGCATCAACAGATTGGATCTGTATTATAGAAAGGTTCCTGGCTGCAAAGTGGAAGGCAGAGAACAGGGCAGGGTAGGCTGGTGGGAAAGATGTTCAGCTCGGAGGTTGTAGCTTAAGCGCAAGGGAGATGTGATGTGTACTAGGGGTAGGTCACTAAGTAAGAACAAACAAGGATATACTCTCTTTTAAGAGATAAGCAGGGTGAGATTTGGGGGTCTGAGGAGAGGAGTAACAGTCAAAGATGAATTTGGGACTTCTGGTTTGAGGGACTTGCAGATGTTTCGACATTCATTTGGACGTTGAACACAGGAAGGGGGAGCGTAGCATAGTCTGCAGAAGAGAAGGACGTCATGTGTCAGGAGAAGTAGACTTGATCAGTTCTAAGACCCCAGTAAGTAGAAAGTCTAGGGAGATAGATTTTAGCTTTAAATATAAGCACTTCCTAGAGGTCAGGAAGTGAAAAGAGATCCTTAAGAGGTAGTCATGAATTGCCTCTGAGGTTCCTTCTCTTCTGCTGAGGCAAGAGGGTGAATTCTAAATGGCTGAGTGTGTGGAGTCCAGCTCTCCTATTATCCCTCTGTGTGTGCCTGGGCATGGAACATCATTCTGAATGCTTCATTTTCCTCATCCATAAAATGGGGGAATAATCTACCACCTGCCTCATTTGGTCGTTGTGAGGACTAATGAGATAACACCTGTGAAATGCTTAGACCAGTGTCTGGTGCAGAGACAGGGCTCAAGAAACATTAGCTCTTATACACTAAGCTCCTACATAATTGACCAAATTTCATATCGATATTGATTTAAGATGTTTCTCTAAAATGTAAGCACGGGAAAATCTTTTGACTGATTTGTCTAATTTGCTGAGGTATAATTATCAGAGAGGACTTGCAGTTGCAATTTTCCATTAAAAAATTCTTCATAGTATTACCATTAGGGTGTGGAAATTGATCGTATACCTGCGTTTTTTGAAAATATACAAAGCCTCCATTTTAGTGGGGTTTTGTTTATGTGGGTTTATTTATTCATTTTGAGCTTCAAAAGAGAATGTTGAGCTTTTATAAAAACACAACAGACATCATAATGTGAAGTTTAGATTATAACTTGGAAGACAGTACTATGAATTGCCCTGTCATATTTTGCTAGGTTAAAAAAAAAAAACAAAAACCTTTTCCCTTGTGTGTTTTTTGTTTGTTTCTTTTTGTTCCTAGTTTGTTACACTATGGAACATACTTTGATTAAGGGTAAGAGAGGAAGTCCCATATGGAGCTAGCATCAATCTGGGTATCAAACACATAGAGTCTGCCAGGTTTCCGTCACTGCTACTAATGACTAAGATACCTTACATGAGCTACTGCTGCCTCTCTGCTTCCCTTTCCCCACCTTTAGAATGGATGCCACCCACCACCTCTCAATAGGTATGGTAAGGATTCATTTTTCTGTTACAAATTGATAGAAGAATTTCTTTTCTAATGGCCAATAAAACCTTAGCGGTTGGAAACAGCCATTTCCCCCCCACCCCACGTGCCCTGTAGTTAAGAGAAGACATAGAAATTAACTCCATTGTGTCAGTAAGAACATTGAGATTTAAAATTTCCTAATTCAGGTTTTATCCCCTACCTAAAACACATTGTTGGTTAAGTGCTTTGAACCCGTCAGAAATGAGTGTAGGAAAAAATACCAAGTAATATCAGCCTGCCAGTCTGGGCTGTCGGGAATATCTATTATGCCATCTGTCACAGGAGATTTTAGGTTGGAGAGCAGCAAATCCGTGACTGGGGACTCAAAAGTTCAAAAGCAGAAGTTCCCTCCTCTCTGCACACCGTGCGGCGGCGTCTAAATCACTATCCGCGAGCCAGGCGTTTTCATTGATCATGCGTCCTGTATCTGTAGCTTCGTTTAAAAATGAAAGGTTTTAAAAAGCCATCGCTTGTAAACTGATCCAAGGGTCCTGTAATTTAAATCAATATGATTGAGATACGTAATACAAAATTCCTGACCCTTACCGCCTTCCTCTAACTCATCCTGGAGCTTGGTGGTGTTGCATTTTTATAGTAGATCAGAAGAGTAGATGGAAGAAAGCTGACTTTCCAAAGGGACCAGGTAAGCTGCAGGTCCGCCACGTGCACACGTTTGTTACTTTGGGGAAGCGGAGAAGCAGCAATTAGGCAGTGGAGTAATGCTCTTAGGGGCACGGGCTCCGGTTCCCTAATACATTCCTTTCTTAATGTGACTTGATGTAGATAGAGTGAGGGCCTATCAGGTGTGAAAAGCCCTGCTGCTCCTGGCGTGGAGTGGCCTCCAGACGGTGATTTGGCGACGTCAATCTAGTCATGCTTGATTTCGACACTTAACGTGGTAAAGCAGGATTTCTCTACCCCCGATCAACTTCTCAATTAGCAAGCTGCCTTGTGTAACGGCCTTGTTTTGCAATCCCTCAGGGCTGCTTCAGGGGTCATTAGGGTGAGAAAACTTGAGCACCAGCTCGGGCTTGAGCAGAGCAGGAAGGGAGCCTCAGAGATTTCCTAAATACATATAACCCTTTTTCAAGTTGTTTGCTTTCATGGGATTGATTCTTGGCACATTAAGAAGCTTAAGGCTCCAGTATCTTCTTTTAACTGCCCCCCCTTATCGCCTTTGCAGCTGACAGGTTTTTTTGACAGGCTGAGAGTAAAAAGAGATAACTAGTAGGTTAGTACTTTATTTATACGTGTGGACACACAAGCATATAGAGAGACACGCACATTCACGCTCGAATATCTTTTAAGTTGTCTTTTCAGGCCCTCTGGTTAGCAGTAAATATCAGCTGTCAAATGGTTCCAATACCTTATTTTTTTTCGTATGCAATATGTCTGAGTTCAAAACCTTTGTTTTTGCTATATCTGACTTTATTCACTAATGATTTTAAATTGTTCCTGCCTTATTCAATATTCTCTCTTAGCCTCAGATAATATTTACATGAATAATATATGTTAATATGAGGGTTTTGTGATGGGCATTTATGAGCAGACATTGAAATATATTTATTTGATTTTTCCCAATCCATGATTTGACTGAATGCCTAACTTTTAATAGAGAGAAAAGTTTTCTTTTTTCCCTTCATAAAATTTATCTGGATAAATACATAATGAAAACATAGAAATGTATTTTGAGAATTGTGTAGCTTAGAAAAACATCTCCACTTTCAAGCACTGTAGGCTTCGTGTTTATAATTTCCTATTTTGATAACCTATTTTCATAACCACTTGTTATTATCACACTGTCAGAAATTTAGATGAATGAATTCATAACAAATATTTTAGCAGGTTCTGCCTTAACCTAATATTTGTAGAGGAAATTATTCTAACATACATTTTATGAACAGGTTTCACCAAAAAGTGGTTTGCCTTGGTCTCTTATAAAACTATTTCCTTCATTGACAGTGAGCAGAATGTTATATGGTTAGAAATATATGCATGGTTCTAGAGGTAACTGAACTCAGTGTATTTTATAAATTGGAAGCTGGGTGTTATACACACCAATAAACACTATTTATGAAGGCTTTGACATCCAGTTTTAGATCTGTTTAAGGAATAGTCAAAATTCTGGACACTCTGGCGTAGCTTTTTCTAAGAAGTACTTCAAATAATAAGTCCTAAAGGTAACACAACAAAGGAAATATCTTAGTAGCTCTATCTTTTTTATAAAGAAAATACATATACATTCCAAAAATGAAGTCTTTACTTAAAGTCAGTGCTATAGAAGTAGCACTTTCCAAAAAAAAAAAAGTTTAAAAAACTATGCAGAAAATATTGTGAATGTTTTGAACAATAGTGTATGAGTATGTACAAATATGTAATCTACGGGTTTGATTGTAATTTTTTTGTATAGTTTTACTACACAAACGTTCAACTTTAATATTGCTCCCCCATAATACTGTATTAAGAGCTGTGATAATTTATTATGGAAAACATCAAGTTCAAACAAAATAATCCTAAAGGATTGGTGAATTGCACCTTTGAAGCTTTGACTCAGGTGAGGCAAAAGCAATATACATAACCTAAACATTTTTACCCCCGTAATATGCTGAAATAAAAAACAAACAAAAAACAAAAACAAAAAAAAACATTTTTTCTTTTTGAGTCCCTTTTCTTTTGTAAATTTCTTATTCTAAAAGGAGCCCATCTAATCCAACAAATGGTTTTCATGGCTTTATTTTGAACTCTTTTAAATTCTACTTTAAGGCAAAGCAAAAATCCTTTAAAAAGATTCACAAATTTAAATATATATATATATATTTTCCATACTAACCCATGTTGAATAAAAGTTGTGTACCTTCCTGTTTAAATGGGTTTTAAGAAAATGTTCCAAATTCAGTCTAAAAGTCAAATTCTCTAAATTAGTTTTTACCTGAATAATTTAATTATACTTTGATTAGAACAAAGGATCACAGAATTTTAAAATTATGCAAAATCCTATTTAGGTCAATGAAGGAACTGTAGAATAGAAATTCTGAAACCTCTAAATTCTAATTGCTCTTTGACTATTACTGGGGTTGCCATATATTTTTCTGTGACACTTTTAATAAAGATAGCAAAACTGTATAGATTAGGCTAGGTTTATATCCAGGATTTTTCTGGGAAAATTGTGATGTATGAATACCTTGCTATTAGAGATATTTAACTCATTTTTTTTTAAAAAATGATAGTGTTGAGAATACTTTATTGAAAAATTTAAGAACAATTATTTATTAAAATACTAAAGAGGTAAATAGTGTCAGATGTTAAATTTGCTTTGCAGAAAATACTTTTTAAAAAAAGAACAAATAAGATATATTTCATGAATCTTTGGTGATTATGTAAATGGAATTCAGAACTATGATATACTCTGATGCCTCCATAACATAATATCCTTAGTTAAAAACAGGGATGTTTATCTATAGTAACATTTTCTAGATCCCTTTTCTTTGGCAAATTTAACTTTTAGAAAATAGATTACACAATGTCCCAAGTCCTGATATTTAGCTTAAAAGAAAACATTAATAATTACATTGTTTTTTCAAAGAAGTAAAATAAAAAATTTAAATAAAATTTGAAACTAAATTGTAGGTTCTTAAATAGGTTGTCATTTTTCTTCTACGTAGCACATTTTCTTTTAAGTAAGTCGTAATAATCCTGGAAGAAATGTTCGATTGTCTGAAATTTTACTGGCTAGCTGCAAGAATTAAATGATTGTCTTACCTATTCAAGATAAGCAATTTGTTTACTTTTTAAAAATAATCAGGCAATTACCATCACTAAACCATAATCTCTGGATATAAAAGATATACTTTACATCAGAACAAATAAATTTTGCATTGCAGTTCAGATTACACTGATCACTAGTTGTTTCTCTGTGGAGATTTGGTGAGCCTGTGTGCGTGCCTGAATGAATGAGGGAGTGTACTTGGAAACGGTGAAATTGACACATGAAACTATTAAGTGGCTTATTTGACAAAGACCAAAGAAAAAGTCTTTCCCAGGATTAGTTCTCAACTTTTTACAAAATGACCTTCATCGCTTCCCTGCATAAATGCTTTTTTTCCCTCTTATTTTTCTTCTCTGTTGAAAATTTCAATATTCAAAGTTCCTTAATTATAAAATAAGTAAAAACAATATTTTCAAACAAGATACCTCTCAATTTACCTTCTTGTTCACTTTTATATGTAGTATATAGAAAGAAATGTATGAAAAAGAAAGAGGAAAAAGAAAGTAATTATGGGTCACTAAGAAGTCTGTAAAGATATCAAAAGACTTCATTGTTGATTTTTAAGAAAGTATTACTTACTTAAAAAGTTTCTACCTAGAAAGACCTATTCAATTTTAAGTTGATAAAGTTTTCTGCAACTCATTGTAGAATGTACGATCACTTAAAAACATTCTTAAAAGCTTTTATTATCAAATTGTATAAAGCATATTTCAGTTAGCATTTATGGTACTGTGGCTGAAACCAGGCCAGAATTTATTTCAATCTACCAATAGCTTCCTCAGCCATATCAAGGGAGAGATATATAGTAACTAAATTGCCCACGATATCTGTAAAATAGTCATTGATTTTTATGCTCATATAATTGTGGCTGATTGCCCTTCCCTTCATTATAAACTTACCTGAAAACTAGAACAAGGATGCTGTAGTGATGAAATAAAGTGTTTCTATTATTTAAAAAAAAATCTAGCTGAAATATTTCTAGTTTTAGTGCATATGTGTTATCCTTTATTTTACTGTTTCTTGTTCTCATCTTCCTTGTAATATTCTACCCCTTTCTATAACTATATCTAAAAATTTTTTTAAATCCTGCCTTTTAAGTATCACAATAAATAAGAAGCTTGACATGTTTCTGTTGTTCTAACAACTGAAAATTCTTTTGAGATCTAAGATTTTGTGATTCTATGCTGAAATAAAAAAAACCAAATGAAAAACAAACAAACAAATGAAAAAAATTCTATGAAGTGTTGGTACAATTGCCATATTTGCCCAGAAGTATTATCTTCATCAAATGTTGAGGAAAACAGATTTAATTTTACTTTTCTCTGCATAGCATCTCCCAGTAGGTCACTGTGCTGATTGTAAATACTGGTAGCACCTGCTCATAAGGCTTTGGAAAATTGGTATGAGGAGAAATTGACAATTATTTGTTGAAAATGAAAGTGTAATATTTACAAACTCTTTGAGACTTTTAACAGTCAGATGTGGAGAGAGAGATGATGATTTTCTGTAAATCAGCCATCCCCCTCTATCAGGTCAGAAACCTGGGGACTTTTGTCTAAAACAACTCCTTCTTGCCCCATTTTTACAGGGAAAACTGAGGTATAATGAGTCAGATTTGGATAAGGAGAGTTGGGTTCTCATGCTAGCTCTGATAATACATAATTGAATAAGGTTCTGTGTGTGCACATGGGGTATTTTCTGCTCTCCATAGCAGAGCTAGGGCAGGGCCAGTTAGCTCAAGCATCAGCACATCTTTCTTTACACATGGTTCTGTTGCTGCTTTAGTGGTGCAGAAAATGGTAAGTTTAGAAAGGAATTAACACTGAATAAGCCTGAAACTGGAGCAATAGGTGGGGCATTGTCATCTATGTCAGATTAAGAGTGAGCTATAATGACTCACCCTATTAACATACATATTTTTAAGTTAGAATAAAATATCTCTGGCCTGTATTTTTCCCCCCATTTTAAGCATAGAGCACTAGAGGAGAGATTTCTAAGATGGATTTCAGTTAGACAATTCTGGATCTCCATTTGTTTGAAAGTTATAATTGTATTTCCAGTGGAATAAGGAAAGCTGAGATTATAAACCAGTACTGTCCAATAGAAATATAATGTGATCCACGTGTTAATTATAATATTTCTAGGAGCCAAGGAAAGCTTTTTTAAAAGGTGAAATTAATTTTTAAAACATTATATTTAATGCAGTGTATCATCATCATCTCAATATAAAATTAATTTTTTTAAAAGTATTCATGAAATATTTTGCTTATTTTGTGCTAAGCTTTGAAATCTGGTATACATGTCACACTTAAAGCATATCTCATTTCAGAGTAGTCACATGTGAAGTGATTGATAGCCACATGTGGCCAGTGGCTACCATACTAGTCAGCACACCTGTAAACAGTGAGAGAGCAGATAGTTAGCTGGGCTTAGGGAGTTGACTGAAGATGGGGAAGGAACCAGCCATATGGCCAAACTTAGAGGTCTATACCCAAGGTGTGGAGGGTATTGCTGTTTTGTTTTTGTGGACTATCTCAAGTTTAAAACCATCTATTTTGAATGATGATCCCAAATTGGAGTAGATACTGTGATTGTATATGGCAGGGATTTCAAATCAATCATTCATAGACTTGACTGGGTTTTTTGGAATTGATAGGTTCTTCTAAGTCTAGTATAGTTTTACTGCCAAATCAGGTCTTCCTAGAATGTTTCCTTAGTCTTTTCTTTGCCTAAATATGATACTTAGAGAGACAGATGGCAAATCTTTCACCAAACTCTCTTTCTTTACCTTTGGCATTCCTTTTTAATTTTCTATTGTTACCAACATAGTACTAACCCTAGATCTCAAGAATTCCAAAAAAACCGGGTAGGCACCATGGCTCACGCCTGTAATCCTAGCACTTTTTGAGGCCGAGGGGTGAGGATTGCATGAGGCCAGGAGTTCAGAACCAGCCTGAGCAAGACTGAGAGCTTGTCTCTACAAAAAATAGGAAAATTAGCCAGGCGTGGTGCCACGTACCTATAGTCCCAGCTCCTCGGAGGCTGAGGTGACAGGATCACTTGAGCCCAGGAGTTTGAGGTTGTAGTGAGCTATGGTGAAGCCACTGCACTCCAGCCCAGGTGACAGCGTGAGATCCTGTCAGTAAATAAATAAAAAGAAAATAAACAAACAAATAAATAATAAAAAGAATTCCAAAAAACCAAAATGTTAAAGATAATTTTCTACCTATGATTTTATTATCCCACCATCTTGTTGTTATTTAAATGGGTTGGATCGTGAGCTGCTACTCGATACGACCAAACAGTGGTTGGCAGGTGCTTAGGAATGAGCCCTCTGAGTTGGGTGTGAGCCCCCAGCCTCCTGCTGCCTGTGCTGTTCGATCTGATTCAAGGAAGAGTGGAGTTTTGCCTGAGCATGGGAGAGGACTACATTCTGAGGACACTCTTACATACCAGTGCACAGAATGGGAAGCCTCAGTTAACCAGGCTGTTGTCACCCATCCAGGCTGTGTAGGCTTCTCTTCCCACTCAATTTAACCTCGGCCTAGCAGACCACTTTCACATTGATCATTTTTAAAAACAGTCCTTCAGTAAACCCTGATCTTGACCATGCCCTGGCTTCTGCTTACCCTCTTGCATCAGCCCAAGATGACCTTCTTTCTTCTCCCACCGGTTCTCTACTTATGAAATGCCATCTGTCATTCAAGTCCTGCTTTAGGCGGTTCATCTTCCCCAGTACCGCGGCACAGGCCTGCCGCACCGCCCTGGTGCTACTGCAGAGCATGTCTCACGTTCTGCCCTCAGGTTGTCCTGCTCACAGGTTGCTTGGCAGCACGTTCTCATATTCATCTTCATGTCTCTCACTGAGAACCTTGAACATAGGGAGTATCCACTTTCATTAAATAAGGGTTCATTGAACCCGAGCTTTCTCCCAATACCATGCACTATCTCTGGGATTTCAGGTACCAAGTTGTATTTTGTGACACATACATGACTCTATCACATAGGCCTTTCATAGTTTTTTACTGAAATTGAAGTTAGGTACATAGTAAGTTTGCCTTAATTCTTCTTCTTAGCCTTTCTTTCTTTTTCTTTGAATATAAAATCTGCCTATTGTGTGGGTGTGTGTGTGTGGAAAGAGAATATACATATAGACTAACCATTAATATATCGATATATATTAAACTTTACTTTCAGCAAATGGCTTTTATATTTCTGTTTGGTATGATCTGTATATGTTAAAAAAGAAATACATCATTTACGAATGCTAAACTTAGGCTAAGTTAGAGTTAATATCATAGAATAAAAGTACTTAATTATGAAATAAATAATCTCTAAGCTTCCTTTAAATAGGAGATGTACCTCATTTCTTTAAAATATGGACAATTGTTTGGGTGTAGTGGCTCATGCCTATAATCCTAGCACGTCGAGAGGCCAAAGCAGGAAGATTGCTTGAAGCCAGGAGTTCGAGGTCAGCCCAGGCAACATAGGGGGATGCTGTCTCTACCAAAAAAGCAACAACGTAAAATAAGATAAAATAAAATAAAATATTGTCAACTTTTTAGCTTTTTTAAATTTATTTTTTAATTGGCACATTATAATTGCAGAAATTTATAGGGTACAATTTAATGTTTCTATATATATATGTTGTACAATCAGGGTAGTTAATAGATCTATCTAATCAGGGTAGTTAGTGGATCTTTTACCTCATGTGTTTATCATTTTTTGTGTGTGTATTGAAAACATTCAAAACCCTCTCTTCTAGCCATTTTGTAATATACAATATATTACTGTTAGCCGTAGTCACCCTACTGTGCAATATAATACCAGAATTTATTTCTCCTATCTAATTGTAACTTTGTATCCATTTACAAACTTACCCCATCTCCTCTTTTCTCTTCCTTCCCCAGACTCTGATAACCACTGTTCTACTCTCTGCTTCTATCATATCAATTTTTTTTTTTTAGATTCCACATGGGTGAGAATATACTGTAGTTGTCTTTCTGTGTCTGGCTTATTTCACTTAACATAATATCCTCCAGTTTCATCCATGTGGTTGCAAATGACAGGATTTCATTCCTTCTTATGGCTGAATAGTATTCCATTGTGTATATATACCATATTTCCTTTCTCTAGTCATCCGTTTTTGTGCACTTAAATTGATTCCATATCTTGGCTATTGTGAAGAGTGTTGCAATAAACATGAGAGTGCAGATATGTCTTCAACATACTGACTGATTTCATTTCCTTTGGATCTATACCCAGTAGTAGGATTGCTGGATCATATGTTAGTCCTATTTTTAAGTTTTTGGGGGACCTCCATACTGTTTTCCATAATGGCTGTACTAGTTTACAATCCCACCAACAGTATATAAGTGGTCCTTTTTTAGCTTTTTAATCATAACTTCAGGAAAATTCAAAATCATCTATGAAAATATATGGTAAGCCTAACTGTAACAAATAGAAACATAGTTCAAAATAATGTTAAACATGTTTTATATTTTTCTTTGTACACTTTAAAATGTTCAGTGCTTTCTTTTTTATTTCTGCTAAATCCCATAATACCTTTATCACTATGACAGTGGAGCATACCTAAGAACCCAACAAGAGAGAGAACAATAGGTTCAGCTCTCTTCAACCTTGTCATGGGTAAGCTTTTAAAGTTTAAAACAAAAGAATTGAATGTTTAAAGTGTTTTCATTTTCTATTACTACCTCCCTTCATTTAAAAAGTGAAATAGAAAAGGGATGGGAAATATATTTGTATAATAATAGACAAAAGAGCAGTTGTCCTTCTCAATCTGTTTAAATGTTCCATTCCTTCCCGCATATCACAGTCAATAAAACTTCACCATCTAATAGCCAAAAGTTAAAGATCTTTTCAATTGATTGCAATTTCATGTCCTTAGAAAGCCAAA
>VBSM01002616.1:42862239-42899878 GCA_008086735.1 Cheirogaleus medius
GTTATCAGCTTTGGAGAGGAGGCATTGGAAAGAATATTGCACAAAGAATCTGGAAACCTAAATTCTAGTCTGGACTCTGCCACTAATAAGCTGTGTGACCCTAAACCAAACACTTCCCCTGTCTGGACCTCATTTTTTTTTTCATTTATAACATAGGAGCTGTATTAGTCAAACTCAGAGAACTCTTTTAGCTTAAAAGTATTACGATTTAATTACATTTTTCGTTATTGAAAGTTATAACTTTTATTTATAAAAGTTATTAGTTATTATTAGGTGGAAACTATATACTACTGACACTTCTTTTATGTGCAGAGAATATTAGATTATTAAAATGCACATATCATTAAAAATATATTTTAAAAATTAATACACTTGATGGATTTTAATAAAAATAAATTTAGAGTTTCTGTGAGAATACCTGGACATAGTATATAATCAATAAATATTAGTTGCATCAAGTTCTCCATCATTGAAATTTACCCTGAAAGGTATTATTTGATGCAGAGTCTTCTTATGAAGCCCTGTAGATAGTAGAAAGAATATGATGTTTATAGTGAGAACTGGATTCAAATTCCACCACCACCATATCCTAGCTGATATATTAGCTGTGTGATCTTGAGTATGTTACTTACTGAATTTGTTTTCTGCACCCACAAAATAAAGATACTAATACCTATCTTGCAGACTGAAAGTTAAATAAAATAATTTATATTAAGTGCCAGGAAAACAATAGGTTCTCAAAAGTTATTTTATATTTATAATTTACTTTTACCAAACAATATTCCACTAATTGGGTTTTTCCACAAGATATATCTATATCTATATATATAAAATCTCAATAGTGTCTCTTACCAAATGTACATGTTCAGAATGTTGTCCACTATATCTTACAATATAATATTTACCTAGACAATAATTTAAGATGTCATTTCACAACATCTTGATTCTTCCCAACAAATGATTAGAATCAAAAGTAAGTAAATGTAGTCTAAGGTAACATTTAGCCAAAAAATAAATTGGTAAGTGTACATACTGTTTTTTGTAGGGATATGGGTATACAAACACAAATATTCATATATCCATACAGACACATTTATATACGTGTATATTTATATATGTGTATATTTTAAAGGTGTATTAGTAGTAAGTTTAGAATGCTTTTGTTTACTTACAATGTTGATCCACTAATAGTCACAATACAGTAATCTTTATGCAATAATAAATTTATTTTTCTACTTATGAAAGATTACAAATTCATAGTAGAAAATTTAAAAAATAGAAAATGATAAAAAAACAACATTGCTCCATGTCTCACTATTCTGAAAGAAAATATTTGAATATTTTGGTATATAGCCTGACATATACTTTTCTATGTATATATGACAAATGACATAAGTATATATATTATACCCACATTTAAGCAGATTAAAGAAAACTAACAGGGAAAAATCCTAATGTTCTATATTTGGACTTTTTCACTTTATATTATATGCCTTTTTACCTGCCATTAAAAATTCTTTTAACATATTTTAAGCTTTCTTGTGTTCAGTTTTATGGATAGAGCTTGACATATAAATCAGTCTTCTATCATCAGACATGTAAGTTGTTTCTTCAAAAGTTTTTATGTTGTAAATCTGATCAGTATTATCAATATAAGATGGACTCTGTAAAGAAACAAATGCTCATTATCTATGTCAGGATAAATTCATAGGAGCATAATTAACTAGACAAAGTATATAACAGTTTGAAGGCTAATGTTATACATTGCCAAAATGATCTCCAGAAAAGTTATACCAATTATTCTCACAGAAGAAATGTATGCAATTCATATTCACTCTAACACTAGGAATTAGTGTTTTAAAAAAATCCTTGTCACCTTGAGGGATGAAAGATGCTATCTCATTATAATGTTTAATTGACATTTATTTGATTACTAGTGGTCCTTTGGTATTCCTTCTTTTAAGCAACTAGGCAGTTTATGCCCTTTGTCCATTTTTCTATTAGGTAGGCTTACCTATTTTATCCATGTTCTGCATAGAAAATTAAACCATCATTCAAGTGCTAAACCCAGCCTAAATTCTATTATGATGCAAAGTAATTGTAGGTTGTTAATGCTATTTACAAATCGTATATCAATTTTATTTCACCATTGAAATAAAAAGTTGCATTCACAATTAAGTCTGTCTCCTCAGTAGAACTCAGTCAAGTAAGACAAACACTCCTAAATTTTGACTCTAAAACTGTTCACATTCTTATTGCTGCAAAATACTATTCTAGTATCATTATTAAAGTACCTAATATATTTCTGTGTTCGCTTCATTTATTACATGCCATAATGGGACTGCATATCTTTAGTGCTGGTTATGCACAATTAGCACTTAGTTATTGTCTTGTCACTTCAGCCCTACAAGACAAACTTCTTCAATGCAAGAAGTCAGCTAATCTTCATCAGTCAAGCAAAGCAGACAAATTTTGTTACCCTGAGTACAGAAGGTTTTCAATATAGGAAATTCTCCTTTTAATTTGAGGTTTACTTCAATCCCCTCCAATAAAGCCATATCCTACAGAAGCCTGCGCTTCCAGTGTAGCCAAATTATTGCCACAATATTGCAGCTTTTCAAGAGAAACAGGAGGCAAATAGATAATTTATAGGCATTTTCCCTTAAGAAAAGTTTATTGACACCTAAAATTGTGGATTTACAGATGTTTATGAATTTTATTTAACAGTCGTTTCATCTTAACTTTTAAATCAAAATATCATTTCTGAATGTTTAAAAAGATAGTAGTAATAATAACCTTTTAGGATTGAGAGTCCGTTATACAGATCTTCTCTGTCCTTTTTAGAGGGCTATGGTTAAAATTGTGAATCCTAAATTAAATTTCTAGAAGTTTCTCTATTTTAAAAGGAAACCAGCACAGAGTTACTTGAGCTTCTTTTATGATATCTTGAATCTCATTCAGGATTGAAAAATTCTGTATAGTAGATTAATTTCTTAAAGGTGAATAAGCTCCTCTTCCTTAGAAAGCTCAGTAAAACTAAATGATGGTTTTATAAGAAAAGGAAAAGAAATGCTTGTTGCCAATGAAATTTTTCCAAATACATAGAATTGTATAACAATTTATTATTTTTTTATTAAAGAATAAAAACACTGTGCTAGGCTCTGTGGAACTGAGGTGGATAAAGTCTAGTGTCTTTCTTAGAGGTGTTCAGAGATATGAGAGAGACAAGACATCAAAGATTCACAGAAGAGTGTAATCGATGCTAAACAGATCTATACTGAGCAGAGAGAGATCCATCCTTCTTGAAGTGTTAGGGAAGCATCAAAGGGCTGATGTGTTGGCTCTTAAGAAAGAACTTCCTAGAACTAGTTGAGGTATAGGAAGTATGTCTGGTGGGAGTTGGGGAAGATGAGGGACCCAGGGAGCAGTGAGATAAGAATTTTCCAGGCAAAGAGAGCAACATGCAAAAGCATGAAGGTAGGAAAGCATTTGATGTGTTTAGTAAAGGAAAAGCAGCTCAGTATGCTCAGAGATTAGAGGAGGTTGGTAGAGATATGAAGGAGTAGAGAGTAGAGCAAGGATCAGGAGGAAATGAAATTGTAAAGGTAGGAAGTCATTCAAGAAAAGTCAAATGAATACAAATTTAAAGTATTCATCTAAAACACATTTTTTCAAAAATTTAAAGCTATTGTGTTCTGGAATAAATCTATTTTAACCAATATTTAATGACCACCAAGCTTAAGTGGTAGTACAATTTATGGTGGTACTATGAAGGGTTCAAAGGGGATATAAATCATGGTTACTTACCTCAGAACTGCCGTCCAGATTGGAAAATCTGTTGCACATTCATGAGTAATGTTGAAATGCCAAAGTAAATGATACACCAATAAATCAGTGCTTTGGGAAAGATGAGAATAAGTGAGTTGACAGGGAATGTTGATGGAGGGAATGGGAACTAAAGAATATTTAGAATTTAAGTAGATGGAAAAAAGAGACGAAATATTCCTTGCTAGGGAGCAATTTAAATAAAGATGAAAATTATATCATTAGCAAATATTCACGATAGCAAATGCTTATACAGAATTGATCATACACCAGACACTGTTCTGAGTGTTTTACATGTACTAACTCATTTAATATTCAAAATAACCCATAAGTAGGTACTATTAATAGTCTCATTTTACAGATGAGGAAACTGAAGTACAGAAAATTTAAGTAACTTGCCCAAGATTACACAGTTAGAAAAATGGTATACTCCAAGTTAGAACCCAGGGAGTCTAGTTTCACTCTCTGGACTCAGACCTGATCCAAAAGGAGTATTTTATTTTCTAAGAGCATATAAATGTGCATAGATATAGTGGAGTTAAAGTAAGGTAGAGTTTGAATAATTTATAGCAAGATTTGGGGTATGGGTAGTATAACTTGGTTTGGAAAGGGTTATTAGGAATGATCTGTGTAATGACAACTGTGTTGTCAGTGGGGAAGAGACTGTAAATTTGTCCACAAGTGCATAGTGGGGGAATGAGTATTTAACCTGTACCTCTCACTGAAACAGTACAGTATAGAGAGCTCCATCTTAGAGTAACTGAGCATGAAAAATAGGAAAATAGAGATATTGGAAATATAGATTGGATCCCCCTTCTTTTTAAAGTGTTGTAGAAATAGAAATTAATCCTAATTGGCAGTCAGTAACCTTAGGTAATTAAGATGACTAAGTTAACATTTTAACTTATTAAAAAGGATGTAACAAATGGAGGCTTCTTAGCATAGGTTTTTTAGGGTTGTTTTTTTTTTAGTTTTTAACCTGCTCAAAACTACTCTAAATACCATATTTTATAAGGATGATTTATTAATTATAGTTATTTCTTATACTTTTTAAGTCTTAGCTAGAATCACTCCAAAATATTTTGAAATTAAATCTATTAGTTCCAAAACATCAAGATTAGATGATTTAATAATCTGGGCATCTTTTTATTTCTTTAACATCAAAAGAAAATGAGGGCAAAACTAATTGAACTGACCATACCACAAGTAATTAGGATTACATTACAAGGCAGATTATCTGTTTACTTGCAGGGAATTTTAGCTCAATCTGTTAATGTACTTATAGTATCCTCTGGCCATCACTGCTTTTATAATGTTTTCTTTCTGCAAATGCTAAATCTCATAAGGAGCTGGTTATACAACATTGGAAATTAGCACTTCTTACAAAATCACAGTTACAGATGATTTTGTTAAGCATTTAATATCTGCACTGCTGTTTCTCTTATTTCTTCATGTTTATATATGAAACATTTTTAAGGAAAGAAACCAATCTTAATTACATACCAGTCATAATCTACTCTTAACCACAGCTTTCAAGGGTGTTTTGTTTGAGTCATTTGTGAAAGTGTGACATTCCTCACCCAAATTCTGTTTAATCTTGACCTTTAAGTATAAATTGAAATGCACATAAAATATACTTTATCCAGTTGATAACATATTAATAACAAAATATTTCAGGTAGCAATATATACATACACACACACATAATATCTCACATAATGGTAGGCAGACTTATTTCAAGTTATGAAAAGGGGATAACAGCAATACAAAAAAATTGTATAATTTTTTTAATCTTCACATTATCCTTGTAGTCTTCTTGCTTTACTTCCTCCAGGTAAAAGCATAGATCTTGAATCCAAAGAGACCTGAGTTATTTTCCTTCTTCTAACACTTACATTCTAACTATGGAATCTTGGACAGGTTTTTAAAATTTTGAGCAGGGAGCTTTAGATGTTTCTTCTGAAGAAGGCAATGATAATACTTTCTAATACTTACCTACATTCTGAACACTGAGGTAAGACTTTACATACTACATTACTATTCTTTGCCACAAACCTATAAAAGTGACTGATATTAAAGATAAGAAAAGCTGAAGTTCCATCTTCAATTATTATAAGCGGAAGGCTGGGATTTGAACCTTATTCATTACAATATACCTCTCTGCCTTTCACATGCTTTTCATTTGAACCTCCCTATAGCCAGTCAGAAAAAAATCCTGTTTTTTGCTTACACACAGCGTCTTGCATTGGACAGTGATAGAGATGAGATCCCCAGGCTCTTGCTTCCATGCTTTTCTCACTGTAATTACCTTGAATTTTTTAATCTACAAATAAAATTTTCCTAAATGTAAAGGCCTCTTAAGGTAAGAATGACATGACCAAAAACCATGTTTTTATTTGATGACTAATAGAAGTTTGGGACTTGATGAAAAGGCAAAGCAAAATTTTAGACAAAGTGGAGTTGAAAGAGAGTATTTCCAGATCAGTTGTTTTTTAGAAAAACAATGATTCAGTATCATCAGTTGGAACATAAGAGTGATTTATTGAATCTATTTATTTTTGATGTGATATTTTATTATTAGCTTATTAGTTAAAATTAATTTCAACAGCAATATAAATTGATAATTTTGAACAGTGATTAAATATATTCTACATGCTATTTTATATAATTTCACATAAAAGATATTTAATTTAACTAGTTAGGCCTCTTCAACAAGAGAAATAATTCCTTTTATTTAACAAATCTTAGTGATCAGGATAGCTACAAAAACTGCTTAGTTCAAACACCACTTTTAAGTGCAACATTTAAAGTGTACAGTTTACAACTAATACAAAGAAAATATCCTTAAAGCCCCAAACTTGAATGTTCATTGTATCCAGTAGCTTTGACCACAAACAACCACGGGATTTCAAGATCAGTGCGTCTGTGCTTTCAATCAACATCATCAGCAGGCAGTAATCCTGGGGAAAAAAAGTAAATTCCACAAATAAACAGACCAATTTTCCTTTAAGAGGAAAGCTAATTCTTTTCAATCTACTTTTTTTATTACGCTATTTTCCCTCTATCTACTTAGCTAGTATAAGGATAAATTTCCAAAGCTACCCAGTTGGAAAATAAATAGGTTCACTGTTTGTCTAGCATTCCAATCTTTGCAAATGTAAATCAGTCCAACTGCTCCTCATTTAAACCTTCAACTTCACAAAACATTAAAGGGTGGCTTTCATGACACAATTTAATCTATCCACTAAGATTTCTGCTTGAACATCATTTGAAATTGACTATCTGATAAAGAGAGACCACTATCAAAGGTCAGCGAGGTCAACTTGTATAATTACAAGTAGTTCTAGTGGGTCAACTCTACCAGACTCCACTGTTTGAAGGTTAAATTGTTACAATTAAATATATATACAGATCTCCCCAGAGTTACTTTATTGTTAAATGTACCGGAAACAGCAAAAGCATTTATTTCTGACCTTAATTGTGTCCAAAGTGTCACCATTGGGAAATTATACAAAAAGAGCACTTATTAAAAGCATTACAATCTTGCACGTTAAACACTGTTTTATAAAATAAAATACATAGTTAGTTACCAGAAACTGGTTTTATTTATTACATCAATATTAAGAAGTTCATACAGGTTATTCCCTTTGGTTATGTTAGAAATGCTCTAAGAAATGACATCTCCTATTTCATAGTTGGTAAACTTGCCACAAAGAAGTGTTTGATGCTAATGCAACTTTCACTTCAGAATGATCACTTCCAAATTACTGGAATTTAATCACATTTTAATAACAGAGTAGAAGGAAGCTTTAAATGGGAAGCTTTAAAATGGGCTATTTTTTTAATTGTTTGATTCATTTTAATGCCTTCTAGTTTTTTATTAAGTGCCTAAATAGCCAATGATGAAATCTTCCGTAATTACTGCAATGAAATATTATCATTCTTTTATTTTAATGATGGTAAACATAGATCAGTTCTTTTTGTCTTTTCAATGTGGTAAAAATAATAATAATTATAACAAAGAAAAGAAAGTTACCTTTGGTGCTCAAAGTATTTACCTCAATGTTCCTATATTTTATATATATATATATATATATATAAGTGGGATTTCAAATGTTGTGTGAAATGTTTCATAAATGAAGTCAATGGTAAATGGTTTAATTTTAATAATGAAGACAACTTTCTAAGTCAAATTTTCAGATTCAGAGAATTACCATGTGAAACTATTATTAGGAAAATCAATCTTCACATCTATAGATTTGAGTGAAATGATCTTAACACATTTTATTGTTTAAAATATTTTCAGATTTTGTGTTGGAGACAAATTTTTCCTAAAGAATAACATGATCCTTTGCCAGACGGACTACGAGGAAGGTTTAATGAAAGAAGGTTATGCACCCCAGGTTCGCTGATCTATCAACATCACCCCATTAAGAATACAAAGCACTACATTCTTTTATCTTTTTTGCTCCACATGTATATAAGAATCGACACAGGAACCTACTGAATAGCGTAGATATAGGGAAGCAGGATGGTTATATGGAATAAAAGGCGGACTGCATCTGTATGTAGTGAAATTGCCCCCGTTCAGAGTTGAATGTTTATTATTAAAGAAAAAAGTAATGTACATATTGCTGGATTTTTTTGCTTGCTATTCGTTTTTGTGTCACTTGGCATGAGATGTTTATTTTGGACTATTGTATATAATGTATTGTAATATTTGAAGCACAAATGTAATACAGTTTTATTGTGTTACCATTTGTGTTCTGTTTGCTTCTTTGTATTGTTGCATTTAGTACAATCAGTGTTTAAACTTACTGTATATTTATGCTTTCTGTATCTACCAGCTATTTTAAATGAGCTGTAACTTTCTAGTAAAGAACTGAAGAGCAAATCTCACTTAACGATACACAGATAGATAAAACAAGTCTATCAACATTAAAAATGCTAAACAATAAAGACACACACAAAGCATTTTAGTGACACCCACTACTTATTGCCACTATGATTTAGAGTCTATCAGTGTTCTTGTTATAACCCCCTATTTTCAGGGGGTTAAAAAATCAGCTTTAAAAAATGCATAAAAATTTCATCTTAAAGCACTTTCATTTTATACCAACGTGAAAAGTGCCATTTCTAGAATAACTTTAAAGCTTAACAGTTATCTTTTTAATATCCTTTTTTGTGCTCTTTACCTACACAATGGCTTTGTTTTGCTTTTTCAGTCACACCCCTTATGTGAACTAGTGCCTTTGGGTATCGTGTAAAAATTTTCCAAAGGGTTACTTTTAAAAAGGGTTACCACAATTATGAGATAATTTTAAAATGATAAAGTAAATTTCTTATATAAATTTTGCCCAGATCTCTCCATAAGAGCTAAGGACTTAATAACTTTATGGCTTAATAAATTTATGGCACTGAAAAGATTTGAGTGTGAATCTACTGAAACCATGGTAATGCACATTGAAGTATGATGGTATTTGAGTAGTGAAGTTACTTTTGAGCAGAGCAACATAATGCTCATAGAATCTTCTAGAAGAAGAGAAACAAAGGGATTGATAAAAAGCTGAGAACTGGTGATTATATATTTTTCTGTATTTCCCTGCCATTTATTTTAATGTTTAAAATGTGAACGCTTTAAGTTTGATGTGTCTTGCTTTACTCATTGCTTTAGGGAATTACCAACTCAGAATACATCACACACAGGCTGAAATCTGCCACTCCATTTCTTAAAGATGAAATATGCCCTTACCTACATGATAGCAGATAAAGAAGAAAACTCTAGAAACAGAAATTATGGAGAATGATTATTTAAATTACAATTAAGGAAATAAAAATGAAAATATGATCCCCTCTTCTGGGTTGCTTACACTTTGCTGCTTTGCTTCTACTCCCTGTAAGAAAACTACTTTTCAACAAATCTAATTCTGTGCAGCAGGCACAATGAACCATGTTTTTACCATAGCAAACAGCGCTATGGGTTTTCTTTTTCTTTATTTTATTTTATTTTATTGATCACTTGTACAGAAAACAATATTTCCCAGTGTTATTTACATACGTATTTTTTCCTGCCGATATATGCATTACAGAAAATTAAATGTTAAACCTGAATTTTTGGTTTGGGGCCAAAATATTAAGCTGAAAATAATGCTGGTGTGGATTTGAGTTGTTTTGAAACAAAGCTTTATTATGAACATGCATGTGAATCTGGATATTGCCTCTTATTTTTGAGAAAATGGTTCTGTGAAAAGTGAATGATATGTATTTTTACAAATGCTTCATGGTTAAGAGTGTTCACGTCACATGTCCCCCCAATTTAAAATATATCGAAGAAAGAATTTCAAAAATAGCTATTTGGGTCTTACAGAATAACTGTTATTTTAGCCTTTGAGCCTTATATTTGTTTCACAAAAAACTTGTATAGCCAAAAACCAATAAAGCAAGACAAAATAAAAATGGGAAGGGGTGAGATAGGTGAGAAGTGGTTTTCATAATGCAGCCCTGCTAGACTCTATTAACAGTTGTTTGAAATTCACGTGGATGTAAAATTTTAATTGTCAGTATCTTTTTCAAATGATCTTTTTTAGATTTAAATGGTTTTCATATGTTTATTGATATGTCAAAATACTTGTAAATTGGGAACAAACTTCTCTCAACTTCTTGAAGCTGTTCAACTATCCTTGCCACCCAAAGACCAAACAAGGTTTTCACTGCTTTTTCTTTTACTTAATACTTCGGGAATTAACTCTTACGCTTTATACTACAAACAAAATTACTCGCCTGAATTAAAGATTAAGGCCTTAATCTGTTTAGATTATCTTTAATCTCTATGAAATTGTGAAACAAGACAGGAATAATTTCAGCTGTAGGCCATTTTTACAGCAAATTGTCCATCAACAGTAGCATTTTTGACCTGAAGTACTAAACTAATTGTCTTGACTACTCAAAGCCCTGGAATTGTCAACTTTCCTCTTTGTGTTGTGTAGCCCTGACATCATTTAGCTTGTTATCTGATGCTTCCAATAGGACACCTCCGATGTAGCTTTGATTTCTCAAGCAGTGAAAGCTCGCTTCCCTAACATGTATCTCACAGGCTACCTGTGGTGAAGGACCAGGCACCCCCACTACACCAAGTGCTGATTGAGTTTAAAAGCTGACCTGTGTTTGTAATTTCACTTTCATCTTGCTTAATAAATATCTGCTGAATTCTTTCATTTTTTACATTTGGATTTATGTTTTTAAGAAAAGGGGTATTATACTATTTGCGCTCAATTGGCAAAATCTAACATGATATCTAGAAAATATACATGAAGTCCATGAACAAGGAAAATGATACGTAAGGACATTTACTTTCTCAAGGTAAATCATAGCAAGCATAGATGAAGGATCTCAAATGCTTTCTCTAAATATTATATTTAGGATTTCTGAGCTAAGTAGTTTACTGCTGTTTACTTTCATGGGGAAGATAAAACCGTCAAAAATGAAGGTAGCAATTGCTGGGTGTAATTTTGTACATTTATACAAATTTTAAGTGATCTTTCTGAAAGCAACTGTGTTGCTGTTGTCAGACTAAATTTCAAATTTCCTATTTTCTGTATAATGAATTAAAACAAAAAACTAAGTCCTACATTTTCGAGGAAGAGATGCTGTGCCTATAACTGAAACAGGGTGCTGAAAATTGCATCTATAGGAAAGCATGCCATACACAAGTGGTTTCCTTTTAACTATTACTTTAGGCAAACCACTCTCTGAATCGTCACTTAAACAATTTCCAAGAAATGATACAGGCCAAACATGTTTAGCGTTCACTTCAGTAAGTTGCAAAAACAATCTGCATGTTTATTGTAATAGGCCATTAGCGCAAAATACAATTTTAGCAAAAGCTTTTGTGATCATTACTTTTTCTTAAAAACATCATTATAGATATTTTTTTAAATGTGATTTTAATGCAATTTAAGGTAAAAAAGAAAGCAAAGGTTTAATGTAGTCATTAGTTCCTTTGACATTTATTGAGTGCCTAATATGCAACAGGCCTCTCCCGGATCATTCAGCCTCCTGTTGGGCAGACTTGGCTACTCCCTACATCAGATAACTTAAACATGTCTTTGCATTGGTTTTTACTCATCTCAAACCTGTTAATAATGAGCACACACACGCGAATACCATCTTCTACCTATTCAGCATGTCATTGGTATGAAAGCCCCAGAAAATATCTCAAGTAATCAATGTGTTCAGAGAATTATCTCACACAAATTACTCATTAACTCAATAGCACATAATAAAAAAGAACATCAATTAATTAATGAGTCACCGTCAGATCACTACGATTACAATAGAGCTCTGTTGAAACTGGTTATAAATGGAGCTACCTCTCTTTATTCATTGTTTGCAACTGGCCCATTATTTGGCTGAAACCAGTGTCATATTTAACACATTCCTGTAGGCAATTGTGTGATTAGTATCATAAATGAAGAATTCAGAAAGCCTACTGCTTAGGAGACCTTATCAATGGCCAGAAAAACAGAAAACTCTCATTTTTACTATGGCTTCTGTGGAAGCCAAGCTATAAGAAAGGTATATTATCGTTCTAAAAGGTAGTTTTTTTACTTTTATAATCAAGATTTAAGAATGCCATGTTGAACACTATAAGGATTAGCTGCTAAAACACTTCGAAATAAATTTGCAATGGTTTCAGTATACACATGATTTAATTTTAGTAACTTTTCATGAAGACTAAAATATGCATGGTCATTGCTAGCTTTGTAAACATTTTGCTACCCCCAAATGACATTTTTTTGCTTTTTGTAGGCTGGGTTAGGGTGAGTTGGTGGTGATTGACAGCAATAGGGGGAGAGATTTAAAGAAATATCAAATATTACATACAAAGTCACCAACTAAACTCTCCCAACTATCTTGGTAAATGCCGTTCCAATAAGCTTATAGAATAATTATAACAGTTCCCTTAGGTAAGTAAGAAACATCTGTTGGTAACACATAGCAGGTGTTAACAATTACACATACTGAACTTTTTAAAAATGTTTTTAATTAAAAGAATTCTGTTTTCTGAAAAGGAAAATATGTTAAATTCAAAGGTACTCCTGTTTTGGGCGTGCGGATCACGTAATGCACAAAATTATAAAGAACAAATCATCTTGGATCAACTAGGTTTGGTGTTTGGTTCAGATCATCGCAATCAAAAGTGAATTGGAATTCATTGCACTTTTCACACAATTGGTATTCTGGACTGAGGAGCTGAATACTCATGAAATTGCTATAGTAGAGCTGATTACAGAATATTTTGGCTTTATGGGCAAGGTGGTTTCCATTAACTATGCCAAATTTAGTGGACACAGTACAAAGAAAAATGGGAGTAAGAAACATTCAGATAATAGATTATCCAAATCTTTTTTTTACCCCACCTCTAGAGGAGACTTTAAATCACCCAAAGTAGAACAGTCCATTTAGTGAAACATGTAACATTATCCTATGACCCATCTTCAATAGCTTTTAATAATAATAGCTAACATTTACAGAACACTTACCATGTATCAGGTAGATTTTCACTCTCATATAATTTCTACAATATCCCTGTGACAGAGATATTATTACCCCTATTTTACGATTTTTAAATAAAAGAACAGACAGGTTACTTAGCTTGTCCAAAGTCATGCTCGTAAGTAGTGGGCTTGATATTATAAACACAGCTTTTCTGGGTCTACTAGCACTCTACTATATCATCTCCTGTAGTGCTTATTATTGTCACTATTATTATTTTGTAGCCCCTGGGAATAACCAAGAACTAGAAGGGATTATCCATGCTTGAGCAAAATTTCTGAATATTTAAGAATTAATGTCATCTTTAAGATGAAAATTGGGAATGAGAGTGATCATACTTTCCTAGATTCAATCTGTTTGGGAGTTCTTTTATTTCAACCACACCATGAAGACATTTATTTGAACCTGCAAATCCAGCGTACCCAGAATAGAGGATCCCTAGTATAGCAATAATGGAAATAAGAGGTGGTCAGCACTGACATGAGAGTAAATTGGAATAAACAGCTACAATTTTCTGCACCAGGATAAGCATGCTGTAGTGAGGTGAAGCTACATCAGTCTCAGAAATCAAGATAATAAAATGAGTATATTATCTGTCTTTGATATTTTATAACTTCCTTCCAGAAGATGAGAAGAAACAAAAATTAAAGTCCCTGCAATTGCAATCTGTGTCAAATCGTGGGCACCTGCCATGTGTGTAGCACCATGCAGGCATCTCTATTTTTTGCCTGAGAGACTTAAGTGTATGAAATGTGTTTGCTGCTATTTATTCTTTATTTAATGCCCAATTTATTAAGCATACAACTCTCATAAATGCAATTTCTCTAAACATTTGTACACCATTTAAGCAGCTAATAAAGCAAAACCTGTAAATTTAATAAATCGGATTCAACCATTTAAACATCGATTAGAATCTTAGTCAAATTCTTCTAAACTTTTCAATAAAACCTCCATAATAAGTTTCAAGTACTTTAAAAACAGACAAAAAGTCTCACAATGAGCCAAAACTTATTTGTAAAATATACTTAAAACTTTAACAAAATTATTAATTTAAATTAATATTTCTATATTTTGCTTCATATCTTCATAAGGTTACATTAACAGTAAGCAATGTCTTTAAAAAGTTAGAGAATATTATCTCAACTAGGTGAGGTTACAGGATCTGTGTTGTTGACTCTGTGAACCTTGGTCGGGGCACGAGAACTAGCTACACTGTCCAGAATGATTCAAACATGAACCTGTGCACAAGTTGGCCAATAATTTAATAGTCATGTCTCCCTATTACATCAATGGAAATTTGTGAAGTCCAAGTCTTTCACATGGGCTATAATTTCCCATAACTCAATGCTTTTTTCCCAAAATGATGTATGTTAGCCTTATTGGACTCTTATATGCTACTTTAATACCTCATTATAAGCTACAGAATCACTTAGAGATTTTTGTCTTCTCAGAAATAAGGAATTAGAGCTAGTTGCAATGGCTCACACCTTTGATCCCAGTGATTTAGGAGGCTGCGGTGGGAGGACTGCTTGAGGCCAACAGTTCAAGACCAGCCTGATAGCATAGTGAGACCCCCATCTCTAAAAATAAAAAAAATTAGCTGGGTGTAGTGGCACATATCTGTAGTCCCAGCTACTCAGAAGGCTGAGGCAGGAGCATCTCTTGAGCCCAGGAATTTGAGACTGCAGTGAGCTATAATTGCACCATTGCACTCGAGCCTCAGTGACAGAGCAAGACCCCATTTCTAAACAAAAATAAAGAAAAAAAGAAGGAATAGGACCTATGCAGTCACATTGCCCATTGGGACATTTGACTAATCCTCTTTCTCACAGAAATTACTGGACCCTCTTTCAAACGATTATCATGTATTATCACTTGTGCCAATTAGCACTTTGTGTTCTTGACATGGTTTGACTTATAATCTTCTCTACTTAGAAAAATAGAGATGAATACCAACTGACACCATATAAATAAGTATATATTCAATAGAAGAAACAAATCGCACATACTATAATTTTTAGCTTTTTTTTGTATGACAATTCTTTTGTATAGTTTAAATTAAGTTTTCCCCTTTTGAGTACAGTCATTGAGTCATGGTTTCCATAGACCCAGATGCATTGCAGGTGGATTTTGTAGTAGGTTATTTTCCAAGTATTTGTGTGTGTGTGTGTGTGCATAATTCTTACGTTAGGTGTCAATCAAAAAAGTTTGCTTCAAAAGATAATACCTTAGAAAACCAGAAAGCCAAAAATAAAGGGCTTGAAAAAAATGCAGAGTACAGCAGAATAAGGTGGGCAAAAGGTGAACTGTTCCAGAAAAGGGTACTCAACCTGCAAATTGCACAGGCCAAACGTGTGTAAAGCAGGAGTAACAGAAATCACTTGGGGAGAGTGTCAGTATTGTGCAACATTAGTTGGACACTGAGAAGACGAAAATAAATAAACAGAAGAATAAGTCAAGAGCGGAGACCATGACTCAGCCATCCAAATCTGGAAGAGACTCAGGAGTGGGGAACCTGTGGCCCTCCAGATCCCCAAGTGCAGCCCCTCGACTGAATCCAAACCTCAGATCCCAAAGGATTTGTTCTTTAAAATGTGGGCTCAGTCAAAAGGCCACACTCAAGGATCCAGAAGGCCACATGTGGCCCCAAGGCTGCAGGTTCCATATTTGTGCTGTGACACTGTTATCATCAGGTTTAGGCAGACCTTGATTATTTTTTAGGTAAATTTTGTTGTTTAACTCAAAACACAGTTTCCTTAGTCTTAATTAACCCTTCAATTTTTTTCCATTGAAACCATTTAAGACCGTAAAATTGTGGTTAGAAGACTCAGCTTGGCCATCGGGCAGACAATGATCTTGAAAAAATTATTTAGCTTCATTGATAACAGTTTTCTCACCTGCAAAATGGAGATGAAACCTGCTTCACAGGATTTTACTGAAGATGAAATGAAACAATCTATGTCAAGCATTTAACATACTTGCCTGATAATAGTGTTCAAGTTATTATTACTATTGTTATTTTTATTAATCCCAAATCATCTAAGAACCTTTTATGTGTTAATCAGTGTGGGTGAGCATCGGGGATGGTTTATGATCCACTAGGCAGACATGGGGAAAAGAATAACAATTATTACAGATGAGTATTCAACAAGCAAACTAGAACATTCTTTGCAAGTGAAATATTGGGATTCAAAGAGAAAATTAAATTGAGGGTTTAGGCCATAATCAGATATATTGGATGATAAGGCATTTTTTATTACCTTCTTTGGTCTCTTACTTTTAGTTAATTAATTTATATATTTAGAGGTAGAGTCTCACTCTGTGACCACCAGTAGGTTGAAATGGTGGCATCAAAGCTCACTGCAACCTCAAACTCCTGTGCTCAGTGATCCTCCTGCCTCAGCCTCCCGCGTAGCTGGGACTACAGGTATGTGCCACAATGCCCGGCTAATTTTTCAAACTTTTTTTTAATTGCTATATATGTGCATAGCATTTATACTGCAGCAGCCTGTGTTTCTGATATTTAGCAAGATGAACTCAATAATCACTATATCCATGTAATCAGTCATACAGACATTTATTGCATGTCAGATTCTCTTCCATGTTCCATGAGGAATATAATGATTAGTACTCTCTGCACATGAGGGAAGACAAGCAAACAACTCTTAATATAGAAGGTAATAACTGAGAAAGTAGAGATATCTACAAAGTGCGATAAGAGCAGTGAGGAAGAAGTGATTTGTTTGGTCTAGGCACATTAGAAAAAGGTTCACAATAGATATTAATATTTACCTTTAGTCTTGAAGAACCATTAGAGGATGGAGATAATGTTGGTGTTTGTACAGAGACCACCCCTAATTTAAGGTCATCAAGCAATTAGTTTCACGGTGACTTTATCTAGCTGACAGAGAGAAAGCCATCAATGATTTTGGAAAGATAGATGGCATAATTAATGCCAAAGTTGAAGATTGACTCCCACTGAAATGTACAGGGCCAACTAGGGAGATACAAGAGGGAATGTTGATAGTTTAGCCAAGAGGGTTTTGTAAAAAGCAAGGAAAGGGATAAGTGCCTACACAGAGTAGGAGCCATTGGAGAGTAAAAAGAGCGGGAAAATAGCAATAGAGAAGGGCAGCAAATGTTACCAAATATGATAGCTGACTGAATGTGAAAGGGACAGTGGATAAAGGTCAAATATGACTCAGAGATCTGGGAATTTTTACCCCAAGTTCTTATAGTTAATATAGCAAACAGATGTAGAAAAGAGAGAATAAGAAGAAATGTATCCTCTCTGATGACTCCCTGGAGGGGAGGATCACTATACTTCATGTGAAAGTACAGAATTACATTCCTGCTTCAAAAATTCTTCAGGCTTTTAAGGAATAATGCAACAGAAATAGATGCTATTGGTTGGAATGGCAGAGCTTGCTATAATAGTTGTCCATTCAATATCCTTTCTTCCCTTCATTTTTACTAAGAGCATATGGAGCAGTGAAATCTCCAAGCAAAGATTTCCATTTCGTAGCTTCGTTTGCATCCAGGGATGGCCCTTTGGCAAAGTTCTGGTTGGTGGGAATTAATCAATGGAGGCTTTCTGGGCCACTTTTGTCTTTGTTAATGTAGGCACCACTTGTTCCTCCTTATTGTTTTCTTCTTCTTGTCTAAAATGCAGATGGAAACTAGCGGTAGACCAACATCTAAAGCACAGATGACCAGGAGGACACAATCACAGACTAAAAGAGTCTGGAGCACTGACAATGCGTCAGGGCAGGCTGAACAGACTTGAACTTGAACTGTCTTGCCTACCTCTGGGTGTTTTGTCATGGTGCTTGGAATACTTCTTGCCACTGTGGTTGAATTTCTGCTACATGCAGTCAAAAGCAACCCCTAGATGATATACTTGGCTTGCCGAAACTTAGGAAATTTTATTGACACATTGAATCATGATTTTCTGCTTCATGCTGATTCAAAAAAGGGAAATTTCGCACTAAGTCAGTTATTATAAAAGAGCCAACATTATGGTTTCATTCTTCTTCTCCCAGTTGGGCTCCCTCCTATCATGTGAGAACCCATAATCCTTTAATAAGAGAGGCATAAAGATGAAGTTTCTAGTGTTGTGTCTTATCTTCTCTCTGATCTTGCATAACCCCAAAACACTACCCTGACTTTTCAACATAAAGTTAGCATTTCCATTAGAATATTACAATTTATCTAATTTTACATATGGTGAGTGGGGAAGGCTGAGGTCTTATTAGACTGTCATAAAACAATATAGAAAGAAGGATGCAGAGAACTAGCAAAGGTATTTTCAAGTAATTAGTTAGAACTACAGACAGATCAAAAAGAAAGCCATTGTGCAAATGTCAGGCCATTCAAGGTTATTTCACCTTGAAGAGATAATGTCAGATCCTCGCTTTGGATATAAAGGAAGTTTTGAAAGTCTTTCTGCCTATCCCCAAATCCTGCCTGAAGATCATTTCTGAGCTATGAAGTTGTTCCTCGGGTTTGCAGGGGGAATAAAAAGGAAAAACAAAGATAATATTTACAAATATTTTACTCAACTATATTTACAAAAAATAATTCTTTAATCTGGTATTTACCTTTCCTGCTTTCTGGGTATATACAAATAGCCTTTCTCTTATGAAAAAGAATAGTAATGTTAGATAATAGGTTAAGTTTTTTATCTTATTTGGGGAAATAGTCTGCTACTTCATTTTATTTCCCCTATTAAATATATGCACACGTTTAAACATGTAAAACAAATTTGTGGAATCCATTAGTTTGGTTTTATTTGGTTCTGGATCCAAACTCTGATTTCACCCTTCTGCCCCTCAAATAAAGCTTTGGGGGAAGACATAACCAGATTTACATTTTAGGAAGTTCAATCTGGTGGCCTTAAGAAAACAGGAGTGGAGTCAGCTAAGACTATAAGCTGGGGCCCAGCTAATGCAGTTGAAAAGAATGAGGATTTAAAGGCAATGGGGTAGAACTGGAGAGAAGATACTCTTCAAAGATACTTAGAAGGTAGTCAAAACAGGAGTGGGTGGCAGTTTGTTGGAGAAGAAGATGAGTTTTAGACTCATTGCATTCAAATTACCTTGGTATAGAACTTGAAAGTACAAGCGTTTACACTTTTAAAGGAGAATTCCTGATGAGGAATCTTAAGAAATTAGGTATTTGTGCATCTGGGTGGTAAAGGTAATACCATTACCCTTCATTTAATGTTTAAATTGTATTACTTAGACAACCTGTTGAAATCATATGGCAGATATTACATTCTTAAGGGTAAAAATCTTATTTAAAGCATTAGATTTAATCTGAAGTTGATGGGAAACACAAAAGTTAATAGATTAAATAGAATATATATTACCCTAATCCACCATATTAATTTTAATTACGGTGTCATTTCAAGGTTGCCTTGTTACTTAGTACCAAAACAGAATTCTAACCAAAATTGCCAACATACCTATTAGGCCAAAATGATCCCAAGAACTATTCTTTACTGTCTTTACTTCTCTCAAAACCATTTCTTCCACTTGTCCTTCAAAAAGACTACTGTGGCTACAGCTAGACGGAATTGATGATTCTGAAATTTTGGATTTCATTTACCCACTTAGTTTTTTCACACACAGTGAACCACATGAAGTACAATGACAGATGGTAATGTATCAATGTTACAGATTACTTATTGTCTTGCTTAAAGTCATAGTATAAAACTAAATCGATAAAATCATTTTTAACTCTTTCAATTAAATGTCCCTAAACGAGGAAACAGTTCATTACATTGACTCCATTCTAATAAGAGGAACAGCTAATGTACCCCCGGCCTTTAGATAAGAACACACACACACACACACCACAGGTGTGCGCGTGCACACATGCACACACGTGTGCATGAGTCGAGTTACCGAGATTCTACCCAAGCTTTAGAGGGAGACTGAATAACCCTTCCTGTGGCTGAAAGCCCTCTTGAGCCAACATTTCTCCTTTCAAGCTTAAATCCTTTGTGTTTCACTTTTAGCCTTTAGTGGTGATAGACAAAAAAATAATGCTTATCAACTGTTCTCTGAAGAAGAAACTTAAAATGCTCATAGATCATCTCAAAATCATTCCTTATCCAGAATAATCCCCAATCTTTGACCTTTCCTCAAAGGTCTTATTTTCCAAAACTTATATAATGTTGGTGGCTTTCCTCTGTACATTTTTGATGTTTTTCACATATATTTTTGGTTGTGGAGCTCAGAAGTGGGCACAATAGCCTTCCCGATGTAAAATATACTAAAATATCCTCATTGTTAATGAGTTCCACATATTCTATTGTTGCTGCTTTATGTATGATATCAATATCGTGCTTCTTTTTTGCAATTAAAATGCAACTTTACTAATTTATTGACAATTTGCATGGTTCCACTATGGATTTTTCTGCAAGTTGCTGGGGAATTCCCATGATGCTTGTATAGTCTGACTTTCTCTATTTTTGTCACAAGTGAATATGTGTCCATATCTGTCACGTTGAAACTTGATCCAGCACAATTGTGAGTATATCTTCTATTTATACTAAAACTCTTTAGAACTCTTAGTAAGTCCTCCAAATTGCTAAATACTGCTACCTTTCCTAAGCCTGTTCTGCAGGCTCTCTCTTTTGTCAGGAGCCATATATATTAACCACTGAGCCCACACCTAACTCTTGTGGAAGCTCCTTGCTGATTGATGGCCACCCTCTAAGTATAATTTTCAGTTTTGTGTCCACGTGGCGGCATCTCAATGCCACCCTGGGCTGGGCTGTTGGGAAAACTGGCGAGTGTCCTGATTGCTAGAGGCTAACAAGAGGAATTATCATTTAAGGCAATGGGAGACAAAAACAAAAGATGAAATCAGAGTTTTTAAAATGCTGGAAAATTAAAGAACCAGAAAGGGAGCCTATAGGGGAGTTAAACCTGAAGGAGGCCAAAGGCAGGCACTGAATTCAAGGTCAAGGGCTAGAATCCCTGTTATCAAAGTAAGAATAATAAGAAGGGGATACAGGGGAGCGGAAGCATGGTGATTATCCAAGAACAGTTTCCCCCACAATTAATTTATGCTCACCTTTATGATCAGATCTGGTAGTGTTCAGGGATTTGGCAGCCTGGTTTACAAGGCTTGGGAGAATAGATCAATGCTAGGTAGCACAGATGCATTTCCCAATTGATTGCCTAGCGTGCTATTATAAGAGCAAATGAAAGAGAAAGTTCAAGTTGAGAATAGTTATCATTTCCCATTGATTCTACCAAATCTAGCACTATCTCTCAAACCAAAAGAAATCATTGTTTAGAAAAATAAAAATGCAAAACTCTTTGTTATCCTGCAAGTCTATTTCTGGGATTAAAAATCATAGCTCATATGTTCTTGGATATGTCGAGATTATTTCCTAGCTCTTTAAAAAGCCTTCCCTATCCCTGCTATCTGTAATACATAAGGGAACATTTAGCCCTGCACTTCATATGCCATCCCTTCCTATATGCAGCCCCCTAGAATACATAATAAAAAGATAAATGAAAAGCACATTAGAAATTCACCTAGTTGTGGGAATCCAGCCAGTGTTGACTGCAGATGTTTTGTTTGAATCGGTGGCTGCATTGAGGGAGAGAAATGCCCATTATATAAAAGATAGTATTGCCAAAGAATTTTGGGAGGAAAGAACATACTCTAACAAATACCATCTTTTATCTCAAATATGCATATCAAAGATCTGTTTCATATTATCTTCATCTAGATTAACTTATTTATTACAAGAAGATTATAGATTGTATTTATGTGTCATTTATAGTTATTTGTCTGTCTTATTTTATAAATACATCTTCATTCCATGGAGTAACAAACTAAAGATTGTCTCAGTGGCAGTTGAAATCCTACTGCCTTAAGTTAGAAGATTTTATAGTTTTCCAAACCCTGAAATAACAATATAGCTTCATCTACCTTTCCAAACTCATCTTCTTTGGCTCCACCACAACATGCCATATGCTCCAGGCACACTGAACTTGTCCCTCTTCCCTGTTCTATGATCCTCCTGATCCTACCTATGCTGTTCCCTCTGCCTGGAATGTCTCAACATTTTTCTCTCCTTGGCAAACATCTACTCACCTGCCAGGTGTGTGCTCTAAGGAAATTTCTGTGGGAGAGCTTTTCTAACCTGCAAAGCTGAGGTTAGTTACAACACTCTTCAGTGTTCCTGTACCACAGCACTTAAATTACTGTGAGTAATCAGTTGCAAACATTTTTTGCATTCTTCAGAAGACTGTAAGCATCGTAAAAGTCCTCCAGGATTTATAGCACTATCTGGCACATAATAAATGCTTAATAAAGGTTTGACGGATTAGTCAATTGGACAATGCAGGTTAGCATTCTGGAATGTTTACAGAATCCAGAATCCTGAAATGCCCAGATCAGTAATTTATGGCTAAAGTATTCAATAAGGTGCCAAAGAGGCTGAAGAACTTGAAGAAGAAAAATTTAGAAAAAAAATTAACCTAGAATAAAGCAAGGCTCTATTTACAGTATAGTTCGTAGAAAAGCAGATGTTCCTGTTTCCAGGAGAGCCCACAGAGACAAATGGTTGGCTGCACCTCCCAGCTGCTTGCCTAAGTGATACTGCTACAGGCAACACTGATTGCACAAATCAAGGTGTACAGCCTCTCTTGCACACCCAGAGGCTACTATGAACTATTCACACCCTCACCTTTAACATTTTCCCCTGACATGTGAATATTAAAATGGAATGCCAGATCACCTATAATTCTAGAGACATGGACAAAAATTAGAGTCCTCTGTCTTTTACATGTCCCCCCTTTCATCATTAAAACAAAACCAGAACATCAGACTTGTTTCTTTAAAGACGAGTTAATAAAATACAATCAGCTCAACTCAGTGGCTTTGTTTTAAAGTGGCAGGAAGAAAAGAGAGATTCTGAGGAGATAAAAGGTCCCAAGCTATGGTAACACGTTTTCTTTAACTTCACCTGAGTTTCAACAAGAAGACATTTCTTATTAGCTTTATTAATAATCTCTCTGGGGATTTGTGGCAGGTCCTAGATGAGCCATATAATATTTTATACGTTTGGTACAAAAGTGACTCCGAATATTAAGACAAAATAGACATGTTTTAGTTCTTTCAGTATTGTTTTGTATAAGGAATGTAAAATAAAATGAGCAATACATTATGTGAAACAGCAGACTTGTGAAAATGCTAAGGCAGTATGCAATGGAGAGGAGGAAAAAATATTTCTCTAATCCACTTTCTAGAAATAGTAGAATTCCAAGGCATTTGGAATATGAACCTGTGACACAGATGAAACCTGTGTGGACCCCTGAACACTCCAACTCAGTATAGTTAAAATGGCTATTTATTGTTCCCGATAATAAAATCTACTGTTTATGTTTCTGTTTTATAACTCACAGTTCCCTTTTTTCTCTGTTGAAAAATCTCACACATTAATAAACATAAATGAAAAATATTTCTGTTTTAAAATTAAGCCCTATAGCTTGGATGGATCATTAAACCCCACTCACAGATTCTTTCCTTGGTCCAATCTGAAGATTTTGTGGTGAGAATGTTAATTTTTTAACTCCCAGCAACCATTTTAGTTCAATTTCTTTGACAGAGACTACCAGAGACTCAGAGGGAATGAAACAACTTAACAGGGGTGAACTTGGTGCTTTTTATGCCCCAAGCAAGCAAACAAGAATGAGATTATAGTGGCCCTGAATGGAATCAGAAATGGGAGAGAGGTTTTCTCTGCCCCACAAGAGGCTTCTTGAAGAAAAACAACTTTAAGATGCAATCTGTGTTGGGGAAGCCACTTGACACCTGCTAGAAGTTCCTGTGATTTTGTAATCCGTCCTGAGTATCAACACCTGAAGATATAGCCCCCGAACTTCTGTTTCCTCCTGGACATGAGTAACTACCTGGTTTTGAATTTGGGAAGCTGGAGGCACTCTAAACTCAAGGGTTGCTTTCAATTTGAACCTGAAGTTTTTACATTTTAAGAAGACAAATGAACAGCATTACCTGTTTACTTTAATATTGACAAAGGAAAAGCCTGTGGCCCCCTTGCACCTGTTAATACTTGCTCCTTATACTGATGTGACCCACGCAGCTGTTCATTTCAATTAGCCCAGGGCCAGTCTTGGCATTTACCCACAGAAACAATGCTGCACAAAGAAGTGCCTCTGTGCACTCCCATTGGCATTCTTCCAAGTCACATTCGGCATCTGCACATTTTACCAACCTGTCTCCCTGAGTGCAAGGTCTTGCTGGACATTTAAGTCCCTGAAAACTAAAGGAATCCTTCTGTTTTATTTAATGGTCCTTTTTTTCATTTTCCTTCTGAGACACTATTTCTTCCTTGCACCTCTATTTTAATTTTTTTCTCAACCGTTATTCTTGTCCTTTCTACCTCCATACAGAGAGACACTTGGAAGGGCCCTTGATTTAGTTCTCACTTTATAGCAACAACTACAAAACAACAAAACAATAAGAGAAAACACTAATGTTAAGTATTTTCCTGCTTTGTCAAATAAAAACATACTTACATAAGAGGAATTTCCCAGGCTGTATCTCTTTTGCTTCAGTGTTAAACTTGTTTTCAAAATTAGGTCCTCTGGTTGGAGGGGCTCACAGACCTTCCCACTCCAACTCACCACTGTCATCATTATATTGCCGGCAGGGGATAGGGTGGGGAGAATCCCTTTGCCTATATTCAGTTATCTACTGCAATGTCTTCCCTGAATTACTACTAAAAGCACCACCATTTTTTCCCTCTCTTTCCTGAGCACCACCAGACATTCCTTTTTCATATGAGTTATACTGAATGTGCCCTTTCATGACATGCCTAAGAGATGCTTAGAGACATTTCTTTATTCACTTCCCAAGTGTTCACTGTTGCTAGCACAGGAAATTTATCACCTCATGGGCAAAGACCATGCTCTTACATTTGGTGAAGCTCTAATCTCACTGGGAGACATTTGATATATGCCCAGTGCTAGAAAATTCCTTCAGTCAGATAATAAGGGGTGGGTACCTTCAAAACTACTTGCCTGTTATATTACACACAGACAGTGAAATACTCTGCCCTTGCCCATGGTGGAGAGTTATTTTCTTTTAATTCACAATAGAAATGAGCCAGCTCACTGGGTCTGTCTCGTGTCTATGCAACCATCTGGAACAACGTGTCAAGGGGTAGGCAGACGTGTTTACCATGTCTTCACTGCCTCCGTAAACTGGCCTCAGTGGGTAAAGTTTTTTCTCATATGCCAGGAGATACATCTGCAGACAATCTCGTTTTTCAGCCGTAGTGTTTACACATTTAGTAAGAGGACAGGTTCTATAAAACTCCTATATCTGTATTTATTTGTTTTGCTGTCAATTTCCCTGTAGTTTTTGTTTGTTCAGAGGCTGAGTTTGTAGCAGGTGTTTGGAACAATTAACAGAAGCAGGGATACCAGTAATGGGCAAAGGGTGGAAGAATATAAAACAAAAGCTTGACATTTAAAAAAACAAAGATGCTTAAAAATTACACTTAAGAACTGCAGACTAGAACACACCAGTAGTGTTATGTTTAAACTTTATTATAATTAAGCATTGAATATGTGCCTTGGCCATAAAACATTAGACAGTATAAAAAATTACTTTTTATTACTATCTCTTCTATGATTTCTTTTTATTACTAAAATCATATTCAGTAGGAGTTTTAAAGCTTGAAAAGTGAGACATATATCAGATATGTCTATACAAATGACAGAATCAGTCTATTCTATTTGCTCTGGGTAGTGAAAATTCCCATACAGAGAGAACAACCAGGAATGCTTTGAATGTTTTTGCTATTTGCAGAAACTTATAATCAGATGGAGGGAGTCTTTTTGCTTCTGTGTGGGTGACTAAGATAGTTAATTGGAGCTATGCCAAAGAGTCTTTTTCATATCAAAGCAGTTTGGGGAAAATTATATTTATTTGGATGGTTTCACACTTTGAGTTTTGATTTCATTAAAATCAGCATGAATTTACAATTATAGATTTCTAACTTATTCCATAAGCATAAATGCCAACTCATTTATGTTCTAACAAATAACATAAGCCCAAACACTTTGCCTAGAGAAGAATAACTGGGCCCAACTCTTCCTTTTTCATCGTTTTACAAAGAAAGTTTAAACAATTCTTTGAACTAATATTCATTGACCGTCTCTTAAGTGGCAGACACCATTAGGTAGGTACTGGGGTTATATCAATATGGAAAATTTGGCGCTTGCCTAAAGAAATGCCCTCTTTATTTGTAAAGACAGGTATGTTAAAAATTATAAAATACTATATAATAATCAATAGAATTGTGTGTCAGGTACTCCCATATGAATGAATAGTACTCAATCCTGCTACTAGGATCTTGGACATCCTTGTTGAAAATGTAACATTTTCACCAAGTCTTAAAGTATGATTAGAGAGAAAGCACTATTAGGTCAATAGATTTTCTTTGGGTGTTCAAATTAGCAGATTGTCATTGGGTTGATAGTAAATATACCAGGGAGCTATAGAGAATATTAAGTATCTCTGAAGTGAGGTAAGTTATCATAGTCACAATGGTCAGGGTATCCTAGGAAAGATGAAAGTCATTTCTCAAGAACTGGAGAGTAAGCAAGAGAGAAAGAAAATGAGACACTAAGAAAGAAATTATTTATAAAGAAGTACTAAAGGAAAACAATCTAGAGAAAAGCCAAAAGAGCCCTGAAATTAGTAGTCATATTTTAAATGAATGCTGTTAGGTAGATTAATGAATGGTTTAGGATTTAAGTCAATTTAGGCCCCTTCTCCTCTCCCTAAGTCATCAAGGTAAGAGCTCTTGCTGACTTTCATCTTCCAACAAAGTAAGTCTAATTATCCATAAGGACTTAGCCAAGTAGTTGATTAGTTCTTAGATTGGTCCATCATCAGGTCGATGTTAAACCTAAGTGACATTCACCTTCTACCCAGGCTTATTCCCATCCCCAGTCTACTTTGAATGCTTCAGACTCCTATTTTTCATGGTAAACTACCACATTCATCCAAGCATAGAAGTCTTCCTTGGACAACTGATGAGTAGATTCACATAATAGGCCTCACTAAGCGTTATTGACCAGAATATATCGCTAGCACTAAATGTATACTCTCTACCAACATGTTACCTAATGCACCTAACATTAGGCTTTGCTGCTTATCAAAGACAGTGTGATTATAAAGTAAAATGTATCATCTGTGACTATTAAGTCACCGTAAATTGATAATACTCCTGGGAGAATGGACATATGGCTGACTGCCTAGATATATGACATTAAGAGAACAAAAACAATGATTTATAAATATTGGATATTTTTCTTCTCATATGATAATCATATTAAGATTACAGGTCTACTTTTTTAGCTTGTTTGGACCTGGCTTATTTAGACCAGTGTCTGTTTTCTTACTCATTCTTAATGTCTTTGAGCTCTATAAAACAACTGTCTCTCTATAAGATTCCCCTCCCCTAACCATCCCCAGAGTACTGTATCTTGAGTTATGTTAGTACATGATGATTTACGTGTGGTTGACTATGGATAGCAGGCACTGAACCAGGCAATGTAGCCAGTGGAAATGTGTGGATGAGCCCACAAAATGAAAAAGGTGGACATTGTTTTGCCTGAAGAAAACAAGCCAAAATGGTTTGGAGTTAATTATTCTGCTAATGTACAATCTGGCTAGATCTATAACACCTGCCCATTCTACAGTAAGCAGCTCTGTCAATCCTTCTTCACGGACTCAGTAGCAGAGCAGAGGAGTGAGAGTCAATAGACCTGGATTTAAGTTTATCTCACATATTCCCTGGCTCTGAAAACTTGGATAAATAACCTAACCTCCTTGAGCCTTACATTATTTTTTCTGTAAATTGGGGATAATAGCACCTTCCTTGATTCCCTTGTGTAGTGTTTTGAAAAATCAAAGAAGATGATGTATGTGCTTTTACTGTGCTGGGCCATACCAGGTTTTGGTTTCCAGGATTAGTGAGAATGACCAGCCACAAAGGTTCTGTGCAGGGTATATAAATAAGATGAGGATGTTCTATTCCAATAGGGATTAGGAAAAGAAAAATAAAAAAATAAAATAATGTATTTAATAAAACAATATTAAAAAAAAGAAAAACAAACAAAAAAAAAAGATGAGAAGGAATAGCTGAGGATAGGATGGGATGAAGCTTCCTGATAACTTCTTCTTAGATTGGTAGTCTTAGCAACCTAATACAGTAAAAACATTGACCAAGTCAAAAGATTCCATAACTTCAGACTCACTACCTTTTATACCATTTTAGCATGGAGAAGAAGTGATTAGAAGGAGTTACCTATGACCAAATTCCTCAAATTTAGCATCTTGGTTCCTTATCTCTTGCTGCTCTATAGTTACATAACCCACTATGTCCATGTTTGATTTATTAGCCTTCTTCAAAATGTTAATGCGTCATATCAGACAATGGCCTATCTGAGTTCCAAAGATTTTTAACAAATATAATATTAATGCAAGACATGATGCCTATTAGGTAATATGTTTTGGAAGCAATTACAAAATACTAAATCACCTCTAAGTTATTAAAGAGCTAATTGTGAAGTTGTGGATTATCCAGGGCTTTAGAATTTATTCTTTTTTCTTTTTTGTTGTACTTTTGAAAATGTCACTATTATTTAATACATGCAAAGAGACCAGATATATGATAGTGGGAGAAATTTATGTTGCCTAATTGGCTGAAACAAATAACACCATCGTACCATTAGGCACCTAGAAAGATGGCTTGGGGGAGATGTTTGTACTGATGGGCAATGAACTAAAACATGAAGTGCCACCATTTCCCCATTTCTAGCTTAGAGGTAGGTGGTCTCGCAGCCAGGAATTCTTCTGCTTGGGATGGGTGTAGATGATTATAGATGCAGCAGAAATAGCTTATCGTAGAGCATGATTCAGCTCTTTTGGACCTCAATCTCCTATTCACAGAAGGGTGAGTTTTTAGAGCAACAGTAAAACATGATTTTAACACACCAACTCCTGCAGCCCTGACTCTGACTCAGACTTAGAGCCATCATGACTCATGATTTCCTGGTTTTGGCATTCAAAACAGAGATTCTTCCTTCCTGGCTCACTTCTCACAGCCTCTTTAAATCAATTTTAAGATTTATCTCTTTTGAACCTACCTCCTAAGACCTGGTTGTTATTATATCTACTTTACCTAATTTATGGTGATAGAATGAATTCATATTTACGTCTCCAGATTCTTTTTTTGGCCAGGCCTCGGTAACAAAAATAAAATCATGTCTGTACCTTTCAAACAAAAACATACTTAGCATCAAAACCCTAACATGTTTATGTGAGTTTTATTTCTTTTCCAAAGGAAGATAGTCGTAAAGATATTCTGTAGGAAATTTTTCATGCAGTCTGATTTCTTTCAGTGAGATAATGAGATAATCACAAACGAAAGTTTATGATATCTCCCAGCAGCTTCCCTCACTAGTAGTCTGAATAGTGGAGTAGAAAAACATTCCCATGGAGTCATAAGAGCTTTGTTTTAACTTGAGCTTTGGCCATGTAGCTTTGTGTAGGCCACTTAGCTCTTTGAAACTTAGATTTATTAGTTTAAAAATGGGGACCATGATCCTTAAAATCCCCTTTTAATAAATTCCCTCATCTATAAGATAAAGGCAACCAAAGTAGTCATCCATAGGGTTGCAGTGAGGATTAAGTGATATTCTGCTCACAGTTTATTGTAAGGACATTAACAAAAGCTCAATAAATTAACTATTTCTATAAGAAGGTATCTTGACTATTTATTGTTAAGACTATCATGTAGCTGTGGTATGAATGTGCTACACAGGCATATTTACAATATACAGTATAAATATAAATATACAATATACAGTATAAATAGGTAAGCTAGGTATATAATAGTTGGATTTGTACAATAGAGGCAAAAATACACTGGAAACGAAGACCAGAAACATTGGAGTTAAAATATCTTGGAAGTTTAGATGAAACAAAACTAGCCATTACTATTTTATGAATATGCAGAAACAGCCAAACAAGTAGAACAGGTTTGGTGTTCCCTCTGATCTTGCTTTATTTTGGGGTATCTGATTGGCCAGGACTTAACGCTGATGAACTGATGTGGTCACCACTACCAGTGAACGTCCCTTTATACACAGAACCGATGGCCATGATTGCATGGCCTGGAACATCATTAACAAGCCCAGTATTTTCCTTCAACCTTCACTATTTATTCAGTTCTCAAGGAAAGATACACTTGGGGAAAACAAAGTACTTTATATCCAGCTCTTTTCTTTCACAAACAAGTTTGGAAACATTTTTTTTTTCTTGCTGTGATAAGTTGAACAAAAAAATTCTGGACAGAAGTATTTTAATATGATTCATAAAGATATTAACCTGTATTAATATTTATAGATACGGATGTTCATTTGTAAATGTTTATTTACATGTGGAATTTATACATCTTCCTGTGGAGCAGAAAATTTATTTCCTCATTTTTTTAAAGGCTCACTCATCCTCATTTCTGGTACCAGCTAATAAAGTACAAACATATTCTTACATAGATTGATTCTTTAATAACAACTTAAAGTCTGAACTGAGGAAACAATTGAAATGTTTACAAAGCACATGTACAAAGATTAACACCACTATCTTGCCTGGAAAGAAATTATAATTTAGTAAGACAAGACACATATTATGTACCTATAAGGAAATGAAACTGATTAACAAAACAATTAAATTATATTACATCAAAACAGAAACTGTTTTTCCAAAGTAGTTACCTCACCAGACAATATGCTTATTCTAACAATGCTGAAATAATACAATGCATTTTGAGACCTCGTCACTTGGAATTGTGTTCATGGTCAGTTTCAGTTAAGAAATTTAAATAATATAGAGGTTTACCTGAAAACCAAATTTCCAGTCTTGATTACTCACCTTCTTTACAGGAATGCCTATATATAAATTTGGTCTTTTTCTAAAAATGAAATGCAACCTTAAAGAATAAACATTTGCCATTTTTTAGAGATAGTTGGGACAGCATGTAAAATGGAATCACAGGCTTTTCTTATAATATACAGATTTGAAATATTTTTAAAAGTGGTTTGGAGTGGGGAAAAAAATGATTTTTATTTACTGAATTAATAGAACTGACAGACTGTTTTCATGTTAAATTCAAATCTGGAAGTACATTCTGTCAATGCCTTTACTTTTAGTTTGTTTTCAAGCCTATTTAAAAATATGACATATGCCTTTCAAACTAAAAAAAAAGCCCTTTTCATATTTTATTAATTTCTAGATAATTATGACTACATTCACACAAATTTATAGAATGACTAACATTTCTTATAATATCACCACTGTGGGGAAGGTTCAGGTATATAGATAAGGTGCTGTCTTGAGATACAGCTTGGTTACCTTTAAGGGAAAAAAAAAGGGTTATTTAAGGCCAAGTTTCTCTAGGTGGAAAGCATTTTTCTTATAGCCATCAGCACACCTACAAAATTCACATCTTACTGCAAAAACGGAGTTAAAACTTAAAGCTGCTCTGATTACTCTAAAGAGCCCCAAATATTGAACTAGATGGAACAAATCACAGGAAAAATAATTTCCTCAGCTTGTGTTATGAAGGGGTTAATTATGAGACCTGAGATAAGGTGTTCGCACATCTAGGCACTTCATCAAGCCATGGAGTCAGGAAACAAGGGAGAACAGATGAAGGTGCTAGGGATAATAATGATGGCAAGTAATGATTTCCCTAGAGGTGAGCTGATCTATGGCCACAAGCAAAGAAAAAAAGGCTAGAAAGTACCATAACATTACCTTGGAGTACTTAACAGACTCAAAAGCAGTAACCCTGTGTCAAAAAAGGCCCATCATCCTGCTCATTTTAGGTAAAAGAGTTATGCCAAAGTACAAGAGGGGAATGCAAAATTCACATATGAAATTAAACAGCTGAAAGGTATGATTTAACAATGCTCAAAACTCAATAAGCCAAAGATAAACAGCAAATTAGATGACTCAATGTCAGGAGGAAAAAACATCTTCCATCGATCCCATCGTCAAAAATTAATCTGCCTGAGAATGCCCTCTGCTCCAATCCCCGAGCTGATGAAGAGTGGAGGAATAGAGTAAAACCTATGTACGAGCGCTTCACCTTCAGGCTAGACCCTGATTACAATCTCCTGTGAGACATTTCAGCATGAAGCGCCTCTCATGTTGGGACTGCAAAATTAAATTGCGATCAATACTTTACAAAAATAATTGGGGAAAAATGTTCAGAAGTCGGAGCTGCACTGTGTGGCCACAAACATATGAAAGTTATTTTTTTTCTACCTTTCTGGGGGTTATTCTTCAGGATAGATCAGTTCAAAGGTGTCTCTTGACAATAGTATTCTTGGAATGGTTTCGCTCACCTTGTTAGGGAATTTTAAAAGCAGAGGAGCATTTACAGCCTACCAAGAGCGGTATCTTATTGCTGTATTCTCAGTTTCTTTTCTTTGGAGTGCTAATCTCAGCCCATAAATTCTTCTCTTCTCTTCTGGCTTTGATGTTAATTTAAATTTCTTTGCAAATTAATTCTCATCATTAAGCAAAAAAATGTATATTCCAACAAAATGAAAGAAAACCACATATACACACACACATACACAAAAGATCTGGTAGATTTTTAAAAACTTTGCCTAAGATTTGATTCTGAATCTCTCAATACATTTAAATGCTGAACTCTGTAGTTAAATTTAGGGTAAAACGTATTGAATCAAACTCTTTACTGCCTTAAGCAATGCTTAGTATTCAGCTTTTCCTTCTTGTCTGCCTCTCAATAAGTTCTTATTTTTGGCAAAGATTTACTTTTTAATCCATAAAATGAGGAGGAAGTGGAAAATGTAAATGTCTATGTAAAATTCTTGCTTTTTCAATCGGTGGTCATTTTGGGTTTTATTATATAGAAATTTCAAAATATTGTGCTTTTATAATTTCATTTTTGGAATCAGCATGGGTCTCTCTGGATGTTTATTTGTGGTCTGACTAGTCTGATAAGACAGTCTACTGATTTCCCTCACATGAATCATTTGTTATAACCTCAGTCACACATACAGGGAAAATAAAACATCTGCATTAAGAATACACCATCAGAACCATACCAAAGTAGGTGATACCTAACTAGCTAAAAGGGAGTACCCAAACAGGGTTAATGAATGGCTTGCTGCCATCTTGGGGGAGGCGGATTTATTGAGTAGTGTTCTATAGGCCATCATGACTGGGTGAAGGAATTAAAAGTGTGCTTATAACGTGTGAAAATGACAACACCTTGGACTGGATTGCAAACACCTGAGAAGGTTTGAATAACATTTAAAGTGATTTCACCAAGGAAATGACAGCATCCTCAAGAATCAGGGGCAAGGGAGAAGTTTTATTGGGCACCCCCAAATGAAAGAGACAATGTATGTCTTATGATTTAATTATGATAAATTTCAAATTCCAAATTGGTTTTCTTCTACACTCTTAATGTTCTTGAACAATCTTTTCATGCTGCTTGTTTGGATCAGAAAATAAAATGGAGAGTTATTTTAAAATCCACAGGAGGTGAAAATAATAGAGATGAAGGAGAAGAGAAGGATAGGGAAGGAGGGGAAATAGAGGCATGGACACTTCGCATGGACAACTTGTGGCCCGACCCTGTTGTGCTTTACAATACCACATTCTCTCACATTTCTCCTTTCTGGTCACTCTGAAACATGCTTTACAATAACAACTCCATACTTAACAGCAACTCAATTCTTCAAGTCTCAGTTCAGACACATCTGCTCTTCCAGGATAATTTCCCTGACTCTCCCCAACTCCATCATTAGGCATCCTGATCCTGTGCATATACTTATTATAGCATCTGTGATATTAAAATTAATTTTCCCTTCCTGATTAGATTGTGATATTTTTGATAAAATAGTCTGTCTTTTCCTTGTGTTTGTACATGCAAACTTTTTTTTCTGACACAAATAACCGAGTTTCTTTATAACATTCTTTCACTAATTTCGTTTTCTAACGTTCAATTTGCCATGTGTCACATGGGCCTTATCTGTTTGAGGTTTGGTTTTGTTACGTCTAAAGTGAAAGGGTTGTACTAAATTCAGTGTCTCTTCGGAGCCTAAAATTTCAGACAATAGAAATGATTAAATATTTTGCTAAAGAGCCAATCACAATGCCTGTCCCAGCCACAATTAGTTCTAAATGGCATGAAATGGGCCTCTTTTTTTTTTTAATTGTTGTTTGTTTGTTTACTAAATGGCATCACCTCACTCTTGGCCCTAGCAATGGTTTCTCACCAGAGGCAACATGTGTCTGGTTGTGTCACATGAAATTGCTGATATTTGCCTATTATGACATATGTAAATGATTTTAAGTGGGTCAAATTAATATCTGGCTCTTTAGAGAATGATGCCATGGCTTAGTAATAAAACTTGACTAAGACCAATCTAAGTGCCTTTCCAGAACTGGTTGGTGAAACAAACCAAGAACCAGGCAGTTAGTAGGATTTGGAAGCTGAATGATGACTCAGAGGTAGGAAGCAGCGGGTAGGCATAATGGGGAGGGTGAGGTCACATGGACATAGAGTTTGGTAAGCTGAAACTGTACAAAAACAATCTCTTTGTTAGCAGAAAGCATGCGGTAATAAAAAGATATACACAATATAGAGAAAGACTAAGCAAGTAGTGAAAGGAGAGAATATCTACTTGAAGAGCAATTGGGCCATGTTAATGTTGGAATTCTCTAGTGCATATCCTTGAATGTTAGTTCCCATAGTTCCCACTGCTGTCTTGGATGCATGCCAGGTCAAAGGATACCCAACTGCGAGGTAGGTTTTATACTTTTCTTCTCTCAAGATACCCATCTTTCCATAACCCATAACTTGATGTCCCTAGAAGTAGTCACTATAACTTGCAGCTGAAAATAAAACAAATATTAAAGTGCAATACTAAAAAAGGCTGTGAAGTCTCCAGAATAACCATGGTTACAAGTCATTAAGTGTCAATTATGTGCCAGGCATTTTGTGTGTAACATTTACATCCCTCAAGGCAGCTCTGGAAGATATTACTAGCCTTATTTGACAGATGAGAAAACTGGGACTCAAATGATGGAAGGTCTTGTCCAAGGGCACACATCTAGTAAGTGATGAAGCTTAATGCAAACCCAGCTCTATTGGTTCCAGAGTCTGAGCTCTTTCCATTATGGAACATTGGCTCCTCAATCCCTGAAGTACAAAGTGACATTAGAATTAGAAAAGTTTACTTTGAGTTGATTTGTATAAATCATATGCAACTTATCTATGCAGCTAGAAGCATATGAAAGAATTCCCAATTTAGCTTTGGTTCTGGCATTATCAGTGGAGCTATTCTGATCCACATATTCCCTAACAAATCAAACATTTGCGACAACGTCAGGCCTCCAAATAGGAAATATATCTTCTGTAGTCCTGAATGTCTATTGGTTCTGGAGAGAATCACAACCTAAACCACTTAATTTTGTCCTGTAAATCAGGGCATTTGAAAGCCCCATGAGAATGCCACCATCTGACCAAAGCAAAACCAGGTAGTGTTCTTTGATATGAGACACTTAAGCTAATTAGATAATGGCCAGACTATACTTTTTAAAAATCTGTTATATTCATTTAGCAGATACTGATTGAGTTTTCTATATGTTTCAGTCAGTCTCCTGGTTGCTAAGGATATAGCAATGAGCATGACAGACAAGGTCTGTTCCTCATGGATTGTATATAGTGAGGAAAACAATTTTAAAAAAAAAACAGACAGAATAAATAAATGTAATGATTGTGGATAGTATTGGCTATAATAAATACAAAATTTTCAAAAATAAATTAGAGTGAAGTAGAGATAGTGGAACTATGTTAGATAGGGTTGTCACAGAAGCCTTCTCTCATTATTTTTATTAATAGTTAAGGCCTGAATGATGAGCAGGAATAACTCACATAAATATTAGGAAAAAATTTGCAGGCACAAGGAATAGTGAGTAGAAAGGCTCCAAGGCAGAGGTAACCTTGACATGTTAGCAGAATAGAAAGGAGGTGAGTGTGGCTAGAGTGATGTAAGTGAAGGGCAGAGTCAAAGACGATGAGGTTGCAGATAGATAAGGTACAAACTTAGAGATCATGTTAGAAGTTTGAATTTAAGGGCAAATGTGGAAATGTTAAACAAAAAAAAAAAATTTAAGCATGAGAATGACCTGAAGACACATGGATGCTGCTTGGCCTCCACTATTTGCATTTACTTACACTCTTCTATTTTGAAGGCATCTGTGTGGCATTCATCACTTTGGTTAATGTATCACTGCCTACTGTCTGGTCCTCAGGCTTAAAGGATAAAATTTGACTTTTTCCATCATATTAAATGAAAATGCATCTCTTAGGGCTAAAACACATTTATCAAGGACTAAAGGATAATTGTACTCTGTACAAAACCAGAATGTCCATATACTAATCTCCAATAAGAAATTAACAGAGAGTCAAAAAAACTCAAAGTCCATTTGCTACAACCCCTAGAATTTATCCTGCTTTGTTAATGAGTCTGGAATAGCAGAAGATCATTGGCTAAAACTCTCTTCCCCCTGGATAGTGCTCAGATGAGTATAAGCCAAATTTGCCTACGACACTCTCCCATGGCCATTGCTCCATGATTAGCTTACCTGCTTTCTTGGTTTATTTTATTGCTGCTTTAACAAAATACTACAGACTAGGTAATTTATAAACAATAGAAGTTTATTTATGTCGCAGTTCTGGAGGCTGGCAAGTCCTAGGTCAAGGGGCTGCATACGGCGAGAGTCTTCTTGCTATGTCGTAACATGGCAGAAGAAATCGCACGGTGAGAGAGAGCAAGAGAGGGGCCAAACTTGCTATTATAACAAACCCACTACCTGTTGGATAACAACATTAATTATTCATAAGGGTACGGCTCTCATGACCTAATCACCTATTAAATGTTCTACCTCTTGCTGGGCCTGTTGGCTCACACCTGAAATCCTGGCACTCTGGGAGGCCCAGGTGGGAGGATTGTTTGAGCTCTGGAGTTAGAGACCAGCCTGAGCAAGAACAAGACCCCGTCTCTACTAAAAATAGAAAAATTAGGCAGATGTCGTGATGTGCACCTGCAGTCCCAGCTATTCAGGAGGCTGAGGCAGGAGGATC
>VBSM01002616.1:42899978-42947104 GCA_008086735.1 Cheirogaleus medius
ACCAAAAATTGACAGCAACAGGAATAAGGAAAATGTAGAGCTAAATCAAATAATCTACTAAATGAGTCTTACTTAACATTCATGACTTTTAAAGAGTGAGCATGCTCACTAATGGAAAATTAAGCCATCTTTGGAAGTATTTGACAGATTAACTTCTTTTCCTCCTCTGGAACCTATTTCTCTGACTTTGACTCTCTCAGCCTTGCTATTTGATTATGTTGATTACAGTCAACAGGCTTGGCTCTGAACCATTCTAGACCTACAAACACATATCAGCCCAAGGAAGCCGTTTCCGATGTGCATCCTTTCTTGAAAAAAGCAATGTCCTCATTCTGATCTTTTACCACTTGGAGCCCCACCTAGAGGCCTATCGTCTTCATCATGTTCCAGATTTATTCTGACCTCAAACTTCATGATGTGGACTCAGAATTTCAGCCTGGGAACCACCCTGTGAATTGTGTAGCTTATCCCCCAGAGTTTCAGAAGCAAAACTGAGATTGAAAGATAAAGCAACTTGCCCAATTTTGAGACCCAGTTCATGGCAGAGACAAAACTAATATCCAGGTCTCCTGCTACCCAGCTGAATATCCTATCCATAAAATCTTGCCAACGTTACCTATTCTCTCAGGGCCTCACCAAGTGACTGCATAATAAATGTATTTGACATAATCAATTTATTTGGGTCAGGGTTGTGTGGCTAATAATAACTTGATATGCTACTTCCCTTAGATAATCTGATGAAAAGACTAACTCGGGAAACATGGTAGGTTCAAGGGACAATGCTTTGAAACAGGATGTCCCATACATGCTAGACTCTTCTATGTGAAGTGCTCTGGCCTCAAGTTGATGCTAAAGAGACAGTCCAATGCAGACCTCGTAAACTGATTGAGTCAACACCAGTATGCAACCCACGTCTGGATAGGAACTAATGTTAAGGTCTGACATTAAAAAATGAGCAAATAAAAATCTCTTCTTTTTGAATTTATAATGGGAAATGTGGAGAGAACCAGAGTGAGCAGTAAGAGCTAAAACAGAATATAAGTTATGGGAGAATTCCATAGAGTTTTTGAAATGCTGAGGTTGTGAGGGAGCAGAACCTAAGCAAGATGAGGAAGTGGAAACTATTATTAGTAGGCAGAGGATTAAGTTACACGTTCATTTATACATAAGTATGTCTCTCTATATACATACAAGAATATATTGATATGTCATCTAGATTATTTGATAATTATACAGGGCAAATATCAGAATTGTAATCTTCATTCACTGGAAAAGAGATCAGTCACAAACACTTGCTCTGTGATCTCTGGAGATAGTTACGGAACATCCAGTTGCTAAACTCCATTTCTCTAAGTCCTGGATGTCAGGCCATATAGCTGAATTATTATCCTTTGATTCTCATGAAACTACTATTTTCTTATTCCCAAACATGTTATTTTAGTATGGTATTATATAAATAATGCAGATCATTTTCTACTTATTTCTATAAATATGGTCCAACAAAACATAAAGATAATATATCACAGTGATATATGCAAATTGCCTTCACTGGCAAATGGTTATTTTATTTATCTAATAGATTAGCCTTTTGAAAATATCCACTGATGCTGGGCATAGCATCTGTTTTTCTCAGTCCATATCGAGAGATCTGACTTGACTAGATTTTATGTTTTGTCTTGTGATGTCTGTATGAAGATTTCATATTTTTAGGTGTTATTTCCAAGGATGAAGAGAAATCATTATAGAATGGAAAATAATTTGACATAATCAACATTTTGCAGTTTGCAGTTGCTTTTACACTGTTTTGTTGGTAATAGGTATCATAGTAAATCAAAAACTCAACGGGAGCAAATATCATTAGTACCAAATGAACACATCACTATATTTTATAACTCAGCAACATGTCAGAATTATGATTATCTAAAAATTGTACAATCCAATCAATGGGTATTTCTATTTTGAAAAAAATGCCTATTGTCTTCCAGAGATGAGATTATCCTATGAAAACTGTGTTTATTGGAATTTCTTACCACTACCAAGTACAGATCTATTACAAACCGTTCCACCATCCACATCCTCATAGTTCACCACATGGATGGGTGTCTGTCCATGCATACCTTATGGTGGCAGGGGATAATAAATGCAGTCAGAGGAAAACAAGAACTAGCAATCTAAAATGACAGTCATTATTTTAGTTGCATGCTGATAAAGTTGTAGATTATTCTGTCTTTTTTTTTTAAAAAAATAAACTTTGACCTGAAACTCAAGAAAATTCTTGAAATCCAAGTAGCTTTAATTGTTTCTAAATAAAAATTCAGACTGACATAAACACTGCATGGCTCCTGGGCAACATATCATTGCAGGTTAAATACACTTTGCCCTGAAGGCTGCAGTTCATAGAGTATAGATAACAAGAGGAATGAAATTGGTGATCCCAGCTAGTCCAGAGTGGATATTAGCATATATCACCAAACTGTCTCCAAATGTGACCCTATGTGCACTATCAGTCTCTGTGTCCTCAGGAAATTGTTGCTAGTGACAGAAAGGGAGGAGGAAGAAAAAAAGAGAGAGTCTGGTAGTGATGGGAAGGGACATTAATAAGGCTGAAAAAGTAGAACATTTTCCTGATCTATACTTTGCATGCTCTTGCTTTTTTAAGAACAAAAAAGAAGAAATAGCACCTCTTTTCTTAGCCTAAACGGAGCATAAGGAGCAATGTCCTCTAGGAACGCTAAGACATTTCCATTTTTCTCTTCCGTGTTTCTGATATTTTGTTACTAGAGAGGAAAAAAAAATAGATTGCCAATATGATTTTTTAAAAAGGTTTAAAACCCGCACTCATGAATTATTGCCAAATTTAGTACCTTGAAAGCAAAAATTTTAAAAAAGGAAAAAATTAAAAAATTAAAATCAACATAGGTATTGAAGAGCAGACTATATAGAGAAAGCTCTAATCCTTTAGGAGCCAAATGAAATCTATGTTTCTGAACTATTAAGTATAGTAAAAGAGGCCAAAGTCATGGGCATTAGCCCCACAGGGGCCAGTTAGCTGGACTCAAATTCAAGGCCACGGAATATATATCTAACTTTGCTGCTGGCAGTTAATTATATCAATGACTATCAGGAGGAATAAAAAAGTGTCTCCTCAGTGTCTGTTTTAACATTGCCTAACACTTTCAGCTTTGCTGTTATAATTGTCAAAAAATAAAAAAAAGGAAGCAATTTTAAAATCATATTGACTTTGAATGTAAACTTACATCCATGAGCTGCTGTACAAGCGTGACATTTGTAAAATACAACTAGGTGTCTCTTTTGTAGATAGAATTTTGGTATTTATTTATTCGGAGCTAAAACAAAATAGTCTACTTTTTGTTTCAGAGTTCACACTGTGATTTTTCTCATTGTAGCATTCACTATGACAAAAGAGCTTATAAATAACATACTAAGTAACCATGAAAGTTTGAAAAATGTTATAACAATTGATTTTGCTTCCCTTTTCTAAATTATCTCTTAGCCAAATCTTAGTCATTACCTTTCTTGACCAAGTCATCTTTAGAACCAGGATGAAGTACCCAAGACTTACTTTACCTTCAACTTTAACATAATTTTAATTATTTTTATGTAATAAGACATGTTTTTACAGTGTTATAGGAAAACTACAATTTCAGGCTTAAGCAAAATTATCATTGAAATATTATATAAGAAATTTATGCTTTTCCTAGGGAAATATTTAATATAGGTTTCAAAAATACAAATTCAAAATGGAAAACCAAGCTTTGCATACTGATAATGTGATGGGTAGCAAGACGAACTGCTGAATCAACTGAAATGAAGATAAACATGACTCAATATTGCAATGTGTTAAAACATAGCTTTCTGTTTCATCTATAACTATTTTTGTACAAATTTAAAAACAGTTTGCTAATTACTATTTAGCAAATGCTGTCTTCACAATAGACTGTTAAAGCCTGTGAGGAATATGAACCTTTTTCCTCCCTTCCTTTCTCCCTCTCTCCTTCCTTTCCACCCTTCCCTCTATCCTCCCTTCAATGTTTAAGTAAAGCCAGATCTCTTGTGTGCAGACTAAAGCAGGAAATCCTGGAAGACTCAGCCGAGCCCACTGTAAGTTGACAGAGCCTTTTCAACTGCTCTGGAAGTCAGCAAGAAGTCAGCAGTATCTGAATGTCCCTAAGGGTGCATCTGAAAAAATAATAGCTAATGTTTATTAAGGACTTTACGTCAGCACTGTTCTAACCCATTTACATAGAATATCCTACTTAATTCTCATAAAGCTTCACTTTATATAGGTGAGAAAATGGAGGTTCAAGAGAGGTATATTAACTTGTCCAGAGATTTAGACAGATAATAGTTATTACAGAGTAGGGATACATTTCTTTATACAGTCTCCTTGTGACCAGGTTTGGGCATGAAACTCTGAATCCCTCCTACCTAAATGTATCCAAATGGAGAACTCTACAGAGAAGCTATATAGCCTAGAGAAGAGAAGCGACTTTTATCCTTGTTCTCTTAAAGATTATTTCAGGCACAAGAGACAAACATACTCAAGAATTGACTGCAGACAACTACATGCTCCTGTAAACAGATGTTTAATGAGAGCACACTCAAACATGGATAAATATACTTCAGAATTAGTACATCAGGTCCACCATCTGTCCAGTTTGCCTACTCTGGACTTAGGGGTCTTGATCATGGTTGTCAATTGGGGTCCACCCAGTTTATATATCTATCTCAAACAATAACCTAAAGGGTCTTCTTAGACCCCCTGTCGTGAAGGACTAAAGCTATACTATGGAATGAACTATAAAGTTTTCTAAACTCTTCTTGTGGCTGAAGGTCTAAGACTATGCCCTGGTTTATTTTTCACCTTGGTTCAACACCATGGAATCCAAGATTGATGGTGGCATTATAAGAGTGGTAATAGGATGTGCAAAAGATAGAAAAGAAGGAAAAAGAAATATGGCAAGGTTAAAGAAATATGGTAATGATAGGCATTCCATTGGTTGTATATGCAAGCACTTCTTTCTTCCCCATGGACATGGAAAGCAGGGTAAAATAATTAACAATATTATATTTCATTATTAACAGTATATTAAGGCACTTAAAAAACTGGTAATATTATGTTTTCTTTATTTTAAATAATCATGCTAAAGGGTTAATCAACACTTCCTCTGAAAGGAACAATGATGTTTAGCCAAATGGTCTTTAAAAGAAGCAGACAAGAAATAGCTTCAATAATTCATATTAATTCAAGTCCTATGGTTAATGAGGCAAATGGAGTGCTCTCAGAGGGGATAAAAGCACATAGCAGCAGCATCAAGAATCTTCAAACCACTGCTGGCAAAGGATACTGTAAGTCCAAAATACCCCCTAACCACCTACTATTCATACTTTACGCTCGGAGTAAACTTAATACCATCCTGATTTTGCAGATGGTAAGCTAAAACAGTGCCTATATACAATTATAACACAAACAAGCAACTGCTTATAATCTTCTTTGTTGTGGTGGTTCTTAACCATCATGACTCCATCCAAGTTGTCTGAAATTTTCACTATATTAACCATATACTCATTTGATCAGGCACAGAAATAAGGAGCCTGTGACCATTTCTACATAGCCCAGCCATTAAACTGTTGGCAGGCTGAAGATAGAAAATCAAATCATGGATTGAATTACTAAGTGGAATGATGAATAGTCAGTCGGAATCATAGAAAGATGACTCGTTCATCAGAAATGAATCTGGTAAAGTGTAAATACATGTTCATTTTACTAACATTTATTAGGCAACAACTATGTAGTATATGTACTATTCCAGTTAGCATAAACAATAAGACTTTCCCTTTGAGTTCTAAAATGCTCCCGGGGCTGAAAAAGACCATTGCTATTCACTTTGATTTCATGTACTAATGCAAACTGCCCTAGTAGTACAGTACTCTGATGAAAGTAACAAGAGCAAAGAAGGGAAAGTCAGTTTCATAAATGGGAGCTCTTTTTGAACTAAGCTTTAATGAATAAGTATGAAACATGGTGAAATTGCATCTATATATTCATTCATTCATTCATTCATTTACCAGTGTGTACTGAGTCTCTAGTAAGAACAGAGCACTGTGTAGGGTCTTGTGAATATAATAATGATCAAGGAGTGGTGCCTGCCCTCAGGTCGCTTACAGTGTGGTGGAGACGGAACTCCAAATACATAAAGAGCTCCCTTCTCCCACACTCCCCAAAGTAACACACAAACACACTTACATATGAAAAAGCATGATAAATTTAATGAAAAGCAGATAATTTGATGTGGCTGGAGCACAGGGCACCTGTAGGAATATGAATATCTAATCCTCTCTCCCTCTCTCCTACTGCTCACTCCTTGTTTCCCACTGCTTCTTTCTGTTGTTGATTATTTGATGTCTGACTCAAGGCAACAGCATCCTAACTGGACTTTTTAACTTTCACCCCCACTAACTTCCACAGTCTAAACAAATATCATACAAAGCTTCATTATTTCGGGATAAACTCAACAAGGCCCTCAGAGCCTTTCATGAACTTGCCCTGCTCAGCGATCCCTCCCCCGACAACATACACACCACCCTTTCCTGTACCTAATATCTTCTCTCTATCGAACACATTGGCTAATGTTGTCTTCTTTCTCAAAGCTCCAAATTTCATGCACTCTGCTTCTTGTATCTAGAATGTCATCATCTCTTTCTGCATCTAGAGAATATCTCATCATCTTTGAGGACTTTCTCCTTTAGGAAGCCTCCTCTACTCTCCCAGCCTGTGTAAGTGCCCCTCCCATGTACTCCCACAAATCCATGTGGTTATATCTACCATAGCAAAGTTCATGCAAAGTTCATTATTTTCACTATTCTGTTGTCTGTGTCCTTCATTGGACTTGGAGCCCCTGGAAAATAACGCCCATATTTTTCGTTTCAGCGATATCAACATCTTGCACCCTGTCTGATAAGTAGTAACTGTTCAAAACATATTAGTTTAGTTAATTAATTGTTGATTCTAGTGTTGCATTAGAGTATTTTAGATGACATGCTAACATTTTATCCTTTATAGCAGTGGTTAATAAAGAAAAATGGCCTTTTTGGTTAAAGGGTAAGATAATCAATATTTTAAGCTTGGTCTCTGTTAGAACTATTCAACTCTGCTATAAGATAGCACAAGAGTGGCCGTAGGTAACATGCAAATGCATGAGTATGGCCCATGGCTAATAACATTTTATTTATAAAAATAGATGGCCATCCTGCAGGCTGTAGTTTGATAGCCTCTGCTCTATACCACAGGTAACAAGCTCACATCTCCCAGGTTAGAGCTGTTCCCCAGAGATGTTTTTGGTTGTGAAGAGACAATTCTCTATGGGTCTCTCATGTTTCTGCACATCATGCAAGCAAAAGTGCCGATAGTTGTTCCACACTATCCATACTATCTTTACAATGATATCTGTATAGTGAACAGACTTTGAAGATGGATATAGTGTCTCCTTCTGGAGTAGAGCAGGGCAGACAAGTTTATTGCCTGTTATAAAAGATTCGGGTCCCAAAACTCAGGGTTATTCTCCTGTAACACAATCTACTATGTGTGTAGTCTCCTGGCCCTCTTCATATCACTCTGTAGGAACTGAGCTCAGGGAATAAGAACAATGTTGACAGTGGCTACTGTTATTACCATGAGTAATGAAGTCCTTTATCTCTCATGTCTTCTGCCAACACCTATGAAACTGTGGCAGGCTAACTTGTTAAATTGCAAGCAGGATAAAATGCCAGACCCTTCACAGTTCTTGACACTTTTTCCTACACCACACTTTAAATAATTACTGCTAATTATTTAAAATTGAGATATTTTACTTTTAAAAAATTCAATTTTGCCTTCTCTTGAAAAACTGAAATATCTGGCACATTGGGCCTATATTTCCACATGACAGCAAGTGTCAAAAAATGAGTGGCAGCTATCTCTATAGTCCCCATACCTCTGGGCTATTTCCTGACCAGTCATTGTTTCACTAATTTATATTCCTTATCTGGCTTCAATGGACATTTGGGTTTGTGACCCTGCTTGAGGCAAGGAGATGTCACCAAATGTAAGCATGGATTAGGTTAGATCTGTGTTTTAGAAAGATTGCTCTTAAAGTGTTTGGCAATATTTAGATGAATTACAGTGAGGGAAACCTAGAATGAAATATTAGAGAATAAAAAAACATGTGAAGAGGGCCTGAACTAATAATATAAGGTCAGGTAGAATACATAAAAATGAAATGATTCCATGGCATTTTCAGGATTGGTATCAGGACTTGGTGCCATATTGATAAATCTTGTGTGGGAATATAAAATTTTGTATGCATATTGAATGGGTATCTTTTTTTTCTTCCTGGGTAAAATGCTGATGCCTTTCATTAGACTTTCAAAGGGATCTATGGTGGCACTATTAAAAAATGTCTAGAGTTGTAAATCTGGGAGTCATCCACAAAATCATTGAGAGTATCCTTTGGAATGAGTCTATATTGAGAAGATAGGAGAAGCAGCCCAAGGAAAAGTCATGGAAAAAATAAATACAAAGTAGTTTGTGAAAACAGAAACATAAAAGTTTCAAGAAGGAATATTCAGGCTTTAGAGAAATCAGTTAGATTAAGGCTTGAAAAGACCTATTAAGTTTAGTGACTGATAATCTATAGGAGGTATGGAAGCCAGGCATCAGTGGGATCTCTTTTTTTTATTTGAAAAAGAAGATTAGAAAGTGTAGGTAGCATGAGAAAGCTATTTTTATGGGTTGTCTGAGGATTAGATTAAAAGGTTAAATTTGGGGCAGGTTTGTGGAGATTATTCAGGAGATGAGAGACTTGTGTCTATTTGTGTTATTAATAAAAGGGCAACAACTAAGGAGGAATATAATGGAAGATACTATAATAAAGGCAAAAAATATGAATGTGTGAGTACTCCAAACCTCTTTCAATTCCCCTACCTATTAGGGAAATTCTGACATTTTCACTTCTCCCAACCCCATGTTTCTCATTCTTATCTTCTCCCCAGCTTTATCAACCATATTGGGGTAAGTGGTGGGGGGAGAGCCAGATAAGAGATTGGGAAACTTGCATCAGGAAGGGTAGAAATTTACTGGAGAAGGAACATAGAATAAATTCAAAGAAAAGAGAAAAGTAGAAAAGGAAAAAGGTCCTTACCATAGGCAATTTATGACAGGGAACTGAAAGTTCGGAGGTAGAACAAGACAGGTTTCAAAGCATCACAGGATGTGAGAAAGTGGTGGAGCAAGAGAAATAATAGAAAATGAATTTAAAATGTAACTGTGAATTTTGAACAAGATTTCCTTTCATGATTTTTGAGACTTGAAAGGAAAAATCTGGATGACTTTTTTTTCACATTGTTTGCTGGACTGTTTCTCTGAGTACCACACAATATTTAGACTGGACCATTTGGGGTCGTAGTATTTATTTGGGTTACAAAAAAGTGAGGAGGCTATAACTTGGAGTATGACCAGAATCATCTCCAAATCACAGGGCATGATATCAGCAGTGTTTAGGCTGACGGGATGTATAATTATGAAGCCAATAGTAGAGAGGAGACAGAGTGATGAAAAGAAAATTTTCATGTTTTTTTATCCTTTATTCTAAAAACCAGGAGAGTGGAAGGGAAAGAAAGATGATAGAATGATTGCCTTCTTTGCATTTGGTTAGATTTTTACTGATTACCACCACCTCTGCCACCTTTTGCTCTAGCCTGAAGAAAGAGAACAAAGATTAGAAACAAGAAAGAAAAGAAAAGAAAAGAAAAATAACATTTATAAGTGAAGCAAAACAAAGAATGAGGGGGAAAGTAGGAAAAATGCTATTTGACCAACTGTTTTTTTCTTCTTCCCCCTCCCTTGAAATCATCTACATTTATACTGCCTGTCCAACTCAAACTATTTTAGGAGATGACAAGGAGAGAAGAAACAAAAAGGAAAAAGAAAAGATAAACCCCATCCCACGAAAACTCTTATTTTAACTTTTTCCCTTTCCTTCTTCGCTCTTACTTGACACTTCAACCTCACCATGCATCTTCCACCCTCAGAGATTCTATTTGACTTGTCATTCATATCCTGTTCCTTAATGTCATACTGCTCTGCCTCCGAATCCTAGACCTAGCACCGGTGGCTTGGAGCTAAGAAATCCCATCTTCTTCTAGCCGTCGCGTAGGAAGAGTTGCCGCTAAATAATAGAAGGGGTTGGTTCAATTTTGAAGGCCTCAGTTTGTTTTCTTATCGTTTAGTAAAACATTGTCTTTGTTTGACTTCACTGCTTTTTGATACCTACTTAAAATTCAGCATTAACAAAGCGCCACTGTAAACTGGTTTATTTTTCCCTTTGTAACTTATCAGCTGCTGTTTTTAGTTGTAAGAGGCTTTAGGGGCTATGTTCGAGTACCTATTTTTCATTATATTTTAATCTATACAAACATTGTACAAAATAGAAAGATGTCTCAATGAAAGGTGACTATAAAAATATGTGGGCTAAAACTTCACCGTGAAAAAAAATCTTTGAGGTCAATTTCAGCAAAGGGTATAAACCCACACAAATGTGCCTATTCACCAGCGACTTGGATAGATAATTTTAAACTGGAGTAATATCTATAGATATATAGTTTGTTCTCAGGTCAGCCTAAATATCTAAAAAACTTGCTAACTTAATGGAATGAGTCTATAAAGTAGAGTTGATCAGATTTCTTTTTTGTTGTTGTTGTTCTGGCACAAAACCTCTTTATAACCTAACAGAAAAGTTAAAAAACCATATAACCATATTTACAAAATATTTGCTATCATTTCTCTGAGCATTTCTAATTATTCTTGTTCTTATATCTTGGAACCAGTTTGTCTTTCACAATCACATAAAATAAACAGTAAAACATGGTTTTTATTTGTTCAGATTTGAGCTGTAGACATTGCTTCTCAGTAATATTAAATAAGTTATTTAATTCACTTCTGTTTAAATATTGATAAAGTTTATTATTTGTACTCCAGATTCTTCCACAACCTAGAATAATTTAGATAATTAATAGAATTTTTGATACATTTTATAATAATTTAAATTAATATTTAATTCACAGTTCTGTTTGATATCATATAAAGTAATGTTAAATATGAGTGTTTGGGCAACCAGTAATTCTTTAATAGCATTCTCTTAAGGAGATAAAAATGTTTAAATATTAATTAATTTAGTACTATTAGAACTGCATAGTTATTAAGCAATTCCAAATTTGGAAGAATTTTCATTATACAGTAACTGGGGAATGAAGAAAGAAAACTAAACGCCCTCCTCTAGTCCTTATAGGGGTCAGATCAAATGAAATTTCCTAATAATCTGGAGATGTTTCATAATTGAACACTTAGCAATCATTTCGGAAATAGCAGATATAAGGCTTCATTATTGACTAGGGTTTTCAGAGTATATCCACTTCTATCTCTATACCAAATAGGTTTTCATTACTCAAGTAACATATGGCAGGAAATGAACCAAGAAAAGAACATGTTGCATTATTTTTCTACATTAAGTGCTGACATTATATTTGCCACACTGTGTGTGTGATTTTATGTGATGAGAATCTGTTCAGAGAGTTTGGAGGTACGCACTCTGTTCTAGCTTATTCCTTTCAAAGGAGTCCATTTTCAGAGTAGAATACAGTATGTGAATTATGCCCAATCTAATTATCATGCAGTGCTTTAGAAATTACTCCTAAATGGCTGCTATTAGCATAAACAAGTCAATTTACATGTCATAGGAAGGTTCAGGTTAAAAGAAATGTATAATGGATTTTTGTATATTTGTGATCTACACTAAGTATGCTTTTATTAAAAAAAAGAATGATAAATAGATGCACTGAATTTTCTGCATATAAATTTTGCTCTTATAATAGCTATATGAATAGGTAACAGTGGCTTTCACAATCAGTCACATATATTTATTGAACACCTACTATGTGTAAACATCATGGCTGGGAAAAGGCCTTCAAAGCAGATATGTCTCTGCTCTGGTAAAAGCTACTCTGAATTAATTTTGCCCCAAATATTTGAAGTAACAACTGTAGAGATCTAGAGGAATAAGCACTACCATCAAAGGACAGGACTGTCTGACACACAAAGCAAGTGTCTCTTCCATTTTGAAATGCAAACTTATAAATGGAATAAAACTTAAATGCAATGTAATTTAAAAATCTAAAATAAATTCAAATTAAAAGGGTTAAAACTGTTTGAAATGTGTCACTGAATTGATAGGCTGGCAAGCACATAGGCAAGAACAGCACCATGAAGTTGAAAGAGGAAAAAAACCAAGCTGAAACATGATTACAGAATCACTTACCCAACTTTCCCTCAACATTTTAAAATTAGAAAGTTTCACCAAGCTCAGGGAAAAAGGCCAGAGGAGAGTTATAAACAAACTTTTAAAGGTATAAATACGTATCACCAAAAAGAAAGTTAAATGAAATTTGATGGGTGACTTAATTTGAGCATAAAAGATATACGGATATTCAATGCAATGTCCTTTTCCTGGGATTGCATCAGAGCAAATGTCATACATTCAGGGAATTTAAATTTAAGTTGTATGGAACAGGTGAAACATGAAGAAATGTTTTCAAATAAGGCAGTAGCATGATCTCCTTTTTGAGAGGTCTCTAGGGAGCAGCATTTTGGTTTTGGCTGTGTCTATAAAGCAGCCAAATAAATTGAAAAATACAACATTCAATCAAGCAAAAATTAGGGGTTCCTTGTCTGATTCCAAGTGACTTCAGTGATTATTTTCTCTAGTTTTATTATTAATGGACATGTCTCTCATTCTATCAAAAAGTACAGAAATGGTTTCAGTTGGTGACTTTCAAAATCAGAGAACCTTTATATGCAAAAAAAATTGAAGCTGATTATGACATAAACTTGTAATTATCATTTAAGGAAAAATACAGTAGAGAATTTATACTGGTTGGAAGCCTATCAGTCGATATCAGTGGGGATATGGCATCTTATTCATTCATTCAATTATTCATTCTTTTGACAAATAACTATTGTGCATTGGCCAAGGGTCAGAAATACAGCCACAGACAAACTCCTTCTAGGTGTCTCGCTTAGATTCTAGGACAATACAAGGGAAAGCAAGATTTTTCTCTGCCTTCAGAGAGCTCAGAGTCTGACAGTTAAAATTATAGCATGAAAGAGGAGGAAGAGGTTGAAACAGACAAGGAAAATGGGAAGGAGAACTTAATCTTTGAGAATAGTTATTGTTATAATGAGAACCTCTCTCTTGCCAGTTATTGTTGTCTGTAAGGCGCATCAACCAAATAGTTTATATTTTCCAACTATGGTGGTTACACTTTGCTTCATTTGTGACACATTATTTCAATGGCATAATTTTTAATTCTTTCAACAATGGCAATGCTGTAAGATTAGGCTTAAATTATAGTTTTAAGATAAAAGAAAAGTACACACTAGTTTTGGAAGAAAACCTTCCCTGGCAGGAGTATAATTTCTAAAAAATTAATAATTGTTCACAAATATTTAAAGTCCAAATTTACTTATGAAATTACGCCTTAGAACTCTAGCTTCCTTAAGATTCTAAGGCTATTTTTTAAAATGATCAGAAACGACTATCCTAATACTTTTTTCATCTCATCATACCTTTAGCATTTATTATAAAAAACCTCTTTTAAACTCGATCAATTTGTTTTAAAAGCTTATACTACTAAACTAAGGGTGGGAGTGGGAGGCATTTCTCTGGTAGCCTTAAAAAGAATGTGGTACTATTGTGTTCATAGTTTAATCTGCCAGGATTCCATAGCCAAGAAAAGATGGGTGTCAGATCTCTACACTTAATCTTCAGAACATCCGGAACTGAGAAATGGAGCTTGAGCAAATGAAAACAAGATAAAACTTAAGCAAGCCTGCCTTTAACTTTATAAGAAGTCAAATGGTGTGGAGAGAAAAAAAATAAATAAAACCCTCATTGGTTTCAGGATTTGGTCTGAGATATTGACAACTCTAACTGTGCTTCTTGTCTCTTTGTTCTGTGCAGATATTGGCAATGCACCCATAGAAATGAGAAGGAATGGGGACATGCCAGAGAAACCTTTTCCCCAAAATCAGATTGAAGCACTAACAGGAGCCATACTTCTACAAAAAACAGGGAAACAAATAGGTATAAAACACCCACAGATGCAACTGAAGCTCCCCACACAGGACTGGTAAAATGTTCTGGATCTGATACCTCTGTAGTTATCAAAAGAGAAGAGAAGTCCTGCCTGAAAAATTAAATATTCTTTTAGAGAGAAAAGATAAGGAAAGGAATATCTGTCACTTCATCCTAGTTGATTAAATTGCAAATAGCTACTCAAAGTAAACAATTTTTATGTGTTAACACACTGAGTTAAACGTGTAAGTTTTGCATCAGCATAATAAAAACAAATGTAAATGCTGTTATTGTACCTGTAATAAACAAAATACCTAAATGGGAGAAATTATATGTCAAAACTGGAGGCTACTATAAAATCAATCCCTAAAAGTAATTCAATTACTTTTCATGAAGTATTTGTCCTAAAAGGCTCCCTTTAAATACCAATTTTAAGAGGATATTTTAAAATGTTATGTAGACATATTTTAATTGCAATTCTGAGCTTTTTTCTAAAGACTCTTTGAATCTTAATACAATCCATGTCTTTCTTTACGTCACCTGAGTCTCCTTTTTAAGTCAAACATGGTTCCAGATTCTAAAATTGCTACTTCCACACTCGTAAATAGTATAAACACATAATTTGAAATAGATATGAGTACTTGAGATTTTGGCTTGCTCTTTTTCCCTTAGTTGGTGCTTGAGCTACCCTGACTTAATCTGCTTACTTAATTACTCATTTGCATTTAGACGTTTTATTTTTTATTTTTCATTTTTATTTTTTGAGACAGAGTCTGGTTCTGTTGCCCGGGCTAGAGTGCAGTGGCATCAGCGTAGCTCACAGCAACCTCAAACTCCTGGGCTCAAGCAATCCTTCTGCCTGAGCCTACCGAGTAGCTGGGACTACAGGCATGTACCACCATGCCCAGCTAATTTTTTCTATATATTTTTAGTTGGCCAATTAATTGCTTTCTATTTTTAGTAGAGGCAGGGTCTTGCTCTTGCTCAGGCTGGTCTTGAACTCCTGACCTTGAGCGATTCTCCCGCCTCGGCTTCCCAGAGTGCTAGGATTACAGGCGTGAGCCACCGCGCCCGGCCACGTTTAGACTTTTCTAACATATCCTTTGGTCATGGAAAGCAGGTCTCCTATTAGAGCACCAAATGGTATGCTTGTTCTTCAACAGTCCAGCCTGTTTCTGCAAAAGAATGAGTCAATTAGCCTCACATGCTCTGCTCCTCCACAGGAGTAACAATGTGTTGGCATAGTCCTTCCCCCAGAAAAGAATGCACCTCCTCATTTCCCCTGGAATGACCAGCAGTCTGTGTCAGCCTGAGCAGCATAAACCCATCAAGCAACAAGTCCTGGACTGGGTTTAGAGAGACCAGGGAAGAAGAACCAGGGGTGGCAATGTTTTCAACTTTTTGTTTTCTGGTATCACAGTGGTAATAATTTTCTTCCAAGTCCACGCACCTATTAAAAAAAAAAATACAGCTTCATGGATAACTGAGAAAATTCATGTTTACTGGCAGATGATGAGTTCCAGGGAGAGGTGATAGGGAGTTCTTCCAATCAGAACAATTTTCAGAACAGACTACTACTTCTATTTCAGCTAAGGTCTTTCCTCATTTCATAATGTTAGATTTAAGAAAATGTTTTAAATATGGATGAAGTAATGATAATTCAAAAGTTCACTAGAAGTAGTGTTTCCTTTTATTTATAAGCACACTGGAATTCTTCACAGTGATACATTATGGGAGGTGACCAAAAAACATTCACCCATTTTATGGGTCACCCCTCCATGTTTCTAACTTTTGCTTATGTGTTGATTGTGCTTTAAAGAGTGTGACATTTGCAGTTGTACATTAGATTCTATTTCTAAGTCTAGCTCTTTAGATATATTCCATAAAATTGGGTTTGCTACTATTATCTAGACTAGAATGGGTAGAAATGCAGATTCCTGGGCCCCACTCCAGAATTTCTGGGGGTGTATCCAGAGAATGTGCTATTTAACACATCACCAAGGCAATACTTTCAAAAATGTACAAAGTTTGAGAACCATTGCTTTAGAGATGGATAAATTACAGAAACAATGGCTATAACCATAGCTACTAGCAGGTGAAAAATGGTGGTTATAGGTAAGAAAGCAGAGAAAATTGACTGTTTTCCCAAGAGAGTATTTAGCCCACAACCTAGCTAAAACTGCCTTTTCTGTAAATTAAGGAAGTAATTAGAAAAATTTTGATTATACCAAAATATAAAATATGAAATGTGATGTAAAGAAATTGAAATGTATTAGTATGCATAACTGAAGAGATTCTATCATCAACAAACTTTACTTTTCCTTTTCACTTTCCTGTAGTCTTGATACCATTCTTATTATTTGTTTTTTTTCCTTCTTTTCCACTTGCTGCTGTTGATTTCCTGAGGTTGTTTTTGGTGCTTGATTAACACTACCTCATTTCCATGATTAAAAAAGAACTATTATTTGTTCCATGAGTTTTCTGTTTTTCTTGGTTACTGTCAACTTCTGTTTCTCATTTTTGATTGGAAAGGAAAAAGACTGTGAATGGTGGGTTCTGATTTCAAGCCTAGCCTTTTAGAGAAACTTGCTAAAGTGCCAAGAATTTGATTCAGACAGCAAGGAATGCAGATTACCTGGTTCTCACCTTTTGTCTCTTGGCATAAGATTGAACATTTTTTCTCTTCTAAGAAGACAAAGGTCACTCTTAGATAACAGGCTCTAGGTTATTTCCTTTCTGTAATCTATATCTTGTTCCTTTTTTAGCAGTATCAATTAATAATTGCTGAACTTTAGAAATCTCTGAGGTTTTATCAGTGCTTTTTTTACCAATACAAATTTCTTAAAGGCCTTGTAGGACTTTTTTAAAACCTCCTGTAAGTTTTATTCCTTTCCTTTTTAACTTATTTTTCCCCTTCATCAACATTCTTCATTCTCATTTTCTTCTTCCTACCAAAGCCATTCAAATGTGTCAAATGCTTATTCTTTTGGTTTTATGTGTTCTTGAAAATGTGCATTGGTGTTTGCTGTTTTGTTGTGCACAAATTTTTAATTTACATAAATGTCAACGTGTTACGGGTTATTGTTCTTATCTTTTCACTCAGCATTATATTTTTAAAATTCACATGCGTTGCTAAGTGTTCACCTATGTGGTTCCATTATCACTGAATGATGCAGAGTATATCATGTGATACGAGCCACCAACTGCAAGGGGTCTGGCTGTTCTCCGAGAGATGGATAACTAGATTGTCTCCACTTCTTTGCCACTGTAAATAACACTGATGTTAGTGTCATTTAATAAATCTCCTTACACACCAGTCTGAGAATTCTCTAGAATATATACCCAGGAGTGGAATTGCTGGGCTATTGGTGGACATATCTTTGATTTGGCTAAGTATGCCAGATAGCTTTCCAGAATGGCTGCACGACGCACAAGCACCTGGAGCACATGGGGCTTGTTGTGTATCTGTATCTCTGCAACATTTGGCTTTATCCAGCTTTCTAGTTTTATAGTTCTGTGGTATAAACACATAAACAGTTTGTAAAAGGAAAGGGGAATATAACTAATCGACAATTCTTACACTGATCAGTCCAAATGTTTTACATTGCAATAGACAGTGAAATTTCAAAGCAAATAATCTATCAATTCTGCATTCAAGGAGCATGCATTATAATGGAAAAGAGAGACAGCAGACACAGTATATTGGAAAAGGTGTCAACAGCAGAATGAATACAGGATTGGGTAAGCACACAGAGAGGCCATGTTGCCGAGACTGGCCTAATCAGGGAAAGTTGCTTGCAAAAAATAAAGTGACCCTGAGGCTTTAAGGGGTAAGTATACACCTACCAGATCCTTGACTGAAAGCTGGTGCTCTTCTGCTTAGAAAATTTGTCCTCTTTGATTGAAAGTGCATTGTTTGTAATCATACCCATGGAGCTACATCAACCATGGGTATCAAAGTTTCAGATCCCTTTGCATTTTAAAAGATGAGTAGGGGTTTGTTATGCTGGATGTTGCAGGACATTCAGCAGAGATAATAGCAAAGGCAGAGGGGAGAGAAAATACAAAATCGTGGAGACCAGCCTGGAAATGAACTACTTGCTTTATGTACATGTTCTCATTGAATCACAGCAGTCTGGAATATTGGTGTTGGTCATCTTCATTTTATGTTAAGGAAACAAAGCCTCACATTAAGCATATTCCCTGACACCATGCAGCTGGTAAGTACTTGATACAACCAGGATTTTAATAAATGTTGACCTCAAAGTTTATGCTTGTTTTTGTTGTTGTTGTTCTGGCAAAAAAAAAGGAAAAAAAGGCAAACAAACATATAAACAATAAAAATTGAGATAAGAGTTTTCTGTGGGGCAGCTGATTCTGTTTTAGTGATTTAGGACCCTATTATTAAGAACCAAGAGCAATCTGGCTTTCTGTTTTGATGGTGATTTTCATCTTTATCCTAAATTTCAGACAGTTTGACTTCAAAATATGATTATGTGCCAGTGGAATTTTGGAGCATATTTGCATTTTGGAAAAGAAGACTCTATGAAATATACTAACACAGACTTCCAGTAGGAAACTGGATCCCAGTAATGGCCATACAGGCTACCTCTCCTGCAAGGCCTCCGAGCTGTGGAGACAATACATCCATAGCCTTCAGAAGGTAAATTTATATAATATAACCTCTAATTATAATTAAATATTTTGCCAATTTTGTCAATTTCTTTGCAAAGAATTTTATGGATTAACATATTTCATATTCAGTCCAGTTCTTACAATTAATAAGTAATTGCTGGAGGTCAAACTTATTAAACATACAAAGTGTTAAAGGAGATATTATTTTTGTAATTAAGGCAATAATTTATCAGATTATGGATATTATGTTTCAAAGCACAAATCCTCTGAAAAGAAGGCATCATGAGAATTAAATATGCCAAATCATCAACATGCATTGCAGAGATGTCTAATATTAAAATATAACACTAAAGGAAAGCTAGTGTTTTCACATGATATATTCTGCATTCAAAAGCATGTAAAGGACAGTGTTGGGTTTTTTTTTTGTCAGCTATAAAATGCTTCTTAGAAGCATACATTTTAATACTTTTATTGTTCATCAGAGAACATACTGCTGTTATACCATTAACTCACAAGAGATTTCTGACTGTATTTTTATATTGATGACACAGTACCCAGCATTAAGCCAGTTGAAATAGGCCACCCTCTTATGTTAAAGTAAATTGAAATGATTTGGATCAGAGGCAGAGATATTTAGACTGAGGGACTAAATCTTCCCCTTGAGACAATCTTTAAAGGTTCTCTTCTAAACCTAGATATTGAAACTAAAATTAAGCAGTTCTTTTAGTTTAAATAGAATGCATTCAAGCTGACGTAAAGTTGCAGAGAAGACTCCTATTCATATTTCCCACAGTTTTAAAGTTCTGATGATTTGATATTCCAGATAGAACAGATGTTTCAATGTTTATTTCCCAATGGCCTGTGATTCTACTTGAGGCTGAGTTGGTCCTGGACTAGACTGAGACCAGAGAGAGACTCCAGGAACCCCTGACAGTCTCCCTATTCAAAACTAGGCCTCTGGCATGGTCAAGGGAGGACATTTTTTAAATCAAAATTCTTCTAATCCATTATTAGTACTGTTATAAAATTTCTTATTTGTCACTGTTCGATCAAGACTTTGCCAATTGAAGATGGCTAGAAACTTGATTCAAAATAGCTTAAACCAGTATATTCCAACCTTTCATGCATCAGAATTATGTGGAGGGCCTGTTAAACCTTTGATCCTTGTTCCCAGAGGTTCTGACTTATAAGGTCTGGGGTAGGGCCCCAGAATGAGCCTGTCTAATGAGTTCCCAGGTCATGTTAATGCTATTGCTCCAGAGACCACACTTTGAGAACTACTGACTTGAATAAAGAAGTGAAAACCAAAAAAAAGTCTCATGTAATTTTTAAGTTTAAGGGGTCCAGAAATCCTATTCTTGCTTTCAGCCTGGCTGACCCAAAGGAAGGAGCTTACGTGCTGTAATGAGGACTCCATCTCTCCGATTATTAAGCAGATTCACTTTGTGTAACCATTAGGATGGTTGCTGTCACAACCATAATCATGGTCTACAAGTTTAGCAAGTTCATCTCAAAAAGAAAATCTTACCCAGTTCTGTGCCAAAAAAAATCCTGGGTAGAGTTCTGACTGCGCTTAGCCTATTCACATGTCCATTCTTGAAAGGAAAAAATTACTATGCTTAGGGTAACAGGGTACTGTGATTGTGCAGGCCTGGGCCATATCCATGCCCATGGGCCCAGAAGGTGTTCCTTCAATAGACTTGGCAATTTCAATTCTCTCTCCCAGCCTGTGTCTCATGAAATTCCTCTGTCTTCCATATAAGTATACATTGGCAAGGCCGCCCTTGGGCTGAATTATGCCTGAAAACATCCATATCCAAATTTGGAAAATAGTTTATACTCCAACCTTGGGACCTATTTGGCATATAAATACAGAGTTTAAATTACCTTAATGACATTTTTTTTTCCTGTTGGTGATATTCTAGCTATGACAGTAGCAAATTTTCAACAGATACAGTCTCTGACAGTGTTATTGTCAGTCCAGAAAAGGAAGGAATAAAACAATATGAAAATTAGGGAGTGCAAATGAACACAGTCTTGTGGTTCAGCAGTTTGACTAATTTCTCTCCTAAGCATGAGGAAAACTTGTTCACATTCACAGGCCCTTTAAATGACATGATTTAATGTGACTAAAAGATGTACAGATGGCACTACACTGCCTCTGCTGGGAGGAGAGGTCAGACAGCAATTGGCTCTAACACAAACCACACTAATGTATAGCTACAAGCTGCCACATCAGGGTCCATCTTTCTAAGGGCCTGTTAGGTGAAGTAATCAAGCGCTGTGACAGTGCTCCCCAGATGCAGGAAAGCATGGTGACTTTAATGCTACACCCTCAAGTGCTGTCATTCACAGAATGACTATTTTTCAGGAGCAAGATCTTTAATACATTATCACCTATTTTATTTGCCTGAGAAGAAACCAAATAATCATGAATGTTAGGTGAAAAATCTAATTTGAATCCACCATCCTACACAGCATCGAATTTTTGTCATATGGGCATTGAAGGATGACATTTAAAATCACACCAGTGTACACATTTATGCTTTTAATACATACTTTTAACAAAGGCAATCCATGTAAGTATATACATTAAATAATGAGAATGAGAGAATTGAACCAGTCAAACAATATAGAAGGCCATCAATATGAATAAAGGGCAGTTGATACTATCTTGATATTCTAAAATCAAACTTTGCCTCATAAACTAGTGTATGCCCTATAGAGAATAGCTACTGAAATACTGGCTTTCAAAATATTAAAAACCAAAAAGAGTCATCATCAAAAATAAAAAGTTGCCGATCACTTATTTCATGAAAGAATCTATACTAAATACAGAACAAAAGCGGCACATTCATTAGAAAGAATATGGCTAAATATGATTCTATCTGTAAGACATTTTCACATCATCTTGAACTTGGTGACATGATATATGTTGGAAGCAGCCTATCTTTCGGTTGCATCTGAAAAGCTAACTGTAAAGGCTTTACCTTTATCCTGTTTATACACAGCACCTTTTCAAACTAACAGGCAAAAAGGGGCATGTTCTCATATTCCCTTACTATTTAAGACAGGAAAATGGACAATGAAATGTTGAAACCAAGTCCAGATAGCATGAGTGATTTGCTGAGAACCAGAAAGCAAACTAGTAGCAGAATCAGAACCAAAATACAGATCTTGTCTTTTAAACCAGTTCTTGTTCCACTATACCATTCTTTTCCTATGTCTCAGTCATTAGGCTGTGGGCTAACATAGAACAATTAATCATCATGCTTAGAGTTATGTAATTCCTGTAGAGATCATTTATTTCCAGCTCCCAGTCAATAAGCTGTGAAGTATTTTCAGCTCCATTTTACACACAAGGTAATTGGGATCAGGCTGATATGTCAAATATTAAATATCTAGTTGGTTTTGAAAGAAAGACCATACGTCATCTTAATGTTAGTTGACTATTTTTCTGCTGCCTTTCAAAATAATTATGCCCCTAGCTAAACTTGAACCATCAACACAGCAGCTAAAAGCAAAACATATAAATAATTGTATGAAGAGAATTTGGTTAAATCTCATATTACAGAAGATGTTCTCAAATGAATAAATCAGAAAGTAAGATTCTCTGTAGTCATGGTGTCTTGAGCCCAGAAGCAGTCAATGGATACATCTCCTATTGTGCTAATTCTACCCATTTGTGCAATTCATATCCTGAAAGCACTTAATAAATTATGTCATTTTATAATATTGCCAGTCGCTAAAAAAATTGAAATTTGGTCCATTACAATATTGGGTTTTATGTATCCTGGGATAGATGGAGAGACTTTGATAGAGGAGTTAATTAACTACATTCAGGTGTCATGTGGTCTGATTTTCAATCCTAAATCTACCCTACTCTTGACATGATCTTTCTAAGCTTTGGTTTCTTCATATGGAAAATAGGATAATTATATCAGCTTTGTAGTTTCATATAAAGATAAAATAATATATGCAAAGTGCTTAGTATAATGCCTGACATACAGTAATTGATAAATTAGCTTGTATAGTAGTTAGCATTTGCTGAGTTATGCTTGAGTAACAACTCACAAATATTGGCAGCTGAGAAATACAAATATTTATTTCTTGCTCATATTATATGTGAGCTGTAGGTCAGCTTAGCTCAATTTGGACTTCTTCCTCATTCTGGAATCTAGGCTGAAGGAATAGCCCATATAGGAGACATGTTGTTCTCATCATAGAAGAAAAAGAGCAATGGCCACAATCAATAGCTCTTCAACTTCTTGTGTAGATGTGGTGTTTGTCATTCTCCCTCACATTTTTTGGCCAGAGTAACCCATATGGCCAAACGGGAAAGTATATTCTTCCCATAGGGAGACAATAGAATTACATAGTGACAGATGGGGATATATGATTCTCTTTCATAGAGGTAGCAAATAATTGGAAACTCCAATATATTCTACCATAGTTAGTGATTCTTAACAAGAGGTGAAAGGGGAGGTACACAAGAGTCTGAATAATTGACTCTGTCAGCTTTATCTCTGCTAGTTTTATGATGTTCAACAAGACATTTGACCTCTAAATTTTAGACTCCTCAGCTATAACAGGACTGTTATAAGAACTAAATGATGTAAAGAAATTTCAATAAAGCCCTGTAATAAATAATGGAAATATTAAGAAAAAAATTTCTGCTACGAAAGAATTTGCTGGTATGGAAATCCAAAACAGTGATGAGTACTTTGGAAGACTGACCAGTTGTCTCCCTAGATTGTAAAAAAGGAAACATGGGCAATCCACATATTTTATTACGAACTCTGAGTGTTTATCAATCATTACGGCTCCATCTAGGAGTATATAGGCAATATTAAAATTATTTACCACTAAGAGAATCTCAAAAATAGCCCACCCTGCTGAACTTCAGCAAAAACAACCATGAACTGGAGATCTTAAAATAGAAATCATAAACTCTACTACCATTTTCAGATGACAGGAAAAAATGAATTGGAAACTGGCCCTTATAGACTGTGGCCCAACATTGTTTTCTCAACTCATCATTCATTATTCAGCCAATGAATCACTTATTTGTTCACTAATTATTTATTGTTCACCTGTTTTGTACCCAGTTAGGGGATGGGGAAATAAGGACAACAAAACAAAACAAGGATGACAACAAAAACAAAAAGCATCCATGATGTTACAGCTCTTAGTATCTAATCAAGGAGACCAATGTTAATCAGATAATTATATTACTAATATGAAATTTCAAAATAAAAATGTGCTGGTAAAGAAAAGAATATGATTCTATGGATGTGTATGAAAAAGAAACTGGTAGACTGGGGAGGAAGTGGACATGGAAGACTTCTCAGAATAGGTGATTTTGATCTGATTTGAAAAGCAACTACCTTAGTTTACTGGACTAAGGCAGTGGGGAGGAGACTTCATGATGAAGAGAATCTCAGACAGAGAGAACATCAGAGTATGACACTGAGAACCTGGAAGTTCACTGTGTTTAGCACAGAGAGGGGAAAGTGAGGAGAGAGGGCGGACTGAGGGTGGAGGCCCAGTTCTGCAGGGTCTTGTAAGTTCTAAGTATCTATCATTATTCAACGATCAGTGTGAAACTATTAACAAAATTTACACAGGGGCTTGGTAACATCAGATTTTTTTTTTCATCAAAGCAATATATGTATTGCTTGGAAATCAAATAATGCAGAAAGATTTGTAAATAAAAGCAATATTAGCTGGGCATGGTGGAGCGTACTTACAGTCCCAGCTACTCTGGAGCCTGAGGTGGGAGGATCACTTGAGCCCCGGAGATCGAGGCTGCCATGAGCTATGATCATGCCACTGCTCTCAAGCCAAGTGACCTAGCGAGAACCCCATCTCTGAAAAAAGAAAAGCAATATTCTCTCACTGCAACTTCATACTCTTCGAGACCCACTCTCCAGAAGAGATAATTTTTTAACCATTTTATTTTTAATTCTTCTGCCGGTTACTGCACTATCTCTAAATAACTTGTTCAATCTTTCATTTCTTAATCCATTAGCAAGAAATATTTATTTCACCTTCCTGGTATGGGGTTTAATTCATGTTTTTCCACAACTCCTTAGCATTTTTTAAATTATTGTTTAAATGCTTTTATTCTTCCCTTTGTAACTGTAAATAATATTTGTAAGTATCTATTATTTGCTCCAGAAAATATAGATATTATGTCTCTAGTAGTGTCCCTACTATATTGAGATGATATTAATATCCTTATCCTTTTCTTCCTCTCTCCTCTTTGTTTCCCTCCCTATTTCTATAGCTACCACTTACATCTATGTGCACTAGTAATATTAGCTGTTCTTAACTGTATTGTTTTTATCTAGTTTTGATATCAAAATGTGCTAATCTGATAAAAAATTAGTTTGAGAATCTTCCTTTTCTTATCTCTGGACAAATTTTGTAAGATTAAAATTACTTGTTTCTGGAATATTTTGTAGAATTCAACTATAAAATCACCAAGGTTTGTTGCTTTTTTTGTAAGAACTGATTTGATTTCCTTCATTGAAAAACCCATTCAGGTTTGCTTGCCCCATGAATATTACCTCCTCATGCTTTCCTCTGTTATTTTCCCTCTGAGACCATGATCAAATTATTTTAGCTCATCTTACTCTAGCCATGATATATTATAAACTTTATTTTTTATATTTTCAATCTTTTTTCCTCTTTGTACTACATTCTGTGTGTTCTTTAGATCTAACTTCTAGATCACTAATTATTTCTTCAGCCATGTCCAATCTACTCCTTGACTCATCTAGTAAGTTTTTAATTTCAATTATTGTAGTGTTAATTATTAGAAATTCCATTTGAATGTTTTCCAAATGTGGAAAACATTCATTTTTAATCATTTCTCATTTCTTACACATATGTTAAATTCTGTTTTCTCTTTCGACATTTTAAACATCTAATAATTCTAATATAGAAACTTCTTGAGAATTTTCTTTTGTATTTTGGAGTATTTAGTTCATATATTGCTCCTCTAAATCTGGTCTGAGAGTAAGAAATTATGTTTTTGCTTCCCCTGAGCATCTTTGGACATTATCTATCCAGATCTACTTTAATTACATATCTTGGCTTATGATTTCCTGGACCATGCAGATATTAAAAGTTTGAAACATAAGCACATGTAAAGACAGAGATGTTGTTATTAATTCTCAGTAAGTGGGTTTTTTTCTTTGTTTTGTTCAGTTTGTTTTTGTAGGGTGGGGGAAGGTTGTTTGTCTCTCTTCTCTTTTCTACATGGAGCTGAGCCCGGAGGTCAGCAAGCCATAATCCTCAGGCTATCTCTGGCCCACAGCCTGTTTTTATGTAGCCTGTGATTTAAAAAAAATAGGTGTTTTAAAACATTTTCTAAGAGTTGTTAAATCCAACAAACAAACAGAATATGTGAGAGAAACCATGCTCAGCCCACAAAGCCTAAAATATTTACTATCTGGTCCTTTACAGAAAAAGTTTTCCACCCTGTTTCTTTTACCCAGAAGATAGGTCAAGAACCTTTTGTTCAGATTAACAGTCAAATTTCTTACCCATTTTTGACTTGTTTGCCCTTCTGTTATTGACTTGTAAGAGTTCTTTATGTGTTCTGTATACAAGATACGTGTTTTGCAATTATTTTGTCTCTGGCTTGTCTTTTGATTTTCTTAACTGTGTCTTTAAGAAAGCAGACTTTCATTTTGATTAAATCCACTTTATAAATTTTTACCTTTATGGTTTATGCTTTTTGTGTCCTATCCAAAAGATCATTGCTTTACCCAATGTTATAAAGATTTATTCTTACATTTTCTTTTAGAATTGTCATAGTTTTAACTCTTACATTTAGTTTATGATCCAAAAACTCTTGATGTTTTTACATAATTGTGGAGGCTTAGAGGTGTTTTAAAATGTTAGGCGGCAGGGCTATATATGGGAAATCTTCCACTCAATTTTGCTGTGGACCTAAAACTGCTCTATTAAAAATATTTGTGATATATACATACAGTGGAATATTATTCGGCCACAAAAAGTAATAAAGTACTGATACATGCTACAATGCAAATGAACCTCAAAAATGTATGCCAAGTGGAAGAAGCCAGACACAAAAGATCACATATTGAATGATTCCATTTATATAAAATGCCCAGAATAGGTAAGTCCGTAAAGACACAGTTGGCGACAGATTGGTGTTGGCCAGTGGCTAAGGGAAGATGTTGAAACGGCAAGGGGGGTTCAGCCCTGGTCTATTGACTCATTGCACAAAAATCCCATTATTGAGACAATGAGGATTGCCAAGTAAGAAGGAAGTTTTAATATGACAAGGTCTTGTTGGGAGAATGGGAGAAGCTGCCTCAAATCCATGTCTCTGACTAATGGAGATCATGAGCTTCTAAAGGATAGGCCACCTGCCTTGGGACAGGTGGTGGTAAAACTAGCAAGGGGCTATGTGCATTGGGGGCATGTTGTGGGGGATGGCCAATCTCAGTGTCAGGAAGTCTGCACAGGGGACTTCAGAATCTCAGCTCCTTTGTCTTGCAGAAAATCTACCACATCTGGGAAACAACTCAAAAGTTCAAGTAGTCAGTTGAGGGAGAGGATTATAAAAAACATATAGGGGTCATTGAAAACATATAGGGGTCATTGAAATTTTTTCAGGTGGCCAGTTACAAAAAAGGAATGGGGAGAAATTGTTTAATGATACTGGGTTTTATTCTGGAGCAATGGAAATATTTTGAAGCTACTTAGAGGCAGTGATGCATTCACAATGCATTGTGAATATACTAAATGCCACAGGATTGTTCATGATTAAGCAATTAATTTTGTGTTATGTGCATTTCTTATCAATAAATTTTTAAAAATTTCAAAAATAATCAAGGATGAAGTCCTTAATTTTTTTGAGGAGTGAAGACAAAATAAATGTCATGTGGTCAAATCTATGAATTTTTAAGCATTGTAATTTATCATCTATTTTATGTTTAGAATGTCCTTCTTCCTTTCTGAAATTTGAAAAAAAATCACCATAATTTTCTTCCAGTAATTTTGTTCTTTAACTAGTCTGAAATATATCTTGGTATAGAATATATAGTAACATAAAAATATTATAGTAACAGCAAGCCCTCACAACAAGAGAATCATGTAGGTTTGGAAAAGTGTTTTGGGATGCCAAGTGTAACTACAAGGTCATGAGTTAACAAGAATTGAGGGAGAATAAAATTTTTCTGTATTATAAAAATAAGAAGGATTTGTTTCATTTTGGTTTTATGATTGGCTTTTAAGAGAATGGGAAGAGAGGAAAGCTCTGAAAACATACTGTAACAGAAGTAGGGGTCTGAAAAAGGACAAAATGCTTTATGAGTTGTCTCTTCAAAACCCCAGACTCTTTTTGAGGAATTAAAACCTGCATTCCTGCCTGAGGCCAGTAATCAGAGGGCAGAGGAGTGTTCTTTGTTTTCTAATATCTTAAACCACAGGAGATGGCTCAATAGAATTACTAATATTTGGACAGAGGTCATGAGATCATCTTCACCAGAGATGCTATAGTTAAACAGCAGTAGCCTGAAGCTGAAAATTCCCTTTAAAAACCCTATATTTCTGCTTAAAGGGGGGACAATGGTTCTTTAAGACAAGAGTCTGCCATCCTCCTCATTTGCTGGCAAATTAATAAACTTCTCTCTTTCCTTTTCCTCAAACCACTTGTCCTCATTCTTCGGCTTTGAGGATAAGTGCTGAACTTTTGGTAACAGTACAGGAAGGCTAAAGCCTGATTTTCTGAAAACAAATGGACATTTTTAAAGAATCAAGATGTTTAATATCAACTTTTATGTTTACATGGCTGCATTGTTCATCCATTTTCCCAAAGTATCATTAAACTCAGCTAACACTAAAAGGTCCTTTGTGAGAAGTTTATCCATTGAAAGCAGGTATACAGGATGAGTTCCATCTCTGAGACAATACAGCAGACCTGGGATGGCATGAACAGGATAGCAAACTGACTCATGATCTAACCCACTTTAGCAGAAGCAGAAATCCCAGGACATTCCTTCTTGCATTGGACTTTCCACTGGGCATAAAATTAGGAAGGAAGCTAATTTTCCTTAGATTTGAAGAGGCATTATGACCTTAACTGATAGCTAGGAGTTTGGTGTAGGATGAGAATGAAGAAGTTTCTGTCTACCCATGCCATAACTATCATTGTTCAAATACAGTTGAGTAGTAGGGAAGTAAGAGAGCACGTTTGTAAAAACCACCCTAAAATATAAGGTTGAAAGAAACTAGTTTGTAGTAACCTTTTTTGAAACTACTAAAATTCAAGTTAGGGAAGATTCAATTTGTATTCTCAGAAAGTAAAAACTAAGAACTAAAAACTATCTCATGCCTCTAACTTGCTTACTTTTACATGAAATTTTATAAATTTACTTGTCATTTTTTAGTTTGTATGTAAATAAAAGAGATACTACTTTTGAGATATGGGTATTCAAAGAAAATAGCTGATAATTTACTTGGCCGAGGACAATAAATTTTATCTTATGCTCAGAAAAAATCAGGAAGACATTTTTATTGATTTCACCAAAACAGCAGGATGAACTTCAAACTAATCTTTCTATTTTAGCAAAACCACATATAAGTCAACAAATATAAGATTTTAAAATACTTCCTTGAATTTGAATAGTATCTTTCTTCCAACAGCTCAAAGGAATTTGCTTTGCCTTCTTACTCAGCATAGAAACCATTCTGTGAAGATGCGCATTACATTATAAACAAATATGTATTCTCATCCTCATTCTATGAACAGAAGAATTAAAACATGACAGATTAATTCTGATTGGCTCAAGATTACAAAACCAAACCCAGATCTCCTGACTTCAGGGATAAATCTCTTTCCCAAAACTTTATTTACATTATATGCAATGCAGAAATCCTCTTATCTCTCACCTCATTTCAGTCAGTGACCTTGACCTCTGTCAGGACAGGCAGTGTCATGCTGTCTTCCAAAAACTGGATGCTTTCTTACCTGCATATTTCCAGCTATCTGGAATGCTCTTTATTTTTGTGATCTGTTCAAATCCTTCCTTCAGGTCCCACCTTATCTAAAAATTACTCTCTAAAGAGGCTCAACTCTTGACAATTTAACCAACAAAATAATTATTTTCAACTAATAGGTTTAGCCAACCATGACCATTACTCTAATATAGCAACAGTATCAGCACATTTCAAAAGAAAGTATCCAGATAGTTTGTCTTCCTTGAGGGCTGGGACCAGCCATCTCTGTTTATCCAGTACCTATATAAGGCCAGAAATACAGTAGGCAGTGAAGGTAAATGCTTGCTAAGAGAAGGTTGTTGTGTATGACCACGTAGATATATTCTTTTTTCATGAATATTTAGGGGACTGAATGACATATAGACCAAGAATTATTATTATATATTTATATCAATGCAAGTTTAAGTAACAGAGCATAAGGTTGATTGGGTTGGTAAATAAAGCTGGCAACTATCTCACAACCACTGCTGTCTCCCTGACTATGCTGCAAAGTCTTTGATATCTGTCAGTTAGCTTAAGAGCTAGTGTCTAGCTGCAGTCCCCATGGTTACTCTTCTTTTTGCACTTTTGGTTGTTCTCCACCAGTTGCTCATATATTACCAAGTCCTCATTGGGTTGGGAGCAGGAATATGAGAGTGAGGGCATGTGATGATAGATAGGAAGATGGAAAATGAGGAATCTATTTCTTCTTTCTAGTCAGGATCATTTTTTCCTCCCTTTTCAGGTGTCTCCAGCTCTTTCCTGAACTGTCAACCAGAAGGTAGTGTTTTTTCAGATGGGCGTGGGTTCTCTGTTCCACTATATCATTGTATTTGTGGCTCTCTAAGTACCTAACAATGAATCAGGCACATAGTAGATGCTCAGTAAATAGTCATTAATTCATCAGCCACCTAGGGAGGGAGTGCAACAGAGATACTTCTAAAATACCAGAACTAAGAGCCAGGGTGACTAATGTCAATAAGAGTCACTACTCATCCCAAGAATCAGCAATAGAATTGCTGTTTCCAACAATCCCTTTAACCAACACAAGCCCAGCCAGTCAGCCATATATCTAGGCAGTCCAATTACTAGCTGTTTTACTCTTCTCTCAGGGACATAAGAAATTCTTTTTAGTTGAAATAACAGAACCATAAGCTTCCTACTCTGCCCGCTTCTTAGCTAACTGGAATAAGGAAAATAGAAATGGTACTGCTGTTAACAAAGAAGCTATGTAAGAGATCTTGAATCATCAAAAGCAATGGTACTCATTTATTAATAATTAATAATCAAGTTTAAAAAGTATGTTTTAAAAGATGATAGATTCCCAATAGTATAGGGACTCTAGCACTTGCATTTTTAAAATTGTGTTCATCAGCTTTAATATATAAGGCAGGGCTTTCAAACTGAGAACTAATTGATTCTCTTACTCTTTCTTTTCACTGTTCATTAAAAATCAGTATGGTACTCTCTCACCCATTTTTATTAACATTATTTAACATTTATTAAACAACTCATGTATATGCTAGGGCTTATTAGGGATATAGAATTGGTTCTGTGTTTTACATGGTCTTGCAAAGGCACCTTCTGAAACATGATTTGCTACTGTAATCCACACATGATTGTACCCTTTGTTTCACCTTAAGCCAAAAGCAGCTCAAGCTAAATGCCAAGCTTCCCTGAGTTACAAATTTAGAATCTCTCTCTGAGGTGCTTGCTCACATGGTGCATTAGCCTACTGCACTGGTTGATTAGCAGAGCTCTCTCAGAGTGGTATATTGACTCCCATGTGCACTTATCGTTTATCATACTTATGTTCATTTTATTCTTATCCCAATAATGACAGCTTTCATGTAAAATGAAAGGAGAAAATAAGATTAATACCTACTTAGTACGCCCTTAACATCATGCACAAATACACTGGCTTCTGAATCAAACACATGTCTTCTCTGAATTTGGATTTTATTATCAATATTATTATTATCACTCTCATTCAAAAATGACCTGAAGATAATCATTTGTCATTTTTTTCAGGAATGGTCAAGAAATAAAAGTGGCAGTGAGGGAAGGATAGCGGGAGATAGGGGATGGAGAGGATATATGAATTTGCATGTTCAGTGCAGACTAGAGCAATGCCATGGAAAGTCAGCCCAGCCATCTGGCCTGAGACAATGCTCATTTTCAAGCTTAATCACTTTGAGAATGAATATATTAGAGATATGTATTCAGCTTTGGTGTGGAGTAATTTTGAAGGTCTGCTTTGGTGTTGACATCCAAGAACCTTCCCAAGTTTGAATGAAATCCAATAAGGGCAAACGTTTTCTGTGTGTAGTTCTATTGGTTTAGAATTAACAGGATAGATGATACCTGATAATGTACCTTCCTCCCTTAGGAAATTTAAAATTAGAAATTTTCCTTACAATTCTTCATCTAGAGCGGCAAAAACACTTTTACATGTTCTGTCACTTTAATGATTTTTGCCTTCTCGCTATTGGGTATGGAATGTTTAAAAGAACATTCCATAGAAAAGACAAGAAAGAAAATGTTGAGCAACTGTAGCAAGTGGGATGAGGAAAAGTGGATGTTTACCGATATTACACAAGGAATGTCATGATATTTATATTTACAGTCAACAAAGAGTGCCTTTCCAACTGGAACTCGAAGTTTACAGAACAAATGGCTTACTCAAATGTCCCAGTGTGGTACGGAATGTCCAGGTTAGACACATAGCTGCTAAGCGAGCAAAGTCCCTATAGAAATAAGATGACAAAGATTGCTACTTAAAAGTAATTTGAGGCTTTTCCATTTTTGGTGATTAGACCTATTTGTAAATAGCAATACCGATCATGAAACAAGGAAATGACCAGTCAAAACACGGGTAGCATAATCAAGAATAGCATGGGAGGTGGAGGAATATCAGCAGGAAATTAAGACACCAATCAGAAATAAATGGAATTGTCCATAGTTCCTCAGAGAGGAGTACTAAATGGGTATTAGAAGCCCAATGTGTTACTGTTACAATTGTATTAATATATGGTTATGCTTAACTTAAACCACAGTAAAATTCTCATTCTAGAGTGTGTGGTCAGACATCTCAACACTTTCTCTGGTTGTGTTTCTAATACCTTTCATTTAGAGATGGCTTCTTAACCTCAGTACTGTTTACATTTTGAACCAGAAAATTCTTTGTTATGAGTGGATGGTCCTGTTGGATGTTTAGCAGCATTCCAGGCCTCTACCTCCTACATGCCAGGACCAACCCCACAGTGGTGACCGTAAAAATGTCCCTAGACATTGCCAAATGTCCTGGTGGCAGAGGGATGCACAGCCAAAACTTGCTCTCACTGAGAACCACTGAAGTAGAGGGATATACTAACCCTGCCTTACACTAAAGTCAAGATTCTAGCTAACAAATTTAAAAATGATCACGTAGAGTTAGGGATGAAATCTTGGCACTGGTCATTCCTGATAGGTATGCTACATCTAAAAGGCAGGGATTATTAATCTTAATTGGAAGAAGTATTCACTCTAAGGAAGTTTTTTTTTTTTTTCTTTTTGCCTCCATGGAAAGGCTAACCGACAAAACGCAAAGAGCTAAGGAACTGATGCAAGGATTTCCAGATGCCTTTAGAGCTTGGCTCAAAGTAAAGATTCCATCTCGTATTTTAGGAAGGGAAGAGTTCTTTTTTTTTTTTTTTCTTCCCTCTCTTTTTGCTGCCAGTTCAGTACAAAGCCAGTTGAAATAAATCACTTTCAACTGCTTAAAGAGCACTTTTAAAATTCATTCACTCCCTAAGTATCTCAGTTTGGACATCTTTAGTAATCCATGGCCATGTACGATTTCATTATTGCTCAATATGGATAAAAACAAATATTGAAAAAAATATCTCCAGAGACACTAGCCATTTCGGGAAAAGAGTTTATTAAATTAGCAGCCGACAGACACATCATCACTCTGGAGGCTGGAAATGTCATGTGATACCACCTCCAACCACAAAAACTCACTATTTTTCAGTTCAAAGTTGAAAATATTTTGCTGAACTTTCAAAATGACTTGGCATTTATAGTCACAGAAGACATTTTTTAAAAAAACCAGAAGTAAGAGCCTACTCATCTGAGTAACCCAGGCATGCAGGTGTTTACCCAAATTATTTAAAATTCTTGATTTCTGAACACTGAGAAAATCTTATTCAAAACAGATGGTCACATCAACTGCGGAACTTGTAATTTGGCAGTACCGCTAATTAACAAAGATTCATTTTGACCCTCAATCTTTCTTTCTGTGGAAGGAGATAAAAAAATAAAAAGTTGTTTTACAAGTACCTTTTATGGGCCAGGTAAGAAATTGGCTGAAAGATTACACAAATTGATGCACTTAAATTCCTTAAGGGATTATAATAGTAGTCTCATAGGAGAATGTGCATAATTTAGGTAATCACAGAGGAAAGTTTATGTTTGCCTCAGGAGAGGTAAGGAAGGGTCTAGCAGAGGACAAAGTGAAGACAAATAATGGACTTGGGGAACACCAAGAAGTTCAAGATGACGGGAGCACTGGAGAGATGTTGGGGTGGGTGGAAGAACATCTCTGTGTGTGCATGTGTGTGATCTCTACACGTGGTAAGTATTCTGTTACTTATAACTACCTATGACTTCAGAGACAGATCAAGAGATGAATTTGTTGTTGTAATATTTTTTCAATGATATTGGTGAATTATCAAGGAAGATAAAAATTTGTAGGCCTGCATTCTGGCCCACCCATTAATAACCCAGCATGTGATTATTCTGCTATTATCAATAGTAAATTTTGTATAAAACTAGATAATATTAGATTGTCTTTTGGACCTGCAAGCTGACCTTTTGTAGTAAATACATTTTTATCTAGACTTTGAAGTACAAGCCAAAAATAAAGAGTTTTGTGTTCTTTTTGTTTTTTGTTTTTGTGCTACACAGCCTAAATTTCCTTGTATTTTTCTAATACTTAAAAATTAAGACATTAAAAACTCAAATGTTAGTCCCATAAGATTTATTTCATATATAGAAATACCATAGATTATTAAGTATAATTCTGTAAAATAATTTTAACAGAACTGGTTAGTTTATTGATTGATAAAATTATTAATAATATAAACAGGTGGGCATGATTCAATTCTAATATCCTTTAATGTAAAATTACCAACTGCGAAAATAATTTTTCCCCTAAAAAATGGGTTGTGCTTGTGTTGCATATTTCTGCTGTTCTGCATGGTTGTCAATGTTGGCCACTGCCGGAGGCACGTGTGAGACAAGACAGACAAATGGTCTGATCTAGAATGGCAAATTCTATGTTTCCTTAATACAGTCTCCTGGAATGACAGCAGTTATGTATTTTTAAGTCCGCTCTTCCATTATGGCGATAAATGGTTATTTAAATACAGTCAGGTTCAAATTACACTAGTGGAAAATGCAGCAGGGAAAAGTATCAAAGACAAAGAACTTTTAAATAAATCTCATCTCTCGTCCTACCATATGAGGTAATTTCTATGCCAGATGGCAGATGTTTATGCTGGTGCTTAAAAGAAGTAAAAATTAAATCGATCTCAAAAACTTAATTGTTTTTAGTTTAAAAATGTTCTCAAATAAAGGGAGGTTGGTAGAGATTTTATTCAAAAAGATCTCAAGAATTGAGGATCTTAATGTACAATTTTAATTTGAGAAAATAGTTAACTCTTAAGCAATTTCTTTTTTATTTAAATCCATTATTGATTTTTTAATATTATTTTTCAGGTAATTTAAAAAATGTCCCAAGTCATTTTTTTTTCCTAGAAGTAATTGCCAGAAAAGACCATATTTAAATGTATAACGATTCAATTAGCTCCTTAAAATTGAACAACAGATGAAGAGATACTTAGAAATTCTTAGTCATATCTATACCAGTGTAAGTCTGAAAAGTTACCCATCTAAGAATGTTTTATCATGACAAGGATTAACACAACACAAATAACAAAAAGCCTTCTTCTCCAAATCAAAGGACTGCTGCATGGGGAACTCCTGTTTACTCAGAGAAAAATGATCAATTTACCAATGAGAAAGTTCTTCTTCTCGTGAAGGCTTAGTATGGTGGAGAAAAATGTTATTATTATGACATTTAAATTTATTGTTCGAAAAAGCAAACTCAATCTAATTGGTATGTAGAGATTTTTCCTTTTTTTGTAAATATATTAGCACTGATCAGAAATAAATCCTGCTTTCTTGATCTAAAATGCAGGATAAAGTTTTTAGCAGATATTTCTGGACATCCCAACTGAAAGACAGCTATAAGCCTTAACAACTCTAGCAATCACTTGATTTTTTGGTGTTTAGAAAACTCCCCCAAACATTTACTTTCATACTACCAACAGTGTAGCAATAACCAATTATGATAAAATAACATTTAGATTAGTAATTATGGTGAAACTTATTCCAACTAGTATTAGTCATAGGAACCAGAACATGTGTAACATTCTTGAATGTCTATAGTCTGAATAATCAATTCAACAAACCTCAATTTAACACTTAGAATAAGTTCGCTGTTATACCATGTATGGTAATACGGTTTCGATGTAAACAGAATTATGAAACAATCTCTGTTCTCAATTTGCTTATAATTTCTTTGTGAAGAAATAGAGCCACTTAGAAAAAAATACTTTGATTGTTCAAGGCTAAGTTTCAGCTTCATTTTTAGTTCTTTACAAAAACTAACAACAACAACAAAAAATTCTGGCCAGGCTCGGTGGCTCATGCCTATAATCATAGCATTCCAGGAGGCTGAGGCAGGAGGATCACTTGAGACCAGTAGTTCAAGACCTGCTTGAGCAAGAGTGAGACCCTGTCTCTATGAAAAATAGAAAAATCAGCCAGGTATAATAGAAAAATTAGCTGGGTGTGGTGGTACGCGCTTATAGTACCAGCTGCTTGGGAGGCTGAGGCAGGAGGATGGCTCAAGCCCAGGAGTTTGAGGTTGCTGTGAGCTATGATGATGCCACTGCATCCTACTCTGGCAACAGAGTAACGCTCTGTCTCAAAAAATAAAATAAAATAAAATAATTAATTAATTTTAAAATTTCTGTTAAATATATTTCAGGCAGTTAGAAATTACATAGCCAATAAAGGGCAATTTACTCTGACTTCATCTTAGAGTGGCCTCTCTTACAATGAAGACCGTAGCCTCAATGAGTTTTGCCCATACTTTGCTAGAGAGCAGGTATCCTAACAGAGAGGTTCTCTGATCTTCAATAATTATAAATGCTCTCACAAGTCAGGCCCACCTGCTTCTTGGATTATCATAGTCATACTAGAGGACAAGGATAGGGTCTATGGAACTCTAGAACAGCACCGTAGAAAAGAGTACTGTGCATTTTATGAAAGTTATAGTGCTAACTAAGCTGCAGTAACAAAGATACCCCAAAGCACAATTGTTCAAGTAAAATAGAACTCCATTTCTTTCACATTTAACGGTACAGAGATAGGGGGGAGGTTCAGAACACATAAGTAACTTTGCTCCATCTAGACTCCTATAATATCTTGTTTTTCTAACATGCCCCTAGGAGTTTCTCATCTAATGTGGGTGAAGTTGGCTCACTACCACCCCTGAAAAGGTGAAGGAAGTAGAAGGCAGGCAGCGTCACTGTTAAATGGATGAGCATATTACCTAGGTGCTAGTGAGGCTGAGAAATGTAATCCCTACCTAGACAGCCATGTGACCCGCTAATACTGGATGGTGAGGGTGGGGATTCTATTTCTACAAGAAAGAAGGGGTGAATGGATAATGGGGTGCAATGAGCAGTCTTGCATTAAGCATTTAATAAATGTTTTATAAAATAATGCTTTTGATTATCTTCCGACAAATATTTCCTGAGTGCCTACTTTGTATACAGCCCTCTATCAGGCTGCACAGGGATTTTAAATATATATCAATTTTTACCCACAAAGAACATTTGGTATTTTGAGGGAAATAAGCTATATACACTGAAGATCACCAATAATAATATTAACAATAATGTTGACCATAACGTACTATTTCATAGGTGGTAAATGAGTGGTGTGGAGGACATGTGAGATTAGTACTCAGTGTCATTTCCTGGTAGGAAGACTGGAGGAGAGGTAGCAGCTGTTCTTTTTTCGCTCATTCTTCATTTGCCCTTTTTACCCAATAACAACAAGACCTGACACAAGTGAAGTCATTTCAGCCTTCATATCATAAAAATTATAATTTCTATCTAAAAAATTGTTTATGTACATACATATATACTTGTGTGTCTTCATATATATGTATATGTAATTAACAAAGAGCATGTTTATTTGTATTCACTTTGAATTAGATATTATGCCTATACTCACCTTTTATTTAAACAGCATTCGTTCTTATTGTTAGAGAGGTTGAATCAATCAACTGCATTCTCTAATGATGGAAGCAGATGGAAATAGAATGAGCTTCTGAATCTTCCTCAAGGGCATTATAGAGGATGCTGCACCCTTAACAGAAAATTGCTACATTTTGCAATAGAGTTGGCCAATGTAGACATAGTCTTATATTTTCACTAATTTTGAATTAATACTCCAGAAACCAGCAGCTGACAATGAGCCTGAACAGTTGGTTTCACACCTGAGGCCTCTTTTAAAAGACCATTCTCATCACAGTCAAACAACAGGAGGATATATTAGGGGGGGAAATTAGTGCATTTTTTCTAAGACTACTTAAGTTGGAGTTTCTCTTGAACTAATTAAGATTCAATTCTATTTCAGAAACTAATGTCTGAAGCAGACATTCTGTTTGGGAATTATTAATAAACGAAAGCAGAAGGTTCCAGAGCACTTGAAATGGTACTTTTTGCCTGGTGGATGCGCAATAAAATTGCTTGTTGAATATAATTAAATAAAAAATAATATAATTTAAACACAACATCAAATGTTCAAGGTAAATGATTATGCTATATAAAATTATTAATAAAATTTATAAATTTATAAAAAGGTGAATAAGTGACACTTTTGACTATTAAAACCAAACCTGATCCTCTTAGTATTAAGATTGTAGGCTCTTAGAATTCTTAGATGTCTGGGGGAAAACACTGTAATCTGACTGGTTTTATTTTATTCATAATATATTGGATATAATATGAATTGTAGTTCCATTTTGAAAAGAAAAATGTTTAAATATACATGTTAAACTTACATATTGGATGTGATGGTTTAGGCAACCCAATTCAAAAGAATCAGTTGGCCTAAACCAGAAAATGCTAATGTAGCATCAAGGAAAATATATTTGCCTGGCAATTTCAATAAGCACTCAAAAGTTGTCTGAGTTGCACTCTGCATTTTCACATAATAAATTGCTACACATGTAAATAGCAGTCTAGAAAGCACCATCTTGTCTTTCATGCAATGCATCTTCAAACAGCCTTGAGATCATTCCCGGGCAAGATGGCTGGCTAAAGATATCAGTTGCCAGAACATCCCAGAAAAAAGAAAAAGTTCCAGGTGAAAAAGCATAGCCCAGGTGTAATTCTGAGGGAGGAGTGTCAGAAATTACTGGAGATCCTATGGGGAAAAGTTGCAGAGCAGAACAAACAGCAAGATTTTGGCAGAGATCAACCTTCCAGGAATTTGGAGTCCCATAGAAAGGGTAAGGGGAGGTATTTATTTTTCTTCCCCATACACCTGGGGCAGTCTGCTGGCTCCCAAACTGTTGGAGAGCCCCTCTACCTTTACAAGCCCAAGTGCTGCTACTGTCGGTGAACTGAGAACTTCTTAAGAACAGGGCACTGGGCTGTCGGCTCACTCAGGGTAACTTCTCCCCCCTATAGACCCAAGGCAAGACAGCAGGTACCATACCAATGTGTACCCATTACATGCCTTTATTCTGCCCAGGGAGCCTCAGCCCGTCAGTTTCCTTGTCACTGGATCCCACACAAATACTCTCCAGCACCTGCTAGGACTGTGAGAACCACAAAGGTCCAGGGCAACACAGGAGAGCTGCAGGATTCCCCAGAGTTCTCATAGGGTAGGCTGACTCTGGAGGATGGGAAGGCATCATGAGCTACAAAGGTTTGAGGGACAAAGGAAAGTGGAGCATGTGCTCTCCTACACCTGAAAGCCCCTGGCATGTGATCTAAAGTTATCTACACTCCTCCCAGTGGAGATATGGGTACAGAGAGGAGTCTGTGGGGCAGCAGAGTATTCCTTCCCCAGAGCAAAAGCAGCACTAGAGCCAAGGAAAGGACATGAAGAAGGGGATTCCGCTGCCCCCAGTGCTGACAATACAGCCACATTTGCTCCCAGGAGAGTTTGGCACAGGTGTGCCACAGGATAGCCAGGCCCAGGTATGTAGAGGGGTACTGCACCCTCACTAATTCTGTGCTTAACACACTTGGGTTTTGCATGGATGGTGCAGCTCATTTCCCTTCCTTCACAGAGAGGCAGTGTGTTTGCAGCTACTCAGCCCAGGGATTCTCAGCCCTTGGGTCTCTGTATCACTGGATCTACAGCTAACATTCCCTAGCACCCATGTAAACTACAGTATCCACAGGGGTGTGGTGGGTCCCAGGGGAACTGTGAGATGCTTGGATATTCAGGGTGAATTGTTTCCAGATGAGAGGGGGAGTGGAGCACACTGGGGATTCCCTCAAGACAAAGGGGACCAGAGCACCAGCTCTCCTACATTTGGAATCTTCTACTTCTCCTGTCCTCCTCCATCCACTGCTGCCAACACAGCCATGGCAAGTTCTTGCATGGGGCCGGCATGGGTGCCCCCAGGGATGATTAAGCCAGGGCACTTGGGAGGAGCTACCACCCCCCTGATGGCATGCCCTCCACACCCAGGCTTCCACAGAGAGTGGGGCTCGTGTCTTTCCCTTTAAAAACCTGCAGTTGACCAAAGTGTGTTTGGAGAATGAGCTCCCCATCCACCAGCCTTCCCCAAGTCTTCCCACCTGGTTGCTCCTGTAGAGCAGGGCACACCCTGCCCACCTCATGGCTGAACCACAGCTAAGTGAGTGACAATTAGCCTGCTTGAATGATCTATGGGCAGGCTCAGATCAGCCCACCTCTCCCTGTCATGGTCAAAGCTTGAACTTGAAGGGCCAGAGGACAGGTCGATGGGCCTGATCCCATATCCACAGGACTTGATGCATCATTCATGGGCATATAGGGAAGATTTATGAAGTGATTTTGAGTGAGAAGTGAGTCCACATGGGCAGAACTGAGAAGAGAGTGGGTGCAGGTCTGTGAGGCAGCACACAAGTGGATCACCCAGAATGGCTAGGAAAGTGGCACTTTTGGTAATGGTGGGAAGGCTGGCAACCTGTGGTGGAATTGCTTTCTGAGTGTGGTCACCTTTGACTGGGCTGGCTGGTTTGGCTTGCTATTGGGAGCCAGACACCAGAGGGAGATCCTCTAGGCATGGGGAGTGGAAGTGGAATGAAACCCACTCCCACTGGCTGGACTGTGAATTCTGGGCTGCTCCACTCCCATCACCCATCATTCTTTGGTGTGGTGGGAGTTCACCTGCCCATGGCTGATGGCTTTCTCTAGTGGCCCGGGAGCTGACCCCTGATCCCTGTTAAAATAGCACTTGCACCCAGTCAGTCAAAATAAAGAAAAAAGAATCAAAAGAAATGAGCAAAATCTCTCAGAAATATGGGAGAGACCCAAACATAATAATCATAGGTATCCCTGAGGGAGAAGAACAAAAAGAAAAATGCTTGGAAAATCTACTTGAGGGAATAATTAGGGAAAATTTCCCTGGTCTTGCAGAAATTTAGACAGCCAGAATCAAGATGCTCAACAAACTCCTGGGATATTCATTGCAAAAAGGACATCACCAAGGAACATAGTCATCAGACTGGCCAAAATCAATAAGGACGAAGAACTCCTATGAGCCATGAAATGAAAACATCAAGTAACTTACAAAGGAAAACTCATCAGACTAACAGAAGATTTCTCAGCAAAAACCTTGCAAACCAGAAGAAATTAGGGTCCTATCTTTAGTCTTCTTAAACAGATCAGCCAAGGATTTTGTATCCTACAAAACTAAGTTTCATAAATGAAGGAGAAATAAAGTCTTTCCCAGACAAGCAAATGCTAAGGGACTTTATCACCACAAGATCAACCCTATAAGAAATGCTCCAAGGTGCTCTAAACATTTAAAAAAAATGGTCAATATTCACCAATATGAAAACCCTCAAAAGTAAACACTCACAGATATTATAAAACAGTAACACAAGGGAGAATACAAAGCAACTACATAACAATCAACATGATGACTGGAACATTATCTCACATATCAAGATTAACATTGAATATAAATGGTCTTAATGCCCCACTTCAAAGATATACATTGGCAGAATGGTTTAAAAAAAGAAACACAACCCAAATATCTACTATCTCTAAGAAACCCATTTATCTCATAAAGATTCTCATAGACTTAAGGTAAAGGAGTGGAAAAAATATACCACACCAAATGGAAACCAAAACCAAGCAAGGGTAGCTATTCTTACAGCAGATAAAACAGACTTTACATGAACAATAGTAAAAAAAAAAAAAAAAAGACAAACATGGTCATTATATAATAACAGGATCAATTTAACAAGAAGATATAATGATCCAAAAGATATTTATGTGCCTAACACCAGAGCTCCCAGATTCATAAAACAAATACTACTAGACCTAACAAAAGAAATAAACAGCAATACAATAATAGTGGGAGGTTTCACCACTCCACTGACAGTACTAGATACACTATCAAGTAGGAGAATCCACAAAGCTATACTGGATTTAAACAGGACTCTAGAACAAAAGGACTCACATTTACAGGACATTCTACCCAACAACTGCAGAAGAGAATGTCTTCTCATCAGTACATGGAACATTTTCTAAAAATCAAAATCTTATCATGTATCTTGTCAGACTACCATGAAATAAACTAGAAATCAATTCCAAGAAGAACTCTCAAAACTATACAAATACATGGAAATTAAACAACCTGCTACTGAATGATCTTTGAGTCAATGACAAAATCAAGATGAAAATAAAAAATTTTTTCAATCGAATGACAATGGCAACACAAGTTACCAAAATCTCTGGGAAACAGAAAAAGCAGTGCTAAGAGGGAAATTTATAGCACTCAACACCTACATTAAAAGAAAGAAAGATTACAAATTAACACCATGTCATCCCTCAAGGAACTAGGAAAACAAGAACAAACCAAACCCAAAGTTAGCAGAAGGAAAAAAAGTAACAAATATCAGAGCAGAAACAAAAAAATACAAATCATCAATGGAAGAAAAAGTTGGATTTTGAAAAGATAAAATACTTCTATGCACCACTATCTAGATTAACTAAGAAAAGAAGAGAGAAGATTCATATCATTTCAATCAGAAATGAAGAAGAAAACATTTTAACTGATAACACAGAAACACAAAAGATCATCTGAGACTACTATGAACACCTCCATGCACACAAACTAGAAAATCTAGACGAAATGGATCCAGTTTTGGAAATACACAACCTCTCAAGCTTGAATCAGGGAGAAATAGAAATCCTGAACAGACCAATAATAACTAGCAAAATTAAATCAGGACTAAAAAATTTCCCAACAAAAATAGCCTGGGACCAGATGGATTTACAGCTGAATTCTTCCAGACCTACAAAAAGGAACTGGTACCTATATCCTACTGAAACTGTTCCAAAAGATCTAATAGGATGGAATTCTCCCTAACTCATTCTACAAAGACAGTATCACCCTGATACCAACACCAGGAAAGAACACAACAAAAAAAGAAAACTATGGATCAATATCCCTGATAAACATAGAATAAAAAAATCTCAAGAAAATACTAACAGACTGAATCTAATAGCATATCAAAAAAATAATTCACCATGATCAAGTGGGTTTCATCCCAGGGATGAAAGGATGGTTCAACACATGCAAATCAATAACTGTGATTCACCACAGAAACAGAACTAAAAACAAAAAACATATGAAAACATATGATTGTATCAATAGATGCAGAAAAAGCATTCTATAAAATCTAGCACCCCTTCATGATAAAAACCCTCAAAAAACTAGTCATAGAAGAAACATACCTCAAAATAATAAAAGCTTGTATGACACACCCACAGCCAAAATCATACTGAATGGGGTAAAATTGAAATCATTTCCCCTAAAAACTAGAATAAGGCAAAGATGTCCACTGTCACCACTTCTATTCAACCTAGCACTAGAAGTCCTAGCCAGAGCTATCAGGCAAGAAAAAGAAATAAAGAGCATCCAAATCAGAAAAGAGAAGGTCAAACTATCCTTGTTTGTCAATGATATGATCTTATACCTAGAAAATCCTAAAGATTCCTCCAAAAGACTCCGAGAATTGATAAATATAATCTCAGGTTATCAAATTAATGCACACATATTAGTAGTATTTGTATGCAATAACAGCCATGTTTAGAATCAAATCAATAACTCAATATCATTTACCATAGCTGAAAAAAAAATAAAGTAACTCGGAATATATTTAACCAAGGAGATGAAAGATTTATATAAGGAGAACTACAAAACACTGATGAAAGAAATCATAGATGGCACAAACAAATGGAAAAACATCCTATCTCGTGAATCAGAAGAATCAATGTTGTGAAAATGTCCATACTATTCAAAGTGATTTACAGATTTAATGCAATTACCATCAAAACACCAATGTCATTTTTCATAGAATTAGAAAAAACAATCCTAAATTTCATATGGAATCAAAAGAGAGCCCAAATAGCCAATGCAAACCTAAGCAAAAAGAACCAATCTGGAGGTGTCATATCACCCAACTTCAAATTATATTATAAGGCTATAGTAAAACAAAACAGCATGGTACTAATATAAAAGAGACACATAGATCAGTAGAGCAAAATAGAGAACCCAAAAATAAAGCTATATAGCTAGAACTAACTGATTTTTGACCAAGTAGACAAAAACATACACTGGGGAAAGGATGCCCTATTCAAAAAATGGTGCTGGGAAAAATGGGATAATAGCTACAAGCTGAAGAGTGAAACTGGATCCCTATCTCTAACTATATGCAAAAAATTAACTCAATGTGGATTAAAGACTTAAATGTAAGACCTGAAGCCATAAAAGTTCTAAAAGAAAACCTAGGGAAAACTCTTCTGGACATTGGCCTAGGCAAAAGATTTATAACTAAGACCCCAAAACAAATACAACAAAAACAAAAATAAACAAATGAGAATTAAACTACAAAGCCTCTGCACAGCAAAAGAAACAACCAACAGAGGAAACAGATAACCTACAGAATGTGAGAAAATATTTTGCAAACTATACATCCAACACAGGACTAATATCTATTAATAGAATCTGCAATCAACTCAAACAAATCAGTAAGAAAAAACAACCCATTAAAAACTGGGAAAAAGACATGAACAGACATTTTTCAAAAGATGAGATACAATGGCTAACAAACATGAAAAAATGCCCAACATTACTGATCATCAAGAAAATGCAATTTAAAACCACAATGAGATACCACCTTACCTATCAGAATGGCCATTACTAAAAAGTCAAAATACCGCAGATGTTGGCACAGATGTGATAAAAAAGGACTGCTCATATATTGTGGGTAGGAATGTAAATTAGCACAATCTCTATGGAAAACAGTATGAAGATTCCTCAAAGAACTAAAAGTAGACCTACCATTCTATTCGGCAATTCCACTACTAACTATCCAAAGGAAAAGAAGTCATTACATGAAAAAGATACCTGCAATTGTATGTTTATCACAGCACAATTCACAATTGCAAAGATACGGAATCAATCTAAGGGCCCATCAACTGACGAGTGGACAAAGAAAGTGTGGTGCATATATATGGTGTGTATACACACACACACACACACTCCCCATGGAGTACTACTCAGCCATAAAAACAAATGCAATAATGTCTTTTCCAGCAACTTGGATGAAAACTGGAGACCATAACCTGAAGTGAAGTATCTCAAGAGTGGAAACCCAAATATTGCATGTTTTCAGTTATAAGTAGGAGCTAAGCAATGGGTATGCTTAGTCATACGGGTCATGCAGAGTGGTATGATGGAAATTGGAGACTCAGAAGTGGAGAGGGATGAAAAATCACCTATCAGGTAAAATATATGCCATTCAGGTGATGAGTACACTAAGAGCCCTGACTTCCCTACTACGCAATTCATCCATGTAACTAAAAACCATTTTGAATAATATGCTGTAATTAAAAAAAAAACATTTTTACCCTCTAAATCTACTGAAACAAATTAAAAAAATAAGAAAATTTAAAAAACAGCCTTGAAGGTGGTGCTATACATACCTTGTAGTAAAAAATCACAGTATATGAGGTTAGTGCTGAAAGCTCTTAGATTTGTGTTTCTTACCACATGACAACTCAAATTTTTTATTTATATAAAATAACATTCTCTGTGCTGCTTCTTTTTACTTTAGTAGCAGAAATAGGCATCCACCAAAGCCATCTGCCACCTGCTATGAAGACTCAGGGTCAAACCATCTTTTACAAGTTGCATAGAACTGGAATTATCAGCGGGGAAAAGTGATAGTTATCAGTGTTCCAAAATTGTGGAAAATAAGAAATCTTTAGAAAAAAAGGGAGGAAATTTCAAAATGATCAATGTTTAAGATTTCCGGGTGGAAATGCTATTTAGCGTCTGATGCAAAAGAGAAAGTATGGTAAGAGAACGAAAAATAGAGTTTTCTCCTGTTTTATCTTTGTTACTGGTTTCCATCCAGGGAAAACATGTATCTAATAGGGATCTTACAGATTTCTGTAGTCTCTCATTTTGTCCCATGCTGATATAAACAATATCTTTTGCTTTAGCTATCAAAGATCACCCTTATTTTATTCAAGTGGTTTGTTCATATTTAATGACCTCGAAAAAGCAGTCTTATCTTCTTTGGTGTGATATCAAAATTTTTCTTAAATTTCTTTCAAGGCCTATGAATCTAAGACCAAATGACAAAAGTAAGTTGTATTAGCTTCTTTTTCAGGGCCACATTTCAGTAATGATATGTTCTCTATATACAAGTGTTCTGTCAAAGTCCAATTGTACACAGTAGAATCCATGACTTTTCATCAGAATCATTATGCTAGACCTCGCTAGCTATTTAAAATTTTCAGGATTCTGTGAGATGGGTGATGGAACAAAGATCCTGAACCATTCACAAACCCATTTCTTCTCTTTCCAGGGACAAAGTCACCCTGCATTTGCCTTCCCCCTTTGAGGTTCAGTATGGC